>OZ030008.1:157735064-158177564 GCA_964023405.1 Apodemus agrarius | reverse complement strand
CCAGGGGTTAGCACCCAGGTCCATAAGAAACCCGGAACACTGGAAACAAGACCTGGAGGAGAAGTAGAACAAGGAAGCATCGTTAAAAAATTATCCACAGTGCCAGCAATTACATATGCCGGTAAAGAGTCTAGTAAAAATGAGACCTAACCATGAAAACACGGAGGTGGTGTCTTGAGTGAGAAAGGGCTCCACGGGCTCACCTGTCGGAATACTTGGACACACTTGGTGAAACTGTGGGAAGGATTAGGAGGCGTGGCTTTGCTGGAGGAGGCGTGTCACTGGGAGACGCTTTGAGGTTTCAAACACCAATGCCTTTCCTTGTGTCTCTTTCTCTCTGGCTTGTGCTTGTGGATTAGCTGTGAGCTTGCAGCTACTACCCAAGCCCGGGGCCATGCCTGCTGCCACCCTGCTGCCACCCTGCTGCCACCCTGCTGCCGTGCTTCCCATCACAATGACCGTGCACTCTAACCCCTCAGAACTGTGAGCCCCAAGTTAAACGCTTTCATGTATAAGTAGCCTTGTCATAGTATTTTGTCACAGCTACAGAACAGTACTAAGACAATGTGTTATTATGACAGTTTGTCTTTGTTGTCAACTGGACTGGATTTGGAGTCACCAGGGAGACACACCTATTTTCAGAGAAAGAATATGGCTTAGCTGAATTTGGACAGAATCGTCTGATTGGCTGGGCTTCTGAATGGAAAGAAAAGGGGAGGAGCAGAGCTCCAGCAACTTCTACTGTCTGCTTCTTGTTCTTTGCAAATAACCAAATACGCTGTCATGGCAGTGTAGCCGTTTTGCCTTGGTATGACATGACCACAACTGTCTTGAAGCTGAATAGCTGTGCTGACTCACAGAAGACCTTGGCCATAGCCAGGACAGTGAAACAGGTAGCATGCTAGCTGACAGGCAGGTCTGTGGTTATTGTGATGCAGTTTCCCTGTGGAAGGCACAGGAACCAGTAAAGAATGTTTGCTGAGATCCCACCACACTCCCTACTGCTTCAGCTGCCCAAGGTCTTGGGGTGCTAGTTTACAGTGAGGGGTGATGGGCTGGGGGTACACCAGGGAAGCTTCTCCTGAGTAGCCCATGCTGAGAGAAGGACTTGCTGGTGTCACTCTTGCCTCTGAGTGACGTACAGGTCTGTGGAAAATCTCAGTAAAGTCATTACTTCACCTAGTTGGATTTGGATAGGGCTCATTCTTTGGACTGTGAGTGCCCTCCCTCTAGGTTGAGTAGAGACTATAAATCCCCAGGAAACCTTCTGCTACAGTCAAGTCCAAGAGGCATGTCTTCTCTGAGCCACAGGACTCTTCTTTTAAAAGCCTGTCAGTTCTCATTCTTTGGGGACTCCTAGCCATTGTGGCGGCTTGAATAGGAACTACTTTCACAGGCTGATAAATTTCAACAGTTGCTCCCTGGTGGTGTTGCTGGTTGATGAGGTCATGGGGGATGTTCAGCTTTACTGGAGGAATTGCATCCCTCAGTTTCATATCCCCGCCCTCCTGCCTCTCTGTATGTCTCTCCGTGTCTCCCTGTGTCTCTCTGTCTCTCTCCCCCCCCCCTCTCTCTCTCTCTCTCTCTCTCTCTCTCTCTCTCTCTCTCTCTCTCACTCTCTCTCTCTCTCTCTCTGGTTCATGATGTGGTTGAAGATGAGATCCCTCATGCTTGTATCTTGCTGACCTACCTTCTCATCACAATGGACTCTCCCTCTGAAACCTTAAACCCCAAATAAGCTCTTTCTTAAGGTGCCGTGGGTCGTGGTGTTTTATGGCAGCAACATAAAGTAGCTCCAAGCTGAGCCTTGCCGTGGCTCTGTGTGAAGGGGCCTGTCCCGTGTGTGCATTGCTGGTTTGGGCTCTGGCAAAGCTTTGTTCCAGAAGGTCTGTTTGATCTGACGTGACAGCTGCCGCTCTGCCCCGCCTTTGATTAGAAGTCACCCACTATTCTCTCCCCACCTCTTGCTCCTGCTTGTCTAAATCTGTGTCTTAGGAGATACCTCTTATAAATCGCTGGTAAGGTGTGAGAAACGGCTAAGAGTATTGCCGCTCTTGCCAAGGACCCTGTTTAAGTTCCTAAAACCCACGTGGTGATTCACAATTGACATCCTCTTCTGGCCGCCTGGGGCACCAGGCACATATGTGATACACAGACATGCATTCAAGCCAAACACCCACGCACACAAAATAAATAAATATATAAATAAACCATTAAAATTTGTAAGTTGCTGCATTAGTTACTCTTCTTGTTGCAATGAGCAAACACCTGCCAAAAGCAAACTTAAAGGAAAAAGGATTTAATTTTGGCTTATGGTTTAAGAGTTGCAAATGGGGGATGGCTCACCAGTTATAAACCCATGCTGCTCTTGGAGAAGAGCTGAGTTCAGCGCCCAGCACCCGCATCAGGCAGCTCACAAAACTCCAGCTCTAAGGGATCCAATCACTTTTGCTGACCTCTCAGTACCTGCATTGATGTGCACGCAGCCACACATAGACACACATACACATAGTTAAACAAATCTCAAGGAGGGGACAGTCAGCACATGGGGGAAGGCATAGCAGAGTTCAAGGTGGCAAGACAGTATGGCTGTGGTTCCTCTGTCCATAACCACAGACCTGCCTGCCAGCTAGCATTCTACCTGTTTCACTTGGCTATGGCCAAGGTCTTCTGTAAGTCAGCACAGCTATTCAGCTTCAAGACAGTTATGGTCATGTCACACCAAGGCAAAACAGCTACACTACCGTGACAGATTGGGGACATTACAAAGTCAGCAGGGACATGGGAAACTGAATAGCTAATAAGTGCACACACTCTTTATAGTGCAAAAGACAATGCTTTTTAAATGGATTCCATGCTGCACTAAAACACGTCTCCAGAAGTCTGAGAGCCTTGGCAATTCCCAGGCCAGGCTCTGGGAGCACAGAGGGGAAACCATGAAGACTCTGATGGGAGAGCTAGAAGAACAACCCCAAGCCAGGGTTCAAGCCTTAGAGCAGAAATTACAATGTACTTATCCTGGAAAGTAGAGAAGAATACTGCACACTGCGTACTGGGACTAGGGAGACAGTGCTTGTGAGCACTGGCTGTTCTTCCTGAGGTCACAGGTTCAAGCCCCACCGCCCCAACGTGGCTCACAACACTCTGTAATGCAAGTTGCAGGGGATCTGATAATTCCTTCCAGATGCCACAAGCGCTGCACACATAGGATGCACATACAGATGAAGACATGCACACATACACATAAATAAAAATAAATGAATAAAAATTACTTAAAAAGAATATTATGTGTCAAAACTTGAGAAATGAAGCTAAAACAATATGTATACAAGAAAATTCAAGGTGCTAAACAATTGTTTTGGAAAATCTGAAAATGTGTGAACTTATCTAAAAATATGCACGAGAGAAACAAGCTAATATACAAAACCATGGAAATAAATAATAAAGAATGAGGAGGAGAACACAGACAAACCCTAAGCCAGTTCACTGTGAGAAACTCAAATATCACATTTCGGAAATATTAATCATGAATAAAGAGATTTATGACAAATTAAAAATAATAGAGACAAGTAGGGTGGCAGAGGCAGGAGAATTGCTACAAGTTCAAGGTCAGCCTGAGCTACATATTAAGTTCCAGATCAGCTAGAGCTACCTGGGGAGCGAGACCTTGTCTCAAACCCCACCAATGTTGGTTCTAATGCTTTGTCTTAATTCAGCCCCCAAAAGCTGCAGTTTCAGACACAGAGGGTCCCTGCCCCCAGCTGGCTTTGATTGGTGATAAAGAATTGCCATACAGCGATGTCTGGGCAGGGAGATGGAGGCAGAACTTTTAGATTTCAGGCAAGAGACCTAGAGGTAAGAAGAACAGACAGAATCGCCATGACGGAGGGCGGGGTGGTGGGAGCAGAGAAATCAGAATTAAACCCCCCCACACAACATGTAAGAATCCAGGGAAGTGGCCCCAGGGGCCACTCCCCCGCTTGGGTCTGGGGAACCAAAGATAAAGAGTAGATTTTTAAAATGTTACTTCAGGAATACCAGAGGGACATTGAGCTATTTAGGTATATTAAAAATTAAGCTGACGTGTGTGTGTGTGTGTGTGTGTGTGTGTGTGTGTGTGTGTGTGTGTGTGTGTGTGTGTGTTTCATTCACGAATCCAGAAGAGCTCTGACAGGTGGGTAGAAGCTTGATCACCTGCCCCGAGGGAGCAAAAAGTGGTTTTACTATTCACCGCCACACCCCAAGGGCTCCATAGATGCTGTACTACTCAAGGGGAATCTGATTTAGGTTGCCTGCACCCACTCTGGATGGTTCCAGATCCAGGGAATTCCCCTCTTCTCAAGTGCCTGCACCCCTGAAGTACACACACACACACACACACACACACACACACACACACGTGCACCATTAATAAAAAATAAATCAATTAAGTTCCCCAAATTAGTAAGCAAACATATTTACATGAGCACCCATAAATCAATGGTTAATAGGAGAATATGGTACAAATACATAGAAGCTTTATTTTATACATTTAATTTTTTAAATGAATTGACAAATTTCTAGGAAAACGCCTTCTAACACAATAATAGAAAATATTCGTAGTACTGAATTGAAGTCATAATTTAACATTTCCCAGCGAAAAAAACTATCCTCAAAAAGTTTCATCCATTAATTCTATAAACGCTCCCACAAAGAATACTTAGAATTTGTGAAAGTCTGTTTGGCGGCAATGGTTAGAGACCTGTCATTTGACAGGACTTAAGGTCACCTAGAAGACACACTGATGAGTGTGTTTGTGACGATGCTTTCAGAGATTCACTGAGGAGGGCCGGCTCACCTTCAAAGTGGGTGTCACAGTCTGAGGAAAAGGCAGTGCTGCCTGCTTAGCAACCTTCGCTGCTTTCTGAGGGAGAGTATCAGTTCTCACCCCTGCTGCTGCTACCGCCACCACCATCCTCACTATCACTGCTACCACCACCAACACCAACACCGCCACTGCTTCCACCACCGCCGCCATCATCGCCGCCACCACTAACATCGCTATCACTGCTACCACCAACAGCACCACCACCGCTGCTGCCACCATCATTGCTACAGCCACCACTGCCACTGCCACCACTATTGCCACCTCCTCTAACACTGCCACCACACTCTGCTGACATCAGAACTCCATCTTCATTGACTTTCCAATGTGGACTCAATGCCAGTGACTCTCCAGGGAGAGCCAGGTCTTCCATGCCAAACTAGGACGGTTGAGTCATCCTGTTTCATGGACTGAGCAGCTACCAGATTCTCGGTCTCTCCTAAGTGTAGGCAGCCATTCTTGGACTACCTAAACCATGTTGTGTGAGGCATTTTAGTAAATTCCCTTTTATTATACATAAACACAGGACTGTAGATATAGACATATACATCCCATTGGTTCTGTTCCCCTAGAGAACCTTGTTATCCTAGTTGTCAACCTGACACATACTACAGTCACTTGAGAAGGAAGGTCTCAAATTAGGGACTGTCACACTCATCTGTGGCCCTTTCGTGGGGGATTGTCCTCATGGTTAACTGATGTACGAGATCTCAGCCCACTGTGGGAAGCACCAATCCCTAGGCTAGTGATGCTGGGCTCTATAAGAAAGCTCACTAAGTACAATACCATTAGCAAAGCGTCAAGCAGCATTCCTCCATGGTTTCTGCTGCACTTCCTTCAGTTCCTGTTGGACATAATGCTGGCTGCGTAGAATAGCTGGTGGGTCTGCCTCCTGGTTCCAGCCTTCATTCCTTCCCAAGAAGATCGATGGTGACCTGGAATTGTGAGTCAAACTCTTCTCCTCCCCTGTGCTGCTTTTGGTCATGGAGCTCGTCACAGCAACATAAATGGAACTAGAAGACCTGCCTGGCACATCGGAGATCAGACAGTGAGGAGCACTCCAGAGCTCATTGGAGAGGACAGTGTAGCCTGCCATCCACCCTGACGAGGCAGAACAAGAAATGAAAGGAACGACCACTCTCACTCAGCCAATCAGCTCTAGCAACATGGAAAGAACTGTCACCCCGTGTCCCAAGTTCACTCTTAAAACACAGACTAGCTTAACATAGGAAAGTGAGGTTACTGCCAGCATTAATAAGCTTGAAGGAGGGACTTGGGCGAGCATCTGTTGGCTGCTGTGTACACCTCTCTCCAAGTATTTGATGAAAGTCAACAGCCAGACTCTCACCTAAAGCCAGAGCGTTAGCTGTGACCATCCATCCATCTCGGAGCACACAATGACCACAACAATGCAAAACTCCAGCCAGTACCATGATGTGCACAGCCCAGAAGCAGCTGTAAGTGTCTGCCGGTTGCTGGCAAAGGGGAGCGTGAGCTGGTTGTCTGCTGGCCTTCCTCCTCTAGGCAGTAGGCCACTGTGTACATAAAGCTCAAGAAAAGACCAGGACAGAAGCAGCAAGGAAAGGCTGGATCCTTAAGTGGTGTTCTTTTTTTTGGGGGGGGGGGTTGTTTGGTTTTTGTTTGTTTGTTTTAAAGTATCAACAATGTGAGAAAATAAAAATTGGACAGTTGGGAACATGGCTCAGTAAAGAGGGTAATTGTTAAACAAACATGGAGACTTGAGTTCAGGTTCCCAGCACCTGTATCAAAGCCAGGCATGGTGGTGGATGACTGGAACCCAGTGCTGAGAGAGAAGAGACAGCAGATTCCTGCAGCTTTCTCGCTACCTCATCTCCCAGAATCAGTGAAAGCTCCATGCTCAGTGAGAAACACTGTCTTTAAAAAATAGAAAAGGATAGAGAGATTGCTCAGTGGTTAAGCGAACTTACTGCTCTTGCAGAGGACCTGGGTGGCTCAGGACTGTTATAACCAATCTATGGGGTTTCTGTTGCTTTCTTCTAGCACATTGTCAAGTATAAGTGCTATATGTGCATATGTGCATACATGTAAGCAATGCGAATTGATAAGCATACAAAATGAAAATAAATTCTTAAAAAGAATAAACATAAAAGAAAAGTTGAGGAAGTTCCCCCGCCGCTGCCCGCCGTGCCCCCCCCCCAGGCCTCTGGCCATATGAACATGTGTGTATTACACAGGAGAAAGGAGAAAGAAGCAGGAAGGTGGGGGCACAAAGAGTGAGCACATGTGGATTCAGGGCACACTAAGGAACGCTCCAGGGACTCCCAGGATTAAAGGAGCCACCTCAGGTCTTTAGGTGGCAAAGCCCAGCTTTGGAGAAGGAGAGCCGCTCACTGGATGGAATCCTCTTGCTGTTCTGTGAATTTCTGAAAGGGGCATTCAAGTGGCACTGCCTTCAGGAACAGCCCCACAGCCAGAACCTGGATACGTTGTCATCCACAAGGTCTGGCACTGAGTCAAATATAACAGTCAACCTGAGAGTCTGATCCAGAGGAAAGGAAGCGGACTATAGACAGAGGCCTGTGGGAACTCCAGATACTAAAGTCATCAGATGTAGTATTTGAGGGTTTTGTCAGTCTGACAAAAAAAAAAACCTGGGATAAACAACTTAACAGAAGAAAAGATCTATTGTCACTCACATCTTCTGAGGTCTCAGTCCACAGTCGCTGGGCGCTGCAGCTTCTGGGGTCCCGCACAACAAATCAGAATGTGTTGAGAGGAAGATGCTTGCTCCTTAGTAGCCAAGAAGGATTAGGGAGGAAGAAGAGAGGACAAGATGGAGCTTTTAAAAGTCACCTCCACAAGGAATGATGTCCTCTCATTAGGCCCCACCTCCAACTATTGCTCTGGGGACCAAGCCTTTAACACTTGAGCCCTGTGGGGGTTATATTTCCTACCCAAACTATACCATGTGGCCGTCAAGTAATTCTGATTTTAAAAAAATCAAGAAGATACGTGGACTTGATGAGCAGTTTGAGAACAGGCATACATGTGTACACTTGACAATCTATTAATATAAGAAGCTAAAATAACTTAAGAGTGAGCAGAGAAGTAGAATAGACATAGTCAAGAAGATAACTGATGGTTCTGGAAGATGGGGTGAAGGAACCCCAGGTGGGAGATCATGAATCCTAAGCCAGGCTTGACTACATAGACAGAGCTGCCTCAAAGATAAATAAATATAAATTAAAGAAGGTGGGAGATGAGAGACAAAGCACTGATACTCAAACATTCAGAAACCTCTAGAAGGCCACAATCAAGATAGAAAAAAAAAAAAACAAGAAAAGACACACAGGTAGAAAATTGTCTGTATAGGAAATTGTCTTTATATTGTCTGTACAAGAAATCAAAAGGAATTTGCAAGAATCTAAACTTAAGCAAGACCAGAAAAGTCATACAAGATTTAATACACAAAACCCAAGCACATGTGTATGTGTGAAAAATCTACGTTACAAATACAATTTCGTTTACAAAACAAGTAAAATAATTAGGCATAAACTTAGCAAAATATATAAAGGGTTAATAGAGAGCTGGAGCTGCAGGAAGAGATGAGCAGCCACCGTGTCGGTTCTGGGAATCCCACTGGTCCCATGGAAGAGCAGTGAGTGCTTTTAAGCACTGGGCCATCTATCTCTCCCTCTCCCCAGCCAGGGTTGGGGAGTCAGACAGGTCTGTTCCACAGGGCATGCGGAAGGACACAGGCAATGGAAAGGCAGCAGAAACTGGACCCCACCACAGGTAAAGCCACATTAAAGAATGAAGTGAAGAGCCAAAGCATGATCCCGATTGAGGACCAGAGTGGGAACTGGAGCCCACCAAACCATCACACCCAACTGACAGCTAAGGGGCTCACAGTGGCTTCTCTTGTACAGAAGGATGCAACTCATGGAAATGCTGAGGAGCTGGACACCCATGGGCCACAGAGCCAGCTTACAAAGGTGTCTGCTGACCTCCACATGCATGCTCTGACACGTGCTTGCACACACGTGTGCACTCTATATGCATGTTATGGCATGCATACATAGATAAGATTAAAAAATACATGTAATATTTTTTAAAAGTCTGACTTTGAGCCGGGCAGTGGTGGTGCACGCCTTTAATCCCAGCACTTGGGAGGCAGAGGCAGGCGGATTTCTGAGTTCGAGGCCAGCCTGGTCTACAGAGTGAGTTCCAGGACAGCCAGGGCTACACAGAGAAACCTTGCCTTGGAAAAAAAAAAAGTCTGACTTTGATCTTAGATTTACATCTTTGCTACTCAAAATGAACTCGCCAAAAATATCATGGATTTAAGAATAAAATTTAAAATTATAGAACATTCAGGGAACAAATGCATGAGGTCATCCTCTAGCCCTCAGTCAATTTCCTAGCTGATACCAAGAGCATATGAAAGGGAAAATTGATAAGAAAAAAAAAACAGCCTTAATCACAATTAAAATGGTTACCTTCTGAACAATATTTTATCCAATCAGCATTTGGTCAGGTATCTGGCACATTCCATAAGACTAAATGAATAAAAATAAATGTGTTGTTCTTCAGAGAAAACAGAACTGAGATTCCATCTCACTTAGATCAAAGAAATGCCAATGACTTTTTTTCCCCCAGTACTCCCTGTATGATCATAAAATAAAGCCATTTGCAAAGTAAATACAGAGAGGAACTCGATGTATTTGAGGGAGGCAGGCTTCAAAGGATTACAAAGGAAAGGGCCCACAATTAACCTGGAGACATTGAATGTCTCTCAAGCTCGGAGATGGCCTCAGGGGCAGCTCTTTACCTTGGCCATTCAGTGCGAGCACAGCTTCAGAGCAACATTCGGTGGAGCCACCATAATGGGCAGATGGTTTAACTGGCTTTCCACGGGGCTGGAGATGGCTCAGTGGCGAAGAGCACCGGCTGCTCCTGCAGAGGACCAGGATTCGGCTCCCAGCATCCACATGATAGTTCACAACCATTCATGTATCCAGTTTCAGGAGATCTGATATCCTATTCTAGCCTCAAAGGCACGAGACATGGACATGGTGCACACACACACAGGCAGGCCAACTTTCACACACATAAAATAAACAAATCTAAAGAAAAGAAAAAAAAAAGAATGTCCAGTGAAATTACTAAGTTTCATGAGAGATTGTACCAAAATTGTTACATGCAAAGGTAATAAACAAAGCAATTGTCTGAGGAGTGTGGTGGTGCATACCTTTAATCCCAACACTTGGAAGGCAGAGGCAGGTGGATCTCTGTAAGTTCAAGACCAGCCTGATCTACATAGAGAGTTCTAAGATAACCAGGGCTACACAGAGAGAGCTTGTCTCAACAACTAACAAACAACAACAAAAAGCAATGGCTTTTCTTTATCCTAACCAAACTTAAATAAAGATAGAAAATGAAAATTCTAAGGATATAACTGAGAATAGAACAGAGAGCATGTAGTTCCTGGGGAAAATACAGTAACATATGCTCTGAGCATTTAGGAAAACAGTAATAAAGATATGTGGTGCTACGTGGAGAAATGTGGAGACTATTCTCAACATCCAAGCCACACTGCGCATGCATCCGACCTCCCCGTCCCCACCACGGCCTGCGACTTCAGTGTCCGCTCTGTAAGGAAACGTGGGCTGTCTGTGACTTCAGTGCCCACTCTGTAAGGACACGTGGGCTGCCTGTGACTTCAGTGTCCACTCTGTAAGTACACGTGGGCTGCCTGTGACTTCAGTGCCCACTCTGTAAGGACTTATGGGCAGCGTCGGTGTGCATGAGGCTTGTCTGTCTTGACAAAAGCCAAGAAGAGCCAAGACTATCTAAGAATCTCTAAGGAGCACCTCTGGGCCTTGACAGTTATGGGAGACCCAGACGACACTCCAGTCCGTTCCGCACCCAAAAATTCTGACTAGCAAGTGGGGTGAGAGAACGGGAACTGCCATGTTCTTATTCAGTGCTACTGTGTGTACAGAAAAGGAGAAATTCTAAACCACTTGAGTTCTATGAGATTGCTGAGTCGAGGCCGAAGGCAACTAGCACAGCTAATTGGTTTTCTATATAGTAGCAACAAATACTTGAGCAGTCTTTAAATACCACTTAAATACTACCAACTACTTAAGAAAAAAGTCACTACACAAATGTCAGGGAGCTCTCCACTCAATGCCACCAAACATTGCTGGGGGAAACTGAGGACCTGAGTAAGTGGGGGAGGGGCATGTCAATCACCATTGGTGAATGAGAACACTCAATATGGTAATTATACCAGTGCTTAAGCATTGGGGTTTAGCTCAGTCCCTGGCTCCACCAACAAGAAAAATGTATATAGTTGTCTCCCCAACATGATCTGCTTCAGGTCACAACATGCTTCTTGGAACTTGATTAACAGATTCTAAATTACATATGGAAATGCAAAGACTCAGAGAACATCAGGGTCTTGCAGATGCAGACAGAGCTGGGATTCTGGTACTTGAAATAGAAATGTGTTAGGGGTCGTGGTGCGCAAGTTGGTGGGCTCAGGAGCAGATAGGCCAGCACACACATGCACACATGTGCACACACATGCTCATACTCTCTTAGATACACTTTTACACATGCACACTCAGACTCTCAGATACACACACTCACAGGCATGTGCACATGCACACACACATATACATACTCTCTCAGATACACTTTCACTCATGCACACATGCTACATACATTCATATTTTTCAGATACACGAACTCATACACATATACACATGCTCACACTCATACTCAGATGCACACACATTTTCACTCATAAACTGTATTCATTGTTTTTTTTGTTATAGTCACAAAATACCTGATAACTTCAGAGCAGAAGGGACAATTTGGGCTTACAGTGCGAGAGACTACCATGCTAGGAAGACAGTGGGCAGAGCTTGAAGCAATTGGGCACCGTGCACCTGCAGCGGGGCAGGGCAGCGGAGTGCAGAGAGGAAATGGGATCAGGCAAGGCTGGCTCCCCACCACAGTGAGTCACTTCCTCCAGTGGGGCTCCATCTCCACAACAGGACAGAATGGTGCCAATTCCTGGGGACCAGGTGTTCAAACAGATGAGCCTGTGGAGGCATTTTGCAACACACACACACATACATGCATGCACACATGCAGGCCGACACAGCAAGTCTCTCTCATGCACACACAGAGTCATCTAATTTACAACATTCTGCCACTTAAGAGAGAAAAAGTCTTTTCTAATACAATGGCACTGTGTTGACTCACAGTCCCTTTCTTTATATCCACACACAGAAATGTATTCAAAGTGGACCCAATAAAACATGAAAATTTCTAGAAGAAAAAATAAAATGGTTTCACGGCCTTTACTATGAGCTTAAAGCTCATATGTATAGGACTTTGTTCAAATTAAGAACTTTCATTTGTCAAAAGGGTTGGAGGGTAAGAAACAGATGAAAAGATATTTCAAAGCGCAGACCCTGGGGGATGGCTCTATAGCACGTAACGGATCCCACAAGTCAATACACAAAGTGTGAATAGCTCAATTTTTTAGTGGGTAAGAGACCAAATAGACACTAATGAACAGAAGACATGCATGCGGTCAGTTCACACACAAAGACATTCAGCATATCAGCCCAGGAGATGCAAATTCAAGCCCAGGGAAGTATTCCTACACAACTACCAGAAAGGCTAAAGCTAAGCAGGTTATAGTAATGCTAACAAAAGTTTGGAAGTCACCTGTAGGGGTGTCTAATATGTGGACTTCTCTGGATCACATTGCCATCAATAAAATTCACCCAAGAACCTCACATAAAGTTCCAAAAAAAAAAAATAAACACACACAAAAAACCTTTCATAATGTTCACATAATAAATTAATGACATTGCTTTGGACTGCATTCATAGCTGTCTGTGGTCATGTGTGGCCACATGGGTCGGACACACCTAAACTCTCATGTTCTGCTGGCAGAGTGAAAAAAATAATAAAATAATAATTGCATTCAGAAATTCTGGGAAACCTTAAATGACATCCTCCAGAATTCAGCAATTCTACTTAAAGGTGTGCACCCAACAGAAGTCCTGGGGCCACAAGAAGACGGCCAGGAATGTCCATGGATATCATATGCCTATGCATGCTTACTGCACGTATGAAACCTACGCCCAACCTGAAGAGTAAACAACGTGTCACATCTGATCATACAACAGAGAACTCCATGGTTGTGAAAAATACCTGTGAAGGAATCACAGACCGCAGTGTGGGACAGACGTTATGGGATTCTATGTTTCCATTTACACGGAGCTTATAAATAGGCTATCTAGCTGGGACAGAACTGCCTCTTGAAAGACACAAGCTAGCCAAACTCCCGTGCAAGGGAACAGATGATCTGAACAGGCAGGTCTGTATAACAACTTTCTGGAAAAGAAGGCCTCAGGCCCTGTGGGGTTTTCTGGTAAATTCTATTGAAGATGGAAAGGAAATGGTACACCAGCCTTCAGCATGCTCTTCCAGAAAGCACACACACACACACACACACACACACACACACGTGTGCAAATATCACTGTGGTCATTCTGAAGCCAACTGCCTTGATGTTATGGTTAATCTTGATTGTCCACATTGGCAGTTCTTAATATCACCATGGAAACACCTCTCTGAGCATGTCTGCAAGGGGGCTTCTGGATTGTGTTTGCTGAGACAGGGAGAGCCACTGTCAATGCAGGCAGTCGCACTCAGTGGCCCCGGGGCCTGGACTGAGTGAGAAGAGGAAAGCACGCTTGAGCATCAGTACTCGCTGCTCTCTGCTTCCCAGCTTCTGGTACAGTGTGATCAGGTGCCTCGCGGTCCTGCTATCATGCCTTCCCCACTGCGACAGACCATGCATGCCAACTGTGAGCCAATGTACCCTTCCTTCCTTCCTTCCTTCCTTCCTTCCTTCCATCCTTCCTTCCATCCTTCCTTCCTTAAGCTGCTTTTGTTGGGTTTTAGATACAACAGTCAGACAAGAAAAAATAAATAAATAAATAAATAAATAAATAAATAAATAAATAAACGTGGTGAATTTCATCTGCCAGCTTAACTAGACCAAAGGGAAAGATTTCAACAAATTTCCAGCATACTTCCTGGCATTAGGGAAGCTTGGGAAACTGACCTAAGCCAACCTGTTGTCCTCACCTCAGTGTCTGAACCCTATTCACCCAGTCCAGACCAGGTAGGGTCCTCGCAGGACCTAGTGAGCAACTGTACATGCAACAGGACCCAGACCTAGATGAAGGCACTGTGAGGCCATGGATGGGTAGACTGTGACACATGATGCTCCGCCCCCAACTTACCTATGCACTTAGCTTCCTTCCTGTCCAAACATGCTAGGTATGGCTGACAGCCAAGCTCATTCTAACATGTATATAAAAAAAGAAAATGACCTTTTTGTAAAAAAAGATTATATTTTTATTTATTTTATGTATATGTCATAGTTTTCAGACACACCCGAAGAAGGCATCAGATTCCATTACAAATGGTTGTGAGCCACCATGTGGTTGCTGGGAATTGAACTCAGGACCTCTAAAAGAGCAGTTGGTGCTCTTGACCATTGGGCCATCTCCCCAGCCTCCACCCCTAAAATGACCTTTTGAAAAGCTTCAAATAACCATAACCTCAAGTGATTCTGAAAACAGTGGAGTGAGAGGAATCATTCGCTCCACCATTCAGATGCACTAACAGATATCAAGACAGTGTGCTGTGGCCTGTGGGGAAGAAGACTGTCCCGGTATGAAGGACATTCACAATATGAGCATGGCCATGTCAAGCATCCTGATACCTCAGGCCTCTGGCAATGGCAGGGCCTTCCTGGATCAAGTTCAGGGCAACAGCAAGACCCTCACGTGATCTGGTCCTGATATTGACAGTGTGTGGAGAAAGCATCAAGCACAGCTTCATCCTGCAGGATGACTGCAGCCTGAGACTGTTCCCTTCAACAGACCCCTACTGAGATCAGCTAAACCACTCCTCCCTCAGCGATATATAATAAAGGGCTGAGTTTCCAGACTGCTGATATGTTTCCATCAGAGCTCATGGCTCACCCAATCCCAGCTCCTCTCTGTGTGTCATTTCATTTGCTAACACCCCAGGGATGTTATCCCAACGTAGTGAAGATCTCAACAGTAGGCCAACAGACAGATACATAGGTCATTGGGGCAAAACAGAACCCAGAATTTGAGCCACACAAACTTCAAATGCAATTTAGGGCATGTGGGGGCGGGGGTGGGGGCTTGGTTGGTGAAGTGCTTGCTTCGAAAGCATGAGGACCAAGTGCGACTCGTAGGACCATGTAAATAGCAAGATGTGGTCCTTCTGGTTTCCATCTGCACCCTGGAGCTGACCCTATGCCAAGCTCTCTATGCCCAGATCCCGCCAGGAGAGAGCTGGTCTCAGGAAATTAAACTCCAGAGAACCAAATAACCCTATCAAAAAATGGGGAACAGTGCTAAACAGAGAATTCTCAACTAGGAAACTCAAATGACCGAGAAGCACCTAAAGAACTGTTCAACATCCTTAGTCATCAGGGAAATGCAAATCAAAATGACCCTGAGACTCCACCTCACACCAGTCAGAATGGCTAAGTTCAAAAACTCAGGCTACAGCAGATGCTGGGGAGGATGTGGAGAAAGAGGAACACTCTTCCATTGCTGGTGGGATTGCAAGCTGGTACAACCACTCTGGAAATCAGCCTGGCAGTTCCTCAGAAAATTGGACATAGTACTACCCTGGACCCAGCTATACCACTCCTGGGCATATACCCAAAAGATTCTCCAACATATAATAAGGACACATGCTCCACTATGCTCATAGCAGCCTTATTTATAATAACCAGAAGCTGGATAGAACCCAGATGTCCCTCAACAGAGGAATGGGATACAGAAAATGTGGTACATTTACACGATGAAGTACTACTCAGCTATTAAAAACAATGACTTCACGAAATTCACAGGAAAATGGATGAATTTAGAAAAAAATCATCCTGAGTAAGGTAACCCAATCACAAAAGAACACACGTGGTATGTACTCACTGATAAGCAGATATTAGGCAAAGAGTGTGGAATACCCACAATACAACTCATGAAGCTCAGGAGGAAGGAAGACCAAAGAGTCGATGCTTCAGTCCTACTTGGAAGAGGGAACAATATAATCAAGGGAAGTAGAGGGCGGGAGGGACTTGGGAGGAAGAGAGGAGAGAGACAGGATAGGGAGGCAGAATCAGGTATGGGAGGAGACGGAGGAGATGTACAGAGGATCAGGAAATTGAACAGAGGTGTGTAGCAATGGAGGATGGGGGACTGGGGGTAGCAACCAGGAAGTCCCAGATACCAGGAAAGCAAGAGCTGCCTAGGACCCCACGGGGGTGACATTAGCTGAAATACCTCAAAAGGGGAGGGAGAGCCTGTTGAAAACATATCCAGAGGTTAGGCAAGGCACCCCAGTTGAGGGATGGGGCCACCCACACATCTCCAAATTTTTAACCCAGAATTATTCCTGTCTAAAGGAAATACAGGGACAAAGAGTGGAACAAAGACTGAAGGAAAGGCCATCCAAGACTGCCCCACCTGGGGATCCATCTCACATGCAGACACCAAACTCAGACACTATTGTTGATGCAAAGAAGTACTTGCTGACAAGAGCCTGATACAGCTGTCTCCTGAGAGGCTCTGCCAGATCCTGACCAATACAGATGTGGATACTTACAGCCATCAATTAGACTGAACACAAGGACCCCAATGGAGGAGTTAGGGGAAGGACTGAAGGAACTGAAGGGGCCTTAACTGGCATCAATGGGAGGGGAGGCCCTTGATCCTGCGAAACCTTGATGCCCCAGTGTAGAGGAATGCTAGGGCAGTGAGGCAGGCGTGGGTAGGTGGGTGAGGGAGCACCCTCACAGAAGCAGAGTAAGGGGGGTGGGATAGAGGGTTTGCAGAAGGGAAACCGGGAAAGGGGATAACAATTGAAATGTAAACAAATAAAATATCCAATTTTTAAAAAAAAATAAAAGTAAAATGTGTCTTTAAACACGTAGGTTTGTAACACCTCCCTTGGCTAGGAAGGTAGAGACAGGAGGATTCCCAGTGCTTGCTGGAAAACTATCTTAACAAATCAATGAGTTAAAAGTTCAGTGAGAGGCCCCACCTCAGAAAAGTAAGGTAGAGAATCATTAAAAGGATGTCTCCTTTACATGTCCCCAGTGACATCAAACAATACACACAGAAAGACAGACTGACCAACAGACCAACAGACAGAGACAGGGTAAAGAAAGAGAAGGGAGGACACAGTCAGACCAACAGACAGAGAAACAGAGGAGAGAAAGAGAGAGGGAGAGAGAGAAAAAGAGAGAGGGGGAGGGAGGGAGAGGGAAAGGGACAGAGAGAGAGGGAGGGAGGGAGAGAGAGGGAGAGGGGGAGGGGGAGGGGAGGGGGAGGGGAAGGGGAGGGGAGGGGAAGGGGAGGGAGAGGGAGAGGGAGGGAGAGGGAGAGGGAGAGGGAGAGAATAGTTTGAAGCAGAAAGTATATTATTTGTAATAATTATTCTGGGAGAAACTGGTCACACATTGGCCAAACAGTGACCATATTAAGTATAAGATATAAATTATAAGATTTTTAGAAGAAAAAAATTAAAAATCTTTAGGACCTAGTTCAGAGATTTAGATTCATAAAAGGAAAAATATGTCATTTGACCCCCATCAATTAAGATGAAGACAAGCTAGAGAGAAAATGTTGGTAAATCTCTCTCTCTCTCTCTCTCTCTCTCTCTCTCTCTCTCTCTCCCAAGGCCAGAGGGTTGATATCAGACATCTTCTGCATTCATCCTCCATTTTATTTGCTGAATAAATCTAGTTGCAGGGTCTCTTGCTTGAGCTGGAGATCACTGATTTGGCTAGACTGGATGCCAGTGAGCCACAGCCATCCTCCTGCCTCTGCTCCTCCAGGACTGGAATTACAAATGCGGGCCACTCCAAGACCTGACTTCTTGCATAGTGTTTGGGGCTCAGGTCCTCATCCTTGCACAGCCAACACTCACTAGTGTGGCGTTTTGGATAGCTGTGCCTCCCAGACTCAGGTGCTTGAATGCTTGGCTCATAGGCAGTGGCACTATTAGAAGGTGTGGCCTTGTGGGAGTGGGTGTGGCCTTGTTAGAGGAAGTGTGTCACAGTGTGGGTGGGCTTTAAGGTCTCCTATGCTCAAGCTACACCCAGTATGGCACACAGTCTCCTGTGGCCTGCGGATCCAGATGTAGAACTCTCAGCTCCTTCACCAGCACCATGTCTGCCCGCACACTGCCATGTCTTCCACCATAATGATAACAGACTAAACCACTGACACTGTAAGCCAGCCCCAATAAATCGTTTTCCTTTCTAAGAGCTGCCTTGGTCATGGTGTCTCTCCACAGCAATGGCAACCCTAACTAGGACAACCAGTTAAGCATCTTCCCAGCCTGATAAGTCACATATTTGACAAAGGACAAGTATCTATAATACATAAAGAATTCTCAAACCTCAAATTAAATGAACAATGAAATTATAAAACAGGCAAGAGGCATGAGCAGACATATCTCCAAAGAAGACAGGCAGATGGTAAATAGACCATGAAAAGATGTCCAGAGCCACCAGCTGTGAGGGAGGCACAAATTAAACCCACAGTGAGCTATCACAAGAGGCCTATCACGGCAAATCCAATAAAAGCTAAAGCCTGAACCAAACGCTGTGAAGGGTGCAGAGAAACTGCACAGAGCAGAGCCCGCTGGCGAGAGAAGGAAGGCTATAACCACTCTGAAAAGCAGGCTGGCAGCTTTTTGTAAAACAAAATCCTCAACAATATTTCCCAGCAATTGGACTCCTGGGCATTGATTCCAGAGACATGAGGACGTGTTCACTCAAAGCTTAAATGTCCCCAGCAGCTCCAGGTGTCATGTCTCCAAACAGGGACCAAGTGCCTTTCAACGGATGAGCAACTAACGGTCCCGCCTGGGAAACAGCAGCATTGAAAAGAGCCATGGCGAAGCACACCGTTTACATGACTCCCACGGGGACAGGACTGAGTGGGGAAGGGCTCCGAAGGCCAAGGCTGCAAGATTCCTTTTATAGGCTATCCCAGAACTACAGGTCACTGAGAGCCAGTGGAGAAGTGGAGGCGGTGGCTGACCAGAGCCAGGACTGGAGAGAAACAGAAGTGGTGGCCAGAAAGGCTCCCCTACCAGAGGTCACATGGTGACGGATGTCCTACAACTAGATGTTACAGATGTCAGCATCATGGCTCTGGTAACAACTCTGGTTCTAAAACTAGTCCCCACCAGTAGCGTGCACAGACCTCTGATCATCCCCTCTGGCTGCACACAGATCTAAATTGATGGACATTGTACAGCCCAGCAGCCTCGGTCACCAAGGTCTCCACACTAGCCCCATGTGGTTTCTGCAGCTGGGGAAAGCAGGAGCTGGGTGCAGTTACTGCTTTTGCAATTTAAGCATCACTGAAAGCAGAAAGAGCAGCCGTGAAAGCGCCAAGGCCCTGCATGTGTGTGTTCTGTCAGTTTCACTGCTGATATAAATTCGCTTGGCTGTGACAGACACAGGGCTGTGCCAGCAAAGAGAGAAATTAGCGCCCGGCCTGGCCTTTTCTAGCCTATGGAGTTAAATGCTCTCTGGGGCTGCTTGGGGCAGGAAGAAGAGCTGAGCTTCCGGGGTGTGTCAGCTTGAATGTGTCTTGGCTTTGTCCCTTGCAGCATCTGGCCTGAGACTCCTTTCAGGTGCTAAGCACTAAAGGGTAAAAGGGTTGGGGAAGGGTCGGGGTGAGGGGACATGGCTGCTACAGCAAGCAGAAACCTTGAGATCCCAGGCACAGATCACTTCTCATCTGCAAGAAGGGTGGCCATTGGGAATCGTGCTGGCAGGAGGAACCCAGCAATGGCCATGGTTAGGTCCTGTGCTGCGTGTGCACCTGGAGGAAAGGTGCACAGACATAGACTGCAGGGTCGGCTGGAGTCCATTAGGAAAACCCAGAGGCCTGCTCCAGAGCTGCTGAGACAGAAAACAGTACAGCAGCAGCAGAGGACAGTCTTCAGTTCCTCAAAAAGCAATCCAGAATTCCCATGTGGTCCAGAGAAAAGGATGACATACATCCACACTACCATCCTGGTATCTGTGGTCGCCACCTTCATAATAATCCAAGAGTGCTGGAGAGATGGATGGCGAGGCCGTCTCTTGCTCCTCTCGCAGGGGACTGCGTTCGGAACACATTAGGTATTCACAAGCATCTATTTCTTAATTCCAGATGTGCAGATGCCCTGTTTTGTCTCAGTGGACCCCTGCATGAACATAGAGTGCATTCAGACAAGCAGGCAAACATACACACATAAATACAATTTAAAATAATCATAGTAACCACGCAGGAAAGAACACAGCCAATGTCTTCCCACAGGTGGGCCGGTGAGCAAAGGTAGCCTCCATACACAGGAGGGTAACTGGAGTGCTGCACCCCAAAGCCTGCCAGAGCAGGAGGAGCCTGACCTCAAAGGCCATTCATGCACTTGGCGTGTGCAAAATGCCCAGAAATGGCAAAGCCACTGGAGTATGGAAGTGGCTGCTTAGGGACTTAAATGGCAATAGCTAAGAGGCTATGTATGTACCTGTCTCTCACAGCATCTGACTGTCACCCTGGCTACCCTCAGCCTCACAGGTGACACCTGCCTCACGGGCTTCTCTTCGTACAGCTGGCCCTGTAGCACAAGCCTAGGTCCAGGAGAGCAGAGCATCACACCCCACTGGCCCAGGAACAGCCAGGAGAAGAAGGAGTGTGTGTGTGTGTGTGTGTGTGTGTGTGTGTGTGTATGATATGTATGTGTGTGTATGGTGTGTATGTGTATTTAATTGTGTATGTGTATTTAATTGTGTATGTGTATATGATGTGTATGTGTGTTTGTTGGGTATATGTGTATGTGGTTATATATGTGTGTGTGGTTGTATATATGTGTGTGAGTGTTTGTGTGAGTATGTGTGTGTGAGTGTGTATATGAGTGTGGTGTATGTGTGTGGTGTGTATATGTATGTGGTGTGTGTATGTGGTGCATATATATGTATATGTGTGTGTGGTGCGTATGTGTGTGTATATACACACCATCTCAGATGGCCCACCTCAGGCAAGGTTCTGATGTCCAGTGAGTATCCAAAGCACCAGTCTCTGGCTGGACACCTGCAACTTCAGGCCACACACAGGGTAGGCTCAGAGGCCTCACAGTATCTGTCCCAATATGGCAAAGCCTGACACCTGAGGCAACGAGGAGAGACCTGAGTAGGTGCTCTGGGGTGTGGGTGAACCCTGGGGAGAAAGAACAGACATGGGGTGAGGCAGGATGGAGCCATCCAGCCTCCAGCCTCCAGAGCTGAGGCTGTGGACCCCAGGCCGCTGCCTCAGCAAGCTGAGCTCTTGGGCTTCTTGGTCGTCACAAGAATGTTAAGAAACAGGTAGGTATTATCGGGGAAAAAATGAAATGTAGAGACGTTAAGGCACTTCTCCAAGACTACACTGCCACTAAGTGCTGGACAAGAGCTCAAACTCAAGACACAGGGCCTGAAAACAAATACATGGGCTTGCTGCTATCCAAAGGCTCAGTCCTCCTCAGCCTGCTGCTGGGAGCCCCTGAAAGCCCCCAGGCCCTGCGAGACACACGTGCTTTCCAAGCACCCCTCTGGCAATGCTTCTCACGTAACTGCCCTGAAAGCACCTCCTGGCTGGCACCTGGCTCTTGGCTAGCGAGAATGCCCAGGGCACAGGGCGCCAGAGGTTGGTAGGCTGAGGTCCAGCCCAGTGGGGACCTCCCGAGGCCCAGTTGGCACTATCCCTGCTCCCCACACACCGCTGAGTTCTGCCTCTCTGCTTCCACTGGCTCCTGAAGCCTCTCCCAGCCCTCCGCCACCTGCTCACCAGCCGGCCTGCTGCAGGGGCTTCCGACAGGCTCTGGCTGAATAATTTATTGTACATTCATGAGCAACTGGGAGGAAATATAAACAGCCATGCGTGGAGCTAGTGTGTGTGTGTGTGTGTGTGTGTGTGTGTGTGTGTGTGTGTGCCCGCGCATGTGTGTGTGCATGTTCATGTGCCTAGGGCCTGGTGTGTGTGACGGTGTGTGTTTAAACATATGAACTTCTCTTTTTATCTAACCTGGGATAAATTATGTCTCACCATAACAAAAGTAGCTGATACTGAGACTCTTGGTACCTGGGCTTCATCCACTATCATTTTGAACCAATTGTTCATGTTTTTAATACAAAAGAAAAAATGATTCACTTTTGAAAACCCTGTCAATCAGAATTTTGACATGCATCGGGGTGGTTTTCCATTATGGGTTCTGTTCTGGAGTGTTCTCCAAAATGGTGGAAGCTACTGCCACAGTCACCTGAAGGCAGCCTAAGGGTTAGGTGCAGCATTGACCAGAAGTCCCTGGAATGGACACCTTGGCCTCTGCAGGTTCTTTTGGTGACTGCCTCAGCTCCTCATCCAGGTTTTACACCGAGGCCCTGACTCGTTTGCTATGAAAGCCCCTGAGCCCATGACCTTGCACCTGGCTCCAAGGGCTGGCGCCAGGATATGATTCTGCCACGGTCTTGACCTTGGGCATGTCCCTTCCTCTGGGGGGGGGGGCTACAGGGCTTACTCTTCCTGGATGAGTGAGAACAAAAGCTGTTTGTTTATCCTAGGCCATTTGAGAAGTGGGTAAAATCTGTTCTTAGATAGGGACATGCATTTTCTAAGGTCTCCGTGTGTGTGTGTGTGTGTGTGTGTGTGTGTGTGTGTGTGTGTGTGTGAGAGAGAGAGAGAGAGAGAGAGAGAGAGAGAGAGAGAGTATTAGTGTTCATGTGCATGGCACCTGGTGTGTGTGCATGTGTCTGTTCCCCTCCCAGGGAACAGGTTTTCTATTCTGATCAAATCTCCAGTTGCTTTCCCCTGCATTGGCCACCAGCTGTGTGCACCTGCCTCCAGCACGGTGAGTCCCCTGACCCGGGCCATCTGCTCACCCTCGATTTGCCTGTTCACCTTGATCTTTGGGGTGATCACTATCAGTTCCCCTTGGCAAGTAAAAGGCACTGGTCGCTTCCTGCCGACACACAGTGATGGAGGTCTTAGCCAGGTTCACAAGCCCAAAGGGACTCCTCTATCACTCCACCAGCTGTCCTCATGCCCTGCTAAAGTCACAAGGAACCTGACAACCCAGTCCCTACCATGCCTTGGACACTCGAACCATATCTACCTCAGCCTGACCCCCAGTGAGGGCTTTCCATATGGGTGAGGCCTGGTGGTGACCTTCCACTACCGAGTTCTAAGCTTGGGTTCTTGCCTATAAAAGCTCATAGTTTAATACCTCAAGCACTAGGCATGGGAGCCCTTCTTGCTGCCCCATGATGCCTCACTCCTTGGTTCTCTCCAAAAAGTATCAACCCTACCTCATCTGCTCTTGAGCATAATACACCTGGGCTTCTTCTATTGTGGAAAAGCTCCTGCTTCCTGCCTAGCCATACCCCATACTGATAAGGAAGGATCTGAGAGAGATGCCTAGTTTGTGTACACAGAAGCAAGAAGGGGAGAAACACTCCGTAAGTACTCACTCAGTGTACCTACCTGACAAATGTTTGTACTTCTAGGCACACAACAAACCCAGAATCTCCCTGGAGATCAATGAGACGTGCATTGTTCAAGGCTTGACCCTGCCTCCTGGGAACAAGAGGGAACATTTACTATTAGTAACAGGAGGCTACACAAAGCAAAAACGGCCCCCAACTCACAAATAGAATGCCAAGTCCCCAACGCTGCTCAGAAGGAAGCCAGGGGCTGCTTACCGGGCCGTGGTAGCTCTGGATCTGGCCATGGGCACTCACCAAGGCTTTCTATGACCCAGAATAGCTCCTTAGTGTACATTTGAAAATGTCATTCTGAAAGCCAGCCTACAGTTCTGCAGAGGGGACTTAGGTGATACCCGCAGATGTGCACACAGATCCTTCCCTGGAGTCCACGGCCCACAGAGGACCCACATGGGTCCTCACCCAGGGCCATCTGGAGATGTCTCTAGAGGTTATCCATGTGTGTCTTCAGCCAGGGTCAGCCAGAAGCTTGGCAGAATATGTTGACAAGCACAAATTCTAAAAAGGTCACCCATTTTAGAGGTCCCCAGAAAATTTTTCTAACACCCACTAATGTCCTGGGTGTCCTTGATAAATGGGGAGGGACTCACACAATTCAGTACAGGACAGCCCGCGAATGTCTGTCAAGTAGATAATAGTAATGATAGAGATGACAGTGAGGCCACCCACAGTCCTCCATGGGCGCCCGATGTTCCTGACTGGCACAGGGCTCCAGCCCTTCTTTGCCAGTCCCTCCACCATCCTGGCCACCTCCGAAGGTAGGACCCGCAGCTGGTGCCATAGCAAGTGCTGCTCCAACCCCTTAGACCCTTTCCATCAGCTAAGACATCCCCACAGCCATCGTGAGGGGGGAACACGACACCGTATTTCTTTTTTCACAGATGAGAAACTTGGGGCTAAAAGAGAATAAGTAATTTGACAGACCTCTTAAAAATACAGATGAATAAATGAGTGGATAAATAGATATCTATACAACATAGATAGGAGGAAGGGAGGACAATGGATGGCTAGATGGATAGAAAAGAAATGGGTGGATGGACGGACAGATGGACAGACAGACGTAGAGATGAATGGATGGACTGAAGGGTAGACAGATGAAGAAAGAGATGGATTGACCGGTAGATGGAAGAGTGGACCAGCAAAAGACTTAGAATACCTGCAGTCATGTACCTCCATCTCCCCCTCCCACATGCCCAATCCAAGCCTCTGTCACACAAAGTTGGCAACAGCACTGAGGGAAGACAAGGGATAGATAGATAGATAGATAGATAGATAGATAGATTGATAGATGACAGAGACTGGGCATCATGACACACCTTTAATCCCAGCATTTGTGAGGCAGACAGGCAGATCTCTGAGTGTGAGACCCTGACTCAAAAATAAAAGAAAGAGAAAGAAAGAAAAAGAGGAAGGAAGGAAGGAAGGTAGGAAGGAAGGAAGGAAGGAAGGAAGGAAGGAAGAAGGAAAGAAAGGAAGGAAGGAAGGAAGGAAGGAAGAAAGAAAGAAAGAAAGAAAGAACAAAAGAAAGAGAGAGAGAGCATGTGTCTCCCTCCCTGTATCAGATAACCCGGCCATGAACAGAGACAACAATAAATCATGGAATAAACACACATGTACTCCCAAGCTCCTAGACTTTTCCTCCAGGGAGTTCCCAGTTGACAGCTGCATGGGGCTTTGTGAGTTCTGTCCTCTGAAAAACTGAAAAGGCCATGAGGGTCTTTCTTTCCGCAATGGGCACAGTCCCCAATAAGCTTACAGCCCTAGTCGTCGTGAGAAAACGAGGGAACTTTTGAGAAATTCATCATTGTGACTGTGAGAGCCATAGGGCAAAACCAGGGACTTACTGTCGGTGCCTGCACCGCCGGCTTGCGAGATAGCACTTGGCCGTCAGTATATGTTAAGATTCAGGATTTGATTTAAACTCAACTGGCCAGCCTCCTAAAGCAAGTGAGGAAATACTGCTTGTGTATTAAAAAAAAAAAAAAAATCAGAGAAAAACAAACCAACTGGAGCCTGTGGGGGAAGCGGCTGAGGAAACATCTGGAGGGGAGGGTTTCATAATTCATGTTTGAGACAGCCAGATGCACCGTCCCCCCACGTTCTCAAGTTTAATTAAAAATGCTGGGACATTGGCATCCAGTACAGAGGCATCTCTGCCTTCCTGACTCTGGGGGGCTCAGAGGTGTGCTCACTTTAGGCAGCCCCAGAAATGGAGCGGTAGTCAGGGTGACTTCATATTCTGGAAGGGCTAAAGCCGAGGGAGGAAAAGCCATCCGGCTCGGTAGGGCCTTGTAACCTCATCTCTACACTCCCGAGGAAGCACATTCCGGCAAGATTGAAAAGGCATTGCAGGGGTGCACACCTGGCAGCCCGCCCCACTCCGAAACCCACCCTTCAGTGACAGGTGTCTGTAGGGACCCAGCAGAGGGGGCGGGGCCTTCAGGAGCTTCTGTTCCCAAGGACAATACAAAGTAACCTCACCCAAAGGCCATTGACACCCCTGCCCCAAGAGTCTAGGACTGTGAACCTAAAAAACCAAGAAGCTTCCAGGGTTGAGTCTTAGATGAGGCGGGGTTTGAATCCAGGGCACTTCATTCAAAACCAGCTCCATTCAGACATCCTCCAGAAAAAGGAAAAGCAAAACCTAGCAACCAGACCCCGGCGCAGAAGTGCAGAGGCGCCTTTCCTCTTCCAGGCTCACAGTCCTAGCGGAAGAGTCTCCGGGTTCCCCGCCCCCAGCTCTCTCTCGACAAGTCACTTAGATGCCCAATTCCAAAGGACACCTTTGCCAGCACGGCTCAGCAGATGGCGCCCTCCGGAGGAAGAGAATGAGCAACCTCACCAGCTAGCTGACCATAGAAGCCTAGGGGCAACTCCCTCCCAGCCCCTGAACCACTCCAGGCACCCCCGACCTCCCCAGATTCTGGTGAGATTTGCAGGTCCAAATGCATCGGTACACCTGATCCTCTGACTTAAAGGTAAGTGCGGGAAAGTGCTGTGAGTTAACCGGGGCGTCGTGCTGTTAGTGAGCGTGTCATCCGTGGACATGCGGGTGATGTTTCCAGCAGTGTGGGGCTGGGGAAGCGTGTAGGGGGTCCTTATAGAGTGAGAAAAGTAAACGGGAAAGCCCAGGGGGACCCTCACCAATCCTGACAGGGCAGTCAGGGGTCTGGCTCCACGCATGCGCATGCGTTTCTCAGGCTTTCCACAGGGGGCGTGAACGTAAAGGCACCGAAGGAAGACTGCAAAACAGCTACTTGGAAGCACTGGCAGCCAAGACCTTCATCCTTGCCAGAGACAGGCTGTTACAGAGCCCTCCCTGTACTTTCTGATGCCAGCCTCACCAAGGGGGAGAGAGTCCCTCCCTCTCACGTCAACAGCAAGGAAGGAACACCATAGTGCAGAAGCCCTCAAGCCAGTGAGAAACAAAAAGGGGTCCACCCCAGTCGGTCATCCTATCTGCTGAGGGGGCTCTGGGGGAACTATAGGAGCCTGAAGACAGTCTTAGGAATGTCTAGGAGTACTAGGATGAGACAAGAAGCCAGAATTTGCTTGCCTCAGAGAGGCAAACAAGACAGTTCATCTCACGACTTTCTGAGGCCTGGCATTAGTCTAGCAAATTGGTGGAGCGCAGAAAACCGTTTATGAACCCTAATGCATGATTCCCCTTCTGCAGAGTAATTGGGGGGACCTCGGCTTTCCCTGCGTTGCTCACATCCGCCTCTCAACAAGAGCCGTGTGTGAGCTCATCTCTACATATCACATCCTGTTTATTTGAAAGTTCATCAGACATATCACCTTGTAGGCAAGCTTGGCTGTTGGCAATTTTCGGTTCTAACCTTTGGCTTTAGGGACTGGCAGGGGGCACAGGTTGCTTAACAGAGTTTGTGAAGCAGAAAAGCGCAAGGCGGGCTGGAGAGATGGCTCAGTGGTTAAGAGCACTGACTGCTCTTCCAAAGGTCCTGAGTTCAAATCCCAGCAACCACATGGTGGTTCACAACCATCTGTAATGGGATCTGACGCCCTCTTCTGGAGTGTCTGAAGACAGCTACAGTGTACTTACACATAATAAATAAATATATCTTTTTAAAAAAAAAGAAAGAAAAGAAAAAGAAAAGCACAAGGCTAGCCGGAACGAGCAGGGCTCGCCGGCTGGGCCCTAGCTGTCCCCGGGAGCTGAAGTTGTCCTCAGTGTTTTTTCCTACATGCCACCCAAGGATTTCCTTTCTGGGGTGTAAGGGAGAGAGGAGGTGACTCCTGATGCCCAGACCTTCCCCGCACTTCCAAAGCCCTCTGCCTCACCCAGAAGGCCTGGGGAAGAGGGTGCAGATGGGTGTGGCCAGAGGGGAGGCTTCACAAGGGACCAAACTATTTGTCCCATCCTTTGTTCTATCCCAGCACTCTTCTCACAAAGGTCCACGGGGTGACCTCCTGCCGCCTGGACTCCATAAGTGCCCATTCCCCACTTGAGCTCTCAGACACTTCCTGCCCTCTCTGTTCCCCGAGGCTAGCATCCCATTTCCAAAGCCTTCCAAAGCAATGGGGCCTTTCTATGCCAAATTAGGTTTCATAACTGCTTCTCTGTTAACAGCTTCCTACGCGGATAGGCCTCCATCATTTAAGAAGGAGAGACAGCCTGAAGTCTCCTGGGGAACACAGCCCTGCTCTGACGGAAGTGTAGAGAGGGTGTTATCACCCATTTGGATGTTGGCCCTTCACCTTTTATGTAGTTTGGAGGGTGTACCTAGGACCCCCGACTGCCCTCCTGGGGCTGATACACTGCTCTTTTTCACAAAATAAGAAGAGATTCTAGGATCTCCAGCTGGGACAGCCAGCATGACACTCGCTCTAGGCCCCCTTCCCCTATCTGGGGGCGGTCAGGCCATATGGAAGCCCAATCTCCCAGAGTACACTGAGGTGTCAGCCTGGTGTGTGTGCGTGTGCGTGTGTGTGTCCCACGTGGGCACCATGTGATTCCCATTGTCATGTAGAGGTTTCTTATAGACTACCTCTGAGTACAGGTAGAGGCACAGGGTCCCAGGTGTTTGCAAGGATTTTCCAGCTCATGACCTGCAGAGAGGCTGGTCAGGGGCCTCTGGTCCCAGGCTCATACTGAAATCCTTGTTGGTCTCTTTGATTCTGATAGGACTTTGGGTACTTCCATTCTGGCAGTCTGTTGAGCCATCACACACCCTGGGAAAGTATCCTGTGAGATTTCTAGAAAAATCCTGGCTTCAATCTTCTCTCTAGTTAGTTAGATGGGTTAATGATTTCACTAGTTAACCAAAATAAATTGCATCCAAAAGCATAAAGTGCTTATGAATTCTTAAAACGATACATCTGCATATATCTGGCATTTATTTAATTTTATTTATTTATTTATTTTGTCTATGTGCCTTCCTTTTGGGCCACAGTGCAGCTGCTGGCAGGGCTGTGCCTGGAACCTTCAGCAGAGGCTGTCTAAATATTTTATTCACCAGTTGCAAATAGGAAATGCAATTAGAGGCTCTGATTCTTAGCACCAGGGAAAAGGGGATCTTGCTGGGGGGGTGGGAGGGAGAGACCCAGATCCCTTTAATCTTTGGAATTTACAGTGTTTGGATTACAGAGCCACAGGGGACAGCCTTGTAGGTTTTTATTTTTTTAAAAAAAAAATTTAGACTGGAAGGGAAATGACAGCTTCTGCAGATCTGGTGGTGCCCAGATGCACTGAAGCTTTACTGGATACGGAAAGTCCAGCTCCTTGAAGCATCACAGCCCCTGTTATCTGGCTTTGAGTCAGTGGGTTGGAAAAGATGGAGAAGACTGGGGAAGTGATAGGGGAGTTGGGGGAGGGGCGGGGAGTGACAGGGGAAGAAGAGAGTCTATTCGGAGAGCCATGAAGCACAGTACTCTAGAGCCTGGTGTCCTAGTGGAGGTCTGAGAGGAAGTCTGACTGTGGCCCCTGTCTCTCCCTCTGGAGCACCAAGCTAGTCTGTCCCTGAGTTCTTGGGCAGGGACTTGCAGCTAACTGAGAAGTGCTCCCAGTCTGCACTGGGGAAGACCATGGCGAGCCCAGAACAAACGGCTCTAGTTTTCCTCACTCGGAGCATCTCAAGGCCAGAGTCTTGTCTCCCTCAGAGGCACTGGGGAGCGTGTAACTCATTTCTCCCATTCTTGGAAGATGTGAGCGTTCGAAGTCAGGCAGGGTCCTGCAGAGCTCCCCAGTCTGACACACTGAAGGAAGATGGCCACCCTCTCGTGTCCCCAGACAAAGGCTGAGCAGGCTGACTTCAGCCACCTCTCTCTCCACACTTCTAGAAAATCCAAAGCCCACAGCCTGCGTGGCTTTTTTGGCTTCGGTGGCCACTAACCTGATAGTACTCTGCAGAAACCAATGTCACCCGATCCATCCATTTCTCTCTTCTTTCCAGACACAGACAGTGTGTTTGTGGTTAGAGACAATGGCTCCAGGTGGCCCTAGCTTTCCTGAAAGCCAAGGCTCCACAGAAGGGGCAGGTGGGTGCCTGCTCGCAGTAGTCTGTGGCTTTCTGGTCTTAGTGCCCTAGAGAACATAAGGAACTCCCAAAGCCCATGATGATTCTGTACAGATCAGGAAATGGCCTTTGTCAGGAGTCCTAAGCTGGATCCTTCTCTCCCTGACACCCAATGTCCTATGCCGTGACTTCCCCAGACCCCGAGGAGCCAAATAGTCCTGGCCTTGGGCCACTGCTGCTGACCTAGCCTCTGCGACATTGGCCATCCCCAGCCATCCACAAGGGGCAAGCACTTTCCCAGCCCCCATTCTCTTCCCAGCAGGCCTGCAAGGATACAGGCCAACTTAGGCAACGGGGTGAGACAAGCATAACAAACTAGGCCCACGAGCACCTCCAGGACCTCCCTTCCAAGACAGGAGGCTTGAAGTCAGAAAGGAGCCCAGAGACGGCTGGGCACAGCCCCACCCCTTTCTCAGAAGTCACCAGTATATTCTCACCAGGACACCCTGGAAGACTCTGGGTGCTTACTGAGTCCCGGTATCCAAGGTTACATCTGCCCCAGGGGAGCACTTTGCCAAGGGCCAGTGCCACACTGTCTTACTGCCCAGATGTTTCAGGCTCCAACCATAGGAGCAAGCCTCATTCTCTTAGGAGCCTGGTGACAGTCAGGAGGAAGTCTGTGCCCGGCAATGGGCCGTACTTAGCCTTTGCTGTTCCTGTGCCATGAAGGCCCAAGAAGCATGCCAACCCTTCAGTCTGACAAAAAAATCTGGTGACGAGGACCCTGAGGTGATGCTTGCTGAGGCCATGCATGGACTGTTGCATTCTGGGGCTTCCACCTGCCTGTGTCTTGAGATGAGATTGTGAAGCAGGGATAGCCAAGTGTCCCGGCAGCACAGCCGAAGGGATCAAGATGTGGACCCAACGTGTTCTGCTGTGGGCACAGAATTCAGCATCTGTAACAAGCTAGGCACCAAGCACTCTTAGCAAGGTTCAGCCACCATTTCATTCCAATATGGCTGCCACAGGCCTGGAACCACTGTGCATTGTCACCTTATGTACCCTTTGAGTTGACATCGGATCTCTGCTCACCTGCCTGGGCTCCACAGTGAGAACCCTTCTTCTGCAATAAATGGCCAGCCCATATTCTGCATGCTAAACCCAGAGGTGAAAGGATCCCACACCCCCGGGCAGCTCTGACCCTATGCTGCGTCTGCTGACACAAGGGCCTTTGACACTCCCTGAACTCCCCAGCAGTCCCTGAGACCAGCAGGACACAGGCAGGAGGCAGCACCATCTAGTGGGCAATGGAGATTATAGCGTGGGCTGGCTGGAGCTGGCCAGTCCTCCAGGAAGACCCTAGGCCAGCAGCAGAGCCCAAGGCTGGAAGTCTGTTCTTTTGGGCCACAGAGAAGTTTTTCTGACTGGGGCAGACTGAGACCTTTCTTTAATGTGTGACAGTCTTCCCGAATCCTTTGTCTTGTCTAAGGCTCCAACTCTGAGTAAAAGACACATTGTAGCCTAACTTTGCTCACTGCAGACCGCAGCCTGCGGACAAGGTGGGAGGCTGCTATACCCCTCACTGATTGGGCAGGACGAGAACCTTCCCGGAAGAGTGGCCTGACTCAGCAGCTCCTGGCTCAGGTGGCTGAGGTGCTACAGGTGCCGCGGAAAACTTGTTCTTTTCTCCGAAATGCTAGGCTTTCCGAGTCTTGTGGCCCAGCAGTCAACGAGGAACCTGGGGACATGGGCACAGACAAAGACAAAGGCAACCTTGTCAGAGCCTCGGTGTGCCAGCAGGAAGTTGTGAGCAGTGGGTGTTCTCTGCTGTCAGCTGCCGGAAGCTGCAGGTTGCACTGGGGCAGCAAGGCAGCAGTACCATCCAGCAGGACATGGTGCTCGTTACGAGCCTGCCTGGCCTCCCAGACTTCTACACGTGACACCCCAGCAGGGACAGGGAAAGTGGCACCTTTCTGGCAGAGAAATCAAAAGCTGTTCATTTTGTTTTGAACCTATCTCCACTCAGAACTCTGGGGTGGTACATTACACCTGTGTACATGTGCATAACAGCGTGTGTGTGTGTGTGTGTGTGTGTGTGTGTGTGTGTGTGGTGTGTATGTAGGATGGGTATGCATGTATGTACGTGCACAAGCATATGTGTGGGAGACGCGCATACATGCATGGGAACAGGTATGTGGTGTGGGAGATGTGCATATTTGTGGTGAGTGTATATATGTGTACATAATAGGTGTGCCTGCGCACATGGCAGGTATACCTGAAGTGGAAACTTAAGGGTCCTTTGGAAAGTCGGTTGGATGGTGCTTTGCTGGGGCAAACACGTGAAGGAGTGTTTAGCTGAAGTGGACACAGGTGAAAGGCTAAGGCAGCCCTGTGAAGGACTGTTTAGCTGAAGCAGACACAGGAGAGAGGATGTTCTGTTAAAACAAACATGTGAAGGGACACGTGATGAAGGATTCTGTGCTAACAACACCCATGTGTTGGTCTGCCTTCCACTGTGTAGGTGAGCTCCATTGGTCGGGACTCCTCGGACTCGGGATGGTTGGATGCACGTGCTGAGGCAAGGCCCGTGGAGGACACGTGATGTGTGGAGGGTGTAAATAGGGCTCCACGGAGTGACAGAGACAGAGCTCGGCTTGCTGGTACAGCTAGCTGTGCAACGCTCCTGGGTCTCGAGCCTTCGTTGACCTTTGTTTCCCTGAGAGAGACACAGCTTCTGAGAGAGGCACAGCTAAGAACTACTCCTGGCGTCCCTCTGGGTCCCTCCTGCTGACTCAAGCTGAGACTGAGGCCTGGATATTGGTGCTAGGTCCTGTCATTGCTGTTCCTAACCTGACTCTACTGAGCTGGACTGCCAGTGTGCCCGTGAAGTGTTTGTGAGTGGATTGAGCTGCTGCTGCCTGCTGACCTGTGAACTGAACTGCTGATTTCCAGACAACACAGTTGGGCGTTGATCCAAAGAACCGTCCTAAACAGGTCCACTCCCTGTCTCCCGTATCCTTTCTTTTCTACTGCCTCTGGTGGGTGGTGGGCTAGAAGGGAGGTTAAAGCATTTAAGAACCATCATTAAAAACAGGTTTTAAAAAATTAAAGTTCCATATACCTGTGTTCTTAGTAAGTCTGAGTATATGCTTTGTGGGTGTGCATGTATACAGGGGTACCTGATGGGTGTGCATGTATACAGGGGTACCTGATGGGTGAGCATGTATACAGGGGTACCTGATGGGTGTGCATGTATACAGGGGTACCTGATGGGTGTGCATGTATACAGGGGTACCTGATGGGTGTGCATGTATACAGGGGTACCTGATGGGTGAGCATGTATACAGGGGTACCTGATGGGTGTACATGTATACAGGGGTACCTGATGGGTGAGCATGTATATAGGGGTACCTGATGGGTGAGCATGTATACAGTACCTGATGGGTGAGCATGTATACAGGGGTACCTGATGGGTGTGCATGTGAGTGCTCATGTCTATGAATATGCATGTGTGAGATGCGTGTGCTTGTGTGCCTGCTGGGTATGTTTTTGTGTGTGTGAGTTTATTTGGTGGCTGTGTTTGCGTGCCTCGTATGTATCCTGTATGCTTGGTGGGTATGCATGTATGTGTGATCAGTGATGATATTTGCATGTATCGTTTGGTGTGCTTGGTAGGTGTACATGTGTGTACAGTGCTTGTTCCTGCAGAAATGAACATGTATGCACAGTAGGTATATGTTGTGCCTAAGTACAGATATATATGTGGATGTACATGTTAATTAATACCTTAGCAGCTCCCATGAGAACCAAAATGTCCCCTACCCATTATTCTACCCAAAGTCCTATCATGCTCTGGAGCAGACGGAAACCACAGAGCACTATCAGAGTTGCGAATCTAGCTGACTTAGACACTGCAAAGCTAAGCCCTGTGTGGGAACTTGCCCTGAGCTGGACATCAGAGCGTCTGTGGGGTCAGTGGCACACAGACATTTGGGCCTGTGAGGGAAGCAGATATTGTCTCCTCCAGAAACTGCACCCAGCTTGGCCCTCCTCTCAGCAATACCTCCCGCTCAACAAAACCCTCCCCACCAGATGTTAAACACTGTCATGTTTCTGTCCTAAGATAATGAAGCTCGCACCCACCCCTCCACCACCTCTCTCTCTCTCTAAGATAACCAAACAGCACCACCTTGGGAGAATAACAGGGGGGTCTCCCATTAACAGCTTGTGCATTTAGGAGCACACGTCCCTTGTTGGGTGGTCTCAGAAGATAGCCCTGGCTGTGTTTAGAGTGGAGCCAACTCCCAATAAATAGTCACTTGAGTTTGGGGGCCACTGCCTTGGGTTTGGGGGTTCTCTGCAGTCAGTGTGCCTCTGTGGACTTAGCTGCCTGTGATTACCCTACAAACTTATTTGCTCCTTGTGTGCATTTAAGCTGACTTTCTAGAACACTCTCTGTACTGGTTGTGTAAATAAAACAGTAGAATGACCGAGAGAGGTGGGGGGAGGAAAGAGAGAGTCTGGAAGCCTCAGTGGCACCCACTGCCTCCGTTTCTCACCTCCCACAGGCTCCCCAGCCCACTCCAATCTGGCGCCCAAACCCAAAGCGTTTCTACCCACAGCTCCCTGGGACCACCACAGCCTGATATGCATCTCTCTCTCCCCGCCTCTGCAGCCCAAGATAGCTGCCGGCCACTCTCTTCTAGAAGCAGCGCCTGCTGGAGCTTGGACAACGACGTGCCTGCTGATCCTGCCACCCTCTGGCCCCACCTCCTCATCTGCCCACCTTGCCTGGCTCCAGCCCCTGTCAGTGCTATCTGCATAGTGACATCAGGCTTCCTAGCCCCCGGTCCCCATTCTCATCCCGGTCCTGGACCCACTCTGGCTGTGTGTTTTGTTACCACACATACTTGCTGGAAGTCCCCAGCATGTGCCCCACCCTCTTGAGAACAGTACCTGCCACACCCCAACACACACACACACACACACACACACACACACACACACCTAACCTGGCTTCCTATCTGTTCCAGGCTCCCACTGCCACAGCCCCTGGTGCTCCTGTTCCCTGTGTTTGAAGCTCATGAATCACTACTCACCCTGTCCCCACTATGTGCCCACCCATCTCACACTTGAGACCTCAACACAGTCCCCTCCCTCAAGACGGCTCCTGACAGGGCCACCATGTCCTTGGAATAGATATTTGAGAGAGTTGGGATTACTGTCCCGCTCTAAGCATACCCTGGCACTCAGGGATCCTTTTTCTGAATAAAGAAGCACATGCCCTTCCCCAACCCCCACCCCCCCCCAAGGGGCCAGTCTCCCAGCTGAGCAGCTCAGGAAGAGGCTTCACTTTTCTTGGATGAACAAGAGTGGAGAAAAGCCTAGAGTAGGAGATTCAAAGCAGACGCCAGGAGTGCTGGACAGCGGCCCTGTGTCAGAGGGTGCTGGCTGCTCCCAAGAGTCCAGCCTGGGCCTCCAGGACATGCCTCCTCGGCCTCTGATACCCTTAATTCCTCATATGGGGGGATCAGAAAGGAGTGGGTGGCCTTGGTCCCCTTCAGCCCATCTTTCTTTGTGCCTGGAACACTCCCTCCAGGCAACTTCTTGCTGCTTGGGTCTTGACTGTAGCATCACACATGACAAAGGCACTGGGGACCCAACCCTGGCAGTCAGCACCTGCTGAGCAGGGGAGCAAGCCTCTTACTCTCCCCTGCCTTGTTCCTCACAGCCTCAAGCAGTCTCCTTTATTGATTCTTTTTTTTTTTCTCTCCCTGTTTCTTGTCCTGAAACCTCTGTTCTTTGTGACCCTGCTCTAAGGCAACACTCCATATACCTGTCAACAACTAAAGGAAAAGACTGGATTCTGCAGGGACCATAAAAGCCAATGATAAATCTTCCCTAGGTGTGATCAGTTTACAACAGTGACTATAAGGAGAACCTCGGATCTCTATGCTTTCTGCTGGGATGGCCATAGCCTGCTAAACTCCAACATGTGACCACCTACACACATCCTGGCCACACCCACATCAGTCCCAGACAATTCCCCTCCCCCTAAGGTCCCACTAACAAACCAAAGTTCAAGTCCACCAACGTTTCTCATGGGACGAATGAGTCCATAGTGCTTACTTCAAAGCAAGGGTGTGGGTTATGGACAGGAGCTCTGGGGATGTCCCCAAGCAAACATGGAGGACTGTCTTCACTTAGTGAGGATGGTGGCTTCTCCACAGGCCCATAGAAGGAACCCCTTCCTACAGTCTGTCTCACCCTATATGCTATACCCCCTTCCCGGACTCTGAGGCCACAAGGCCACAGGCAGAGTGGCATGCAACTGGTTGGAAAGAGTAGCTGGATTCTCAGACAACAATCAACGAGGCCAGCTGGGCCCTTCTGCAAACCGGCACAGCTTACCTCATGAAGACGGCAGCTGCTTAGCTCGGAGGATAGTCCTGTCCCACAGCTCCCCAACATAGCTCCCCACCTTGGGAACCCCCGTGACATGCTTTGCAAAGTGCTTATCCACACAGGGTTCCAGCCAACCTACAAAGCATGTTGCAAGGCCCCATGTTAAGTGGATAACAAGATTAAGAATCTTGGCGGAGGTCACAGCTAGGAGCTGGGTTCTTTGGGGTTCCAGGAGCCACACTGGGGTGCTCCGGGCTGAAAGTGTTGCTCTTTGATGAGGATGTTGGGAGAATCCCTTCTTCTCCCATCCCATCAGCTCAGGGCAGGTGGACAGATGTTCCTCCAGCTGTGAAGACCAGCTGCCCAGAGCCACTGTGTGTGTGTGTGTGTGTGTGTGTGTGTTGTTGTGTGTTGTTGTTGTTGTTGTTGTTACATATTGGGCAGATCTGCCCAATGACTCCTTGAGACTGTATGAGACCAAGTGAACCTGACATCCTTGTAAGCAACGGCGGCTCGGGTCAGGACTGCTCTAGGCTTAACCTGAAGCCAAGACAAGACTTAGCCTGTGAGTGAGGTCAGGGCTCCGACTAGCACTGTGGTACTAAGCAAGAGTTCCTAGCTGGGCAAGAGGCAAACCCCTTCTTGGACTAGTCAGTCATGTGCCCACGTGCCCCTGTGCCATGTGGGAGCAGAAGATTTCTCCGACAGCTGCCCGCCACAATCCCCATAAAGCCATAAAGCAGAAACTGACTTTGAAATGGCCCTTTCTCCGCCTGTATCTCCGGACATAAATTTAAATAAAATGGCAATTTAAATGCCTGCAACACCAAGGAGGCGGCGTGGGGCTGTCTCTGCAGGCTTTGTGGGGAGACGGAGCTCGGCTCTAAACCTATCATCCTGCGACACACACACGGGTGAGAGCTGGCGCAGGGGCAGAAGAAGGCGGGTGCGCCAGCTCTTTGCAGGAGAAGAGGATACCCCAGAAGCTCGCCCCTCCCACCTTGGAGGCCAGGGGGAGGGGAGCTCCCAGGAGGCCCTGAGGTACACAAAGCAGAGGCAGCTTCACCATTGGCTCTGCCTCTGGGGAAGCAGGAAGGCATAGATCCATTTGTCACTCTCAGGAATATTTAGCAGCCCCTGAGCGGATGCCACACTCCCAACCCCATAGTAAATGCCCCGGCTGCCCTTCCTGCCAGGGAGTCCATGGGGAGTTAGAACCCATGAGTTACCTGATCTTTGGTACTCTGCTGCTGGTACTCTGCTGCTGGAACATAGCAGCAGAGTGGTGGATGCTCACAGGAGCGTGGGCAGGTCCTGGGTCCATCCGGGTCCTAACTCGGTAGAGCATGCATCTCTAGCAAATCCCTGTTGCTGGTTCTGGGTCTCTCCATGAGGTCCATAGAACTACGAGTCTTATAAGAACCCTGGCTAGGAGCAAAAGCAAGAAGACAGATCTCGGAGGTCATTGAGGTCAAGCAGGAGCCACCACACCTGTCCTACCTATCCCCAGAACTCATCCTAGGACCTCATCCAGATTGCCTGCCACTCACCTAGCCTCGATTTCACACCTGTCGGCCCGTGCACTGGGTATGAGGTAAGCACCTCTAATAACAGGTGCCTAGGCTATGGGCTCCGGCCAATGCTTCCCCAACAGAACACTCACTTCTTCCTTAAGGCAGCTGGAGGGTTGGAAGCCTCATAGCTGGGAAAAAGAGGCAAAGCGATTTCCTGGGCTGAGGACGCTCCTTGAACCCTGTCCTAAGCCCCGCTCTGCACTCGGTAACTCCTCCCTTTGCTATTGAGGCTGGGGTGACCCAGTCCCAAGCCCAACATATCCTCCCAGACTTTGGAGAATTCGTGTACTCCTCCCCAAGGGTCAGTCTTTGTCTGTGTCTTCCATTGTAACTGAGACCATTCAGAGACAAACTTAGACTGCCACCCTGCCGCCCCTTAGGGCTTCCCTCCTCCTGAAGAGCAAAGTCTTAGTACTGTCCCATGATACAGCCACAAAGAAGGAACGCTCAGGTGCCTTCTGCAGGCAAGCCTGTCTCTTGGAGAAGCACATCCCTGTAGGGAAGCGCTGGCGATACACACAGCCAAAGCTGTATCAGGACGTGTGAAAGGCTCGAAGTGCAGCTAGCGTGTCAAAGGCAAGAGAGCCAACCTAAAGGGTTCCCACGGCCAATGCAGGAGACAGTAATAAATACCACATAAATGTCCATGAGCCCGCACTGTATAAATAAGGGAACAAATCATTAAATGGGAGAGAAGGGATGTCTTTGAGAAGAATCCTAATTAATGAGTGCAGAAAGATTGAGGGGAATAAATGTCGCCATTAGAATGCCACAGAAGTCATTGCTGCCAGCGACAGCCACGGAGGAGGCCTGAATTAATGAGCGAACGCTTGAGGAGGAACAATATATTTGCATAGTCACAAAGTATCTCCCTCGAGATATTTACTAATTCCAAAGACAAAATAGTAACTTTGTAGAAAAGAGGCTCTGCAGGCTCCAGTTGTAGTTAACCACCAAGGTTAACTTCTCTAAGTCTGCCCTCATCATGACTTTCCACCGGCCTCTCTCGGAAGCACACCCCACTCCCCCAAGCCTTTACACTCAGTCTAATTATGAAAAGTGCCTGGGACTGGGAAAATAGTTCAGACAGTAAAGTGTTTGTCAAGTTTGAGGCCCAAAACCCATGCAAAAGGCTAAGTGCTGGGGGGGGGGGGCGCTCAAGAGATGGATCTGTGGTTAAAAGCACTAGCAGCTCTTCCATGGGACCCAGATTTGATTCCCAACATCCACAAGGTAACTTGCAACCACCTGTAATTCCAGTCTAGAGGACATGACATCCTCTTCTGGCCTCCACAGGTATCAGCTCTGCATGTGGTACTCTGACATACATGCAGGAAAAATACCAGTACACATAAAATAAAGATTTAAGAGGGGAAGAATAGGTTTAGTGCCATGTGCTTGTAATCCCAGTACTGGGGAGCCACAGACAGGCTTATCTCTTTGGCTCACTGGTTAATCTTGCCTAATCTGTGAACCCTGAGTCCCCGTGAAACACCTTGCCTCAAAAAACAAGGCAGAAGAGGTTTGAGAGATGGCTCAGTAGCTAAGAGTACTTGTTGTTCTTGCAAAAGACTAGTGGTCAGTTCCAAGCACCAGGTGGCAGCTGGCAATCATCCGTAACTTCAGGTCTAGGGGACCTGATACCTCTTCCCAGCCTCCACTCTTACACAGAAGTAAGAACAAGGTAAAAATTACCTGAGGAGTACTTGACCTGCAGCTGCCTTACCTGAACAAACACACCAAGAGAAAGAAAGAACACTTTGTATCCCCAAAGGCGATACATTCTACAGAGTGACCTGTACTGGCTCAAAGGAAGAGAAGGAGCTGTCACAGTGTGGGAGCTAGGAAAACATGCCCACCAAGGGCTGCCTACCTCTGGCTAGGACCCTGGGGTGGGAGGGGCCACCAGAGGATGCTGAATAGTGTGCCTTGCATTAGCAACACTCTGTGAACAGCTCGCTTTGCATATTCTCGATGTGATTGGCTATGTAAGGAGATATTGGGTGGAGGAGTCACAGAAAACTTGTGTCCTATGTTGAAGTTTTTCTTGTTTTTGAAATTGCCCTGAATTTACAAGATGCCCTCCTTGGCAGAGAGCCTCTAGGATCTCCTGACAATAGTGGGATAGGAATGTGAATCTGAGGCAACTGCTGGGAGTGGCCATTGGAGAAGCTCTGGTCACAACCCACACTCATATGACACAAAACAGCAAGTTGTCAATCACCTGCCAAGGCCAGCTCGCCTAACATCCATGATTTCTTCCCTTACCATACCTGTTGCAGAATATTTGATCACACTATGAACCCCAAGATTCTGTTGTTTACTGGATAAAACCTGTTTCTACTTGTGGTGTGGCTCAGCCTTAGCACACACCTGAAGTCCCTCCAGCTGGAATATAGACATGGCCCTTAGTACACATCTTTAATCCCAAACTATAAAGATAAAGTTAGTGTGTAGAAGGAAGTACCTGTGCTTGAAAGTGATGGCTAATTGAGTAGCAGAAAAAGTGATGAATCGGAGAAAGATTTGGCAGAATAGAATCAGCACAACTCCCAGGAGAAGAGAGGCTACTTAAGAGAGAGCAGCACAGAGAGGGAGGAGAGGTGGTTTTACTGGGACAGTTGTACAGAGACAAGTTGTAGAGAGAGAGAGAGAGAGCAATCGAGGTGAAGACAGAATGAGCCAGAGAACGAGAAGGAGCCAGGAGATTAGATCAGATTGCCAAAGTTAGTATGAGGCCAAGCAGAGCAATTCGGGAGAGGCTGAGAAGCCAGATTGAGTCTGTCAGCTTGGAGAGGCGTTTGAGCCACAACAGCTGAGCTGACTAGGCAGCTGACACCAGAAAGAACTAGAAAGGGGTGAGCTTATTCAGCAATAAGTCTCAGAGGCTGAAAGCATTCTAGGCCTAGAAAAGATTGTGTGGAGGCTGGAAGCTTCCAGGACTAGGCCTAGGTTAGCAGAGGGAGGCATCAAGCCTCAGAGAACAAGTACATCAGATGAATAAAAGATAACTCTTACACATACCCAGCACCAGTTCCCAACGCTGTATACCACACAATATAAAAACCACAACTGTTGTAGGCCAGTGAGCCCCGTCAGCTTGTCCTGTAGCACTAGGCCAACTCATAGCCATTGGCAAATCTCTCCGTGGCTGTCACTCTGGGCCCAGATGGAAGGCTACAGAATACAGATGCCCAAGGGGGAAAAAAACTCTACAAAAATAAATTAAAAACAGCCCCTCCCAATAACCTATCATCCGTCATCTGCCTTAAGCCTAACTCAGCATCAAAATTCCATTTAAAAATCTATTTTGAAACTTGCAATAAAGCCTCTGCCACCTCCAGGAAATTCCGCAGAGGACTGATAGCAGGAGGAAACATCTCAAGCACCATCCCATGGCCCTCAGGGACTGTACTCTCAACAGAAGGATTCTTGGCATCCTGGGAACTGGAACTGGAAGCCCTTCCCCACCCCCTCTTCCTGAGCCTACAAGGACTCAACCCCTTTAACAAGCACAATTGTCGGCCTGAGTCATTTCTACCCAATCAAGGCAGCAGCAGGCGGTATCTGTGTGTGCCGGCTGCCTTCACGCTGTGAAGTAGATTAATAAACCATTAGGGTAAGCAGGCTGGTTATTAGTCTGAAAAGGAGGCTCTTAGCTAATTGAAGCCATCCAGCAAAATGTCAATGCTGTCTTTGGACATGAAATATTAATGGCACCCGAGCCTGGACTGGAAGGCAGAGGTTGCTTCTGACCTCTTCCTGTGTGACCAAATGTCAGATGAGGACCTTCTCCAGCAGCAAGGCCGGAGCCACAGACTCAGAGCATCTCACCCAAGGGCCAGCTCAATCATAGCGGCATGCTGTGTATCATGGGGGCAGGAATGGAATTTGGTGACATGCGTGACCCTTTTCATGCTGAATTTCAAGAAAGAAATTCCTGTGTGAAGGGAGTTCAGGCCCTGCTTCTGGGGTCTCAGCTTGTGTGGTGTCTCAAGCCTGTTGTGGGTCTTCAAGGCAACATTTGTGTTGGCGCTCATGTCCCACCCCTTGAAGCAATGTCCTCCATACCTCAAAAATATCCCTGGACCACTTGCCTCTTCTCCTTGTCCCTGGACTTGTGTGAGTGGCTCCTCCGACTGGGGTGTCCTTGTATGGTTCTGACATTCCCCCATGGACTTTTCTCCCCGGTTTTGCAGCTCCTTTGTAGGGATCCTGGAGTCCATGGAGATTAGGCCCTGTCTTCCTCAAGGTGATGGTGACCTAGGAGAGGATGGACTCAGCTGAAGCCTGCATCGTACACTGGAGATGCTACTGCCTTTCCTCGGGCCTTGCTTCCTGCCTGGGTCAAGGTGGGAAGGATGTGTGGAAACCAGCTCAGAGCCTGTGCAGGAGCTGGAACTCTGGTTTGAATCTTAGTACCTAAGTCTTCAGCAGAACCCAGAAAAGAGTGCCGGGTCTGAGCAGCAATCAGGAGGCTGGAGCTGAACTGGGCAGGACAAACAAGGGCCCCTAGTCAAGAGGAAGGCTGGCTTTGGTGATGTTGACCCAGAGAAGACAAGCAGAGGGGCACTAAGGACCAAGAGACAAGGGCACTCTGAGCCTATAGGAGGCAGCGCCAGCCAGCATCCTTGAGCCGGCTGAACACAGGGGTCTCCTAAGAAGAGCAGCCAGATTCCGAGTCCTCCTCCCCATGTGATAAATATTAAGTCTTCTTTTCACGTTTCTATGGCAACCACACCTTTGCAAATGTCTCAGCCCTCTATTGTGTGTTATATTTTATAAGATTGGCATCAATTTCTTCTGACAACAATTTTTAAAGAGGCTCAGCGATGTTGCTTTTTTTTCTGTTAAGATAAATTAAAATTCTGCTGGTTTGAAGATTCTTTAACGACTGCCCTGACGGCCTGGCTGTCATCCCTTCCCTCTAGAGCTGAAGTACCGTCTTTGTTACCCCATCCCTCCCAACACAGAGGCCCCACAGAGACAAGAGCACTGTCCCAGCACCACTAAAGGCTCACTCAACATAGCAAGTGGTCACAACCTCTCGGTTTGTGTGAGAGTAAAGAGGCCTATGGGGCATCCTGTGTGGCGATACATATCGAATGTCTTCAAAAATGCACAGACTAGGGCTGCCTAGACCACTCAGCAGGTAAAGGTTGACCCCAAGCCTGACAACCTGGAGGCCCACATGGTAAGAGAGAACTGATTCCTACAAGTTGTCATCTGACTTCTGTATGAACTCTCTCTCTCCCTCTCTCTCTCTCTCTCTCTCTCTCTCTCACACACACACACACACACACACACACACACACACACACACACACACACACACACACACACACATACCAGTTATCCAACAAAAGAGGTGTGAATAAGCCCTGTTGCCTGGGTACAACAGAACACTCTAGACATATGACTCTGGGTAGAAGTACATTTGCTGACTTATCCCAGTGCTCACAGTACATTGTTCAATGAAATTAAGGTCACCCACAGAAAGGATGTATGTCACACAGTGACACATGTCTTGCATATTTGGAGAAGTAGTCAATAACTTATCACTGGGTGGGGGTGGGGGGCACTTCCCAATTCAGGAATGGCAAATAGTTCTCCTCTCTTCTCAGGTCTGAGGATTCTCTGGTCTTTCTAATATGGCCTGAATTATTTGTTTAACCAAAAGCTAGGTTTTATTAGGTGCATTGGTGTACATCCATAATCCCAGGTGGATTTTTGTTTGTTGGTGTTTGTTTGTTTGTTTGTTTAGAGGAAAACAGTGTGTCCCCTTCACCCCAGCACAGATCAGAAGCCTCCCCTGGTGCCATCACAGGAAGAGGATAGTCCTCTCTGAGCCTCCTGCCTACAAAAGATGTAATCAAAAAGTTGCCCTCGCAGTCCCAGCTCCCTAGGCTGGAGGAGAAGGCGGCTGAGAGCGGGTGTGGGGTTGCCTCGGATGCTCATTGTGCAGTCTCTTAGGGACACAGCAGTGGCCAGGAGGTTGCCTGAGGGCTCGCTCCCTTGGCTTTCTCATTATTTCCTGCTAATCAGCGTCACACACCCCGAGGGATGCTGGCCCTGAATGCCACCAGCTGCTCAGAGGAGCCTCTCCCCTTTTCTGAGCACGCTTGACTGAGTTTGGGAAGACAGGGCGTAAGCAGAGCTGACAGCCCCATCTGTTTCCTTCTGAGCAGCAAGAAGTGCTTCGAGCCTGGCACAGATCCCTGTGAATGCTCAAGGCTCGAGCAAAGGGAGGCAGCAACACCCCAGCCCAGAAGCCCCCGTCCCCCCCCATCCCCTGCCTCCCCGTGCTGGACCAGCCTGGGGTGGGGGTGGTAAGTCTGAAAATGAGGCTTGCTACCCAGAACCCCCCCCCCAGGATGGGTGCATAGGCTGTGAAGTGACAGTGACCACAGCAATGGTGAAAACGTGACACACCCTTTACAGGCATGTTCTCCTTTACAGAAGAGATCTGAGACTCAGGATGGAAACTGTTCTGGCCCAGCTAAGTCATGAACAGGACATTAAGATGTCAATCCAGAATCTGGATTCCAACGTGTCCGTGAAGGTCCTGAGGTCAGAGCAAATGGACCGACTCCGTCCATGGCAGAGGTCCAGAGCTTCCCTTTTTGGGCCACAGGCTCCCAGATGACGAGAGAGCCAAGCCTTGGCACTCCTTCCCACCAGGGAGGGAGTCTGTCAGAAGTCCTCCCCCACACCACCCCAGAACAGGCAGGCCCAGGTGGCAGGCAAGTCTGGGCAAGGCCTGGGCAGGCCTAGAGAGGAACGGGGGGGGGGGGAATGGGGGGGGTCACCTGCTAACCTGGAATCCCTGAAAAGGAATTCCTGGAAAGGAGACTTGTGGATGGAAGTGTCAAAGCATCAAAGCATCCAACCTGTCTTCGGTAGGGAGGGTTACAATCTCAAGAAGTTGCCCAGTAGCCAGGCGGTGGCGGCACATGCCTTTAATCCCAGCACTTGGGAAGCAGAGGCAGGCGGATTTCTGAGTTCGAGGCCAGCCTGGTCTACAGAATGAGTTCCAGGACAGCCAGGGCTACACAGAGAAACCCTGTCTCGAAAAACCAAAAAAAAGAAGAAGAAGAAGAAGAAGAAGAAGAAGAAGAAGAAGAAGAAGAAGAAGAAGAAGAAGAAGAAGAAGTTGCCCAGTGCTCAGGCTCAGGCCTGTGTGGAGCTGAGGCTTGTGAGTCGAGAGAAAGCCAGTTTGGGTAGAGGGACTCCAGACCTTAGAACACCATTAGAGCGCCACTCTCCCCTGATGCAGTTGAAGGGCTGAGACACCCTCATGCATGCCCTAGTGGCAGCCATAATGCTGTAGAGTGTGGCTCTTTGTACAGCTGCCACCCTCAACAGATCAGCTGGGCCTCCGTGCAAATGCCCATCATTATCAGGCCCTTAGAGTACCATCCCCTCATAGGAGGGGTGGTGATATCACTGGACCCTCCCTTGAGATTCCTCCCAGACATTTGTATGTAGTTCTACCCTAGCTACACATGGTCTAGATGGCTGGGAGTTGCCAGACGAGGCATTTTCCACCTGTGAGTTGTGAGCCCTTGGGGGGGGTCAAATGACCCTCTCACAGGGGTTGCATATCAGGTATGCTGCATATCAGATTCATACCCTGCACGTTATGATTCATAGCAGTAGCAAGCTTACAAAGTAAAATAATTTTATGATTGGAGTCACCACAACATAAGGAACTATAGTAAGGGTCACAGCATTGAGAAGGCTGAGAACCACTGTACCAGAGTGTGTAAAAGGAAAAGCTAGTTGCAGAGAGGCCTCCTCCATGCAGCTCTGGGGCAAACATCAGTTAGGGTGAATGAAGAGTGCAGTGTGTCACCCACACCCCTGCAGGTAACCCCTCACCTATGGTAAGCAAGCCGAATAAACCAATCGGATCTCCAGGACCAACTTTGGTGGAATCCTGCCTTGGTTGGTCGGTGAGACCTTAGTGGAGGGGTTAGACAGAAGTAGTCTCCTCAGGGAAGGTATTCTCAGAACACATGGACAGACCACCAGTTCCTTCCTCACCAGCAGTTCCTCTTCACAGCCCCTCCTGCTGGGCTGGCACATTGCATCTTTAAAAGTGTTCCCCCTCTATGTTGTGTTACCGCTCTTGCTGGGAGCCACCCCAGATGGTCAGAGAATAAACTTCTTCCCCATGCCCATCACCACTGAGTTCCAGACAGCCTGGGAGCTATAAAACTACAGATCCACGAGCATGCTCTAACCCAAGCAATAGGTGTCTGCCCTCCACAAGTAGGTTTCCCTCAACAATTTGTAGCCTGCACATTTAGATGTGTGTCCAACCTTTCTTGTCAGCCATGATGGTCACAGTCTCAGACTAGGCGAAACTACCTAGAGCCAAGGTCCATGTGCGTCAGTCATTTTTCTTCCAGAAGAAGCTGAAAGACCAAAGATCTAGGCAGTGGCCAAGGCGACATGAGCCCACCTGACCTTGTTTCTGTAGCTGGAAAGTGGAATTGTCACAAGCTCTGCCGATTCACAGCTGAGAAATGTCTGCTAATCAAGAAGCCTCAGGAGCCTCCACATGGGGCAAGGGGTGCTGCAGACCGAGAACCAGAGACGGAAGGTGCAGTAACTCCTTGCCTCCATCAGTGGTTAGTTCTCTATTCCAAATCACCTACTTTTCCCCAGAAGCTATCAGAGGTATCAGGTGCCCATCAGCTATGACAGGAACGCTGTTGAAACTCCCAGACTCGGGAGGGTTGGGGTGTCTATTGTTTGCTCAGTAATCTGCAGCCATGCTGACAGGCAGAAAGAGATGATGGCCCACGGAGGTGCATAGGGTTGCCACAGCAGGTGTGGGGCCACCGCTCCAGAAAGCCACTGCATCGCTAAGGAAGTGGGGCCAGGCTTGCTGGCCTGGGCCTTTCTTTCCCTCTTGGCATCAGCTTCACTGTCTCCCAACCATGGAGGGCTGTGCTCTGGAGACAGGTCTGTAGAAGATAGAGCTGAGGACCCACACTCAGGTACAAGGACAAGAACCCACCAGGAAGCAACCATGGAGAATTCAAATAGAGTTGGGGGTTGTGTACCCACAGGCCCACCATGGAGGCTGCTAGGGACCATGGAGAATAGCTGTCCTTGGGACACGGGCTAGAGAGTCTCAAGTGAGGTTTATTTTGCAGAGAGCATGTCCCACTTGTTGCCAGCTGTTGTGGGTCCCATAGTGACCCCCAAAAAGTATGCCCCCACACTGCCCCTTCAGAATCTAAGACGGGAATGCTCACTTGGAGTAAGTCTGTGAGGATGTGACCAAGAATCTCAAAATCCTAATGCCCATGGCTCAGGGAGGGAGAGAACAGAAGAGAAGAGAAGGGGAGAGAGGGGGAGGGGAGGGAGCAGAGATTAGAGAGGGTGGGTCGAGGGACTCTGAGGATGAGGAGGAAGTTAGAGAGATGAAGTCTCAGGTCAGGTGTCCCTAGCCCAGGAGCTGTAACTGCAGAGGGAGCGTTCTCCCCAGGGCTCTTGGAGGGCGCACTGCTCAGCCCAGAACTTAGTTTTGAACCCTCCTCCAGAACCAGAAGGGAATTCCTTCCTATCCCTTTGGGCCCTCCAGTCTGAAGTGTTTGCTCCCAGTAAGCCCAAGACTCTACTTCATCCCCCATGAGGAAGCAGGACACAGGCTGGGCATGTCTCTTCCCGGGACCTGGGTTCCATCTTGACCCTACCTGTTCCCAGCTGAGTCCTTCGAACTGTTACATCACATCTCCGAACCTGCTTTCACATCTTAAAATGGGGACAGTACCACAAGTTCCAGGAGGTCAGAGTGATGTCTTGAAGTGACACGCTGATAAAAGAATCACCGTCCTTCCAGCCCAGTGCGACAGAGGCTCTACCTATGCCATCCATGCCCAAGGACATTGCCTCTACCCACGCCACCAAAGGCTGCTGGAGACCCATATGGATAATTCTGGGCTCTCAGTTAGTAAGCACCACTGCTATCCATGTTTAAAAAGGCAGAGCTGTCCAGGACCATGCCCAACCTTCCAAACCACCCTCCAGGGCCACGAGGGGAGCTTGAAAATGGGGAGAAAGCAGGGATATCCTGTGCCATTTATAAAGAAGGACATGAGGAGAAGAATTTGCTGGTCTCCTTAGAGTAGGCAGCAGGCACAACAGGAGTTGGTACAGTCTGGCCCAATGAGCCCTATCACCACTCTGCTTGGGGAGGGGGAGAAAGAACCCTTTCGACAAAGCAGCAGGCTGTTCTTGAGCCTTGAGCCTTGACTCCCCTCACCATGCTGAGAACCAGCCCCATAGAGACCAGATGAGCAGCTGAGGAGGGCAGCCTATGAGTCCCAGGTGAGCTCTGCAGCACATCATACTGCTGCCAGGTGTGGCATCGTGCAGCTGACACGTGTGGCATCATGCAGCTGGCAGGTGTGGCAGCAGGCAGCTGGCAGGTGTGGCAGCAGGCAGCTGGCAGGTGTGGCATCATGCAGCCGGCAGGTGTGGCAGCAGGCAGCTGGCAGGTGTGGCATCATGCAGCTGGCAGGTGTGGCAGCAGGCAGCTGGCAGGTGTGGCATCATGCAGCTGGCAGGTGTGGCAGCAGGCAGCTGGCAGGTGTGGCAGCAGGCAGCTGGCAGGTGTGGCATTGTGCAGCCGGCAGGTGTGGCAGCAGGCAGCTGGCAGGTGTGGCAGCAGGCAGCTGGCAGGTGTGGCAGCAGGCAGCTGGCAGGTGCGGCATCATGCAGCTGGCAGGTGTGGCAGCAGGCAGCTGGCAGATGTGGCATCATGCAGCTGGCAGGTGTGGCAGCAGGCAGCTGGCAGGTGTGGCATCATGCAGCTGGCAGGTGTGGCAGCAGGCAGCTGGCAGGTGTGGCATCATGCAGCTGGCAGGTGTGGCAGCAGGCAGCTGGCAGGTGTGGCAGCAGGCAGCTGGCAGGTGTGGCATTGTGCAGCCGGCAGGTGTGGCATCGTGCAGCCGGCAGGTGTGGCAGCAGGCAACCGGCAGGTGTGGCAGCAGGCAGCTGGCAGATGTTCTTCCTGCTCACTGCTCCAGCTCTCAGTGCCTGTTTCCAAGCCAGCCTTCCAAGCCCCACCTGCACCTCCTGATCCTGCTCCCTCTCTCCCTGGTCAGTCTGACATCCGTGGCAAAAAACGGCTTCCCACTCTCCTGCCTCAGTCAGGCCAGCTTCTCATTGCCCCTCCCACAGCTCCACAGCATCCTTTCATGGATCCCATAACAAGAGCAGTGATGGCAGTCACATCTGTGAGTGTGAGGAGGCCACACTCACAAACGTATTGATGCCTCAGAGAATAGAATGGGGTTGGCGCTGTTGTTTGCTGTTCCTAGTTTGCAGGCGAGTAAACTGGGGTACTTGCTCAGAGTGCTCAGTGGATCATCTGAGTGTTTATCAATGTCAAGTGGATCCATGAAGTGGTCTAATTCTGCCTCTCACCCTGATAACTCTTGGGCTGTGTTGGCTTCTTTATCTATTGGCAAAAAAAAGTTTTGTTTTGGTTTGTTTGTTTGTTTGTTTGTTTGTTTTGCTAGTGTTAGAGGAGCGAGCAAGCAAATAAGTGACCCCATTCATTCATGGGTAGATGAATGTGTGATTAGATAGATGGACAACTGTATAAATAAAAGAATAGATGGTATATGGACAGGTGGATAGTTTGGTAGATATATAAATGCATGAATGGGTGGAAGAATGGATGGATGGATGAGTGGATAAATGGATGGGTTATAGATTAATGGATAGATGGGTAGATAGATGTATGAGTAGATTATACATGGATTGGTGGATACATAAAAGGTTAAGTAGATGTGCAGATGAATGGGTGGGTGATAGATGAATGTGTGGGTAGACGAATATGTTATGAATTAATGGCTAGAAAGGTCAATGAGTAATTGGGTGGGTAGGTCTTTAGGTAGATGGATTGGTAGATTGGTCAATAGGTAAATAAATAGATGAACAAGTGGGTTGTTAAGGGGATGGATGGGTGGATGGGTGGATGGATGGATGGATGGATGGATGGATGGATGGATGAATGGATGGATGGATGATGGATGGATGGGTGGATGGGTGGGTGGGTGGGTGGTGGGTGGGTGGGTGGGTGGGTGGATGGGTGGGTGAATGGATGGATGGATGGATGGATGGATGGATGGATGGATGGATGGACAGATAGTGCATGAGTGAGCAGTGGTGAGGAATAGAGGAATGGAGGATCAGGCCTACAATGGAAGGTGCTGGACTGTTAAGTTACAATACTCATGTCAAAAGAATAGAGATAGATTTGGAGTTTGAGGCCTGGGTCCTGCCAAACCCAGTCACCCGATCTGAGTGAGCTGTCGGGCCCCTATGCTATTCCTCATGGCCCCCTATGTCCTGATACTAAGCTCGTGGCCAAAGGCTCAAATTCTAGTCTCTTCCTCTGTACACACAGCCATCTACACCTCTCAGCTTGTGTTTGATGAGTTCTTCTCCATGGAAGAGCTTAATTAAGTCTGGAACCCAGCAGTTCTCCTTGATTCGTCAGCCAGGGCTCTCAGGGGAGGGGCCTCCTTGCCCAAGATCCACAGACAGCACGGTACAGTATAGTGCAAGCCTTGGAATTAAACAGCCTCTGCACTCCCAAGGGCAGGTTCTTTGGGTGTGCCACAGCCACACTGGCAGCTACACAGGTTCTGAAAGTTGGGTTCCATTCTCTCCCTTGACAGTCACCAGTGAGGCACCAATGGATAAGCAGACCTCTGGGAACCAAACTAAGATGCTGACGCTTTGTTTGTTTGTTTGTTGTTTTCTAGACAAAGTTTCTCTGTGTAGCCCTGGCTTTTCTAGAACTCACTCCATAGACCAGGCTGGCCTAGAACTCAGAAACCAGTCTGCCTCTGCCTCTTGAGTGCTGGGATTAAAGGCACAAGCCACCACACCTGGCTCTAAGGTGCTAACTTTCAGGTCTTTGGAAGGTGAGTACAAGGGACATGGTGACACCGCTATGCTGGCACAGTGCTGGCTCATGAACCATTCCACTCTTCAGGAAGAAGTTTCCCGTGCTCCCTACAGCTAGGGGTAGACCCCCCATTTCCAAGCAGGGCCGAGACAGACAGACAGTCGCTGGGGAGGACAGAAGCAGCTTCAAGAGTGACACAGTCAGGGAGGCACTTCTTGGTGTGTACACAAGCTCTCTCTAGACCATGTGGGTGTATTCTCTAGGGCCAGAGATAGTCCCTGGCTTTAACTGCACAGCCATCCCTGAAGTGTAATGAGAAGGAGCTCAGAAGTGACCTTCTAATCGCCCAGGCCCTCCTGGGCAGACTGCTGGCTTCTGCTAATTGGTGAGAGCTGCCGTCAGGCACAAGAAGTCGGGGCTGCTGGGGTCAGGAGTGAGGCAGCCCTGGACCCACCCTTGCCTTCAGCTTTCTTTTTGAAAAGATGAAGTGACTCCCAACCACTTGCCCTCCCACCCTCCCACCCCCCCCACCCCCCACCCCCGTGGACAGAACAGCACAGCATGGGGGCCTGGCAAATGAAGTCCCATCTGTGCTGTTTGCAACGAATCAAAGCACAGCGCCCCACTATTCACAGGATGCAGCACAGGGCACCCTTTGCCCATCGTGGAGGACTGGACCCTTGGAACATCGTCTTAAAATGAGGCAACCCTGAGGAACTTCGAGAGAGGAGATGAGGCCTCACAGAGCGGCGTTAAGCAGCATGGTCTCCTTCATTCCAGTCTCCTCCGGGTTTTGCAAGATAATAAAAGAGAGCAGGGGCATGGAAGGAGGGTGGATTTGGAGTCTGGATCCTCTGTTGCTGGGTCCAGGGCAGAGGAGCATCCATAACACCTGATAGCAGGCCTTGGAGAGTCTGACCTCCCTGAACTCCAGCACAGCTGTACTCAGAATGGATAGAGTCCAGCGCTCAGCAGCCGGCAGTGCGGACAGCCACACCGCTCACACCAGCTAACTACAGCACTGTTCCAGACACTGCTTGGCAACACCATCCAGAGCAAACCTGGCTTCCCTGAACACCACCTACCAGCAGTCCCAGCCCATGGCAGACATGTTCCAGCAAATTCTTTTTTTTTTTTTTTTTTTTGACCAAGCCATACCACTCCTGGGAATATACCCAGAAGATTCCCCAGCATGCAATAAAGATACATGCTCCATTATGTTCATAGCAGCCTTATTTATAATAGCCAGAAGCTGGAAAGAACCCAGATGTCCCTCAGCGGAGGAATGGATACAAAAAATGTGGTATATATACACAATGGAGTACTATTCAGCCATTACAAACAATGAATTCATGAAATTCTTAGAGAAATGGATGGAGCTGGAGAACGTCCATTAAGTGAGGTAACCCAGTCTCAAAAGAATACCCATGGTATGCAGTCACTGATAAGTGGATATTAGCCTAGAATCTTGGAACACCAAAGACACAATTCACATACCAAATGATGTCTGACAAGAAGAAAGGAGTGGACACTGGTGCTGGAAAGGATCAAAGCATCAGTGTAGGGGAATACCAGAACAGGGAAGTGGGAAGGGGTTGATGAGGGAGCAGGGGGAGGGAAAAGGGCATGTGAGCAAATTCTAATAGAGCTATCCAGTGGTTCTAGGGGTTCCAAGTCTGCATACAGTGAAAAGTACTTTTCAGGCCATGGAGTAGCCCTTGTGTTCCAGAACATGTGACAACACCTGCAGTGAGTTTCTCCTGCTCTGTCCCCCAAGAAAGCACTCCAGTACAACCCTGACCCTTCTATCACCAACACCCTGCCTACCAATCTTCACTGAGATAGCTCCTCCCCCAGGAAGCCCTCCAGATCCGCAGACAGGCTCACTGCCCACATCATATTCCTTCCTTTCCCAGTGCCCAGGGTCAACCACTCCCCGTAGAGGGAGAACCTGGACTTGACCCCTTGAGACTACATGCTCAGGAGGTGGACCTGTCCGCCCCACTAGACAACTGCCCTGCAGATAATGGGGACACAGGAGAGGCTGTGTGATGGTGTGTCATTTGTGGAGCCTCCGGCCCCAGCCCTGCTGAGGAGTAAGAAGCTAACTTCCTCCATCCTCCTCATAGGAGCCAGCGTCCCCTTGCAAGGCAGGAGAGAACAAGCATCATCAGGCAGGGACCCTCATTGCGCTCAGGAGAGAGAGTAGATTCAGAACCCACACGAAATTCTCAGGGCCCAGGGCGCTTTTGCTTGTTTATTATTGTGGTGCTAGGGACAGAGTCCAGGCCTTCATGCATGCTAAGCACATGTTCTACCACTAAACTACATGCCCAGACATGCCTCATGCTTGCATGTTGTGTGGGGTATGCGAGTGTGTGTGTATACACACACACACACACACACACACGTGCATGAACACTAGGGTGTGTACGTGTAGGTACAGGTGCTATTGGAAGCCAAAAGAGAGAGTTGGACCCCCTAGAGCCAGAGTTACAATTAATTGTCGATGCTGGGAACCAAACTGGGGTTCTCTGCAAAAGTAGTATATGCTTTTAACCCGTCTCTCCAGTCATGGCAAGGAATGTCTTCTGAAGCTGTTCTGTTTTGTTGTTTTAGGGGAAAGGGGGCTAGAGAGAAGGCTGAGAGGTTAAGAACACTGGCTGCTTTCCAGAGAATCTAGGTCCAATTCTCAGTGCCCACATGGAGGCTCACAAACTGTCTGAACTCCCGCTGCCCAGGATCCAACATTCTTTCCTGGATTCCATGGGCACCAGACATGAACTTAGTGCACAGGCATACAGACAGAACACCCATACACATAAATAAAATAAAATAAAATAAAATAAAATAAAATAAAATAAAATAAAATAAAATAAAATAAAATAAAATAAAATAAAATAAAATAAAATAAAATAAAATAAAATAATATAATATAATATAATATAATATAATATAATATAATTAATATAATTAATATAATATAATAAAGGGACAGGGACAAGGAGCAGCAAGACGGCTCAGCCAATAAGACATTTACCAACAAACTTGACGGACTCTGGGTCCCACACTGTGGAAGAAGAGAATCTACTCCTAGATGTTGTCCTCTGATCTCCACGTGTGTACCATGGCATATGCCATACACACATGTATGTATGCCACACACAGAGACATATATGTAAGTGAGACCTCTCTTCTGGGTAGCTTCCCTCAAGCAAGAAGAAACCTCTGACCAAAAGAAGCAGTGGAGAGCAGAGCCCCAGAGGTGCTGTGGATCTGCACCTTGCTTCAACAGTGTTTGGCTGCAACAGACCCAGCGACTCCCTCTTTCTTCCGCTTCGAACCACCGTCCATCTCTGCAGGCACAGCCTCCTGGACCATCTCCTCTCCACCTTCGGCTCCCAGGGCCAGCCGGCACGGTCATTTTGTGGTTGGCTCCATACTGTGGATCAGCCAAGGCCACCCAGATTCATCAGACTTATTCTCTGAAAGTGTAGGCTACCGTCAAACGCCTGGTCAAGTCACATGGTCTGGCCTCCTCTATCTACCTCTCTCTGGCCACTGTTTTGACACTCTGGAGGGTATAGGCCACTTTTTCCTAGAATCCATGGAGGAAAAAACTCCACGGTGCCAAGCTTCTTTTTGTCTTTTGTTTGTTTGTTTGTTTGTTTGTTTGTTTGTTTGTTTCTCGAGAAAGGGTTTCTCTGTGTAGTCCTGGCTGTCCTGGAACTCACTCTGTAGACCAGGCTGGCCTCGAACTCAGAAATCCGCCCGCCTCTGCCTCCCAAGTGCTGGGATTACAGGCGTGCGCCACCACGCCCGGCTAGTGCCAAGCTTCTTAAATTGCAAAACTGGGGGCAGGGTTCTTCCAAGTTGTGCAGAAGCTATCTCAAGCCAACCCAAGCTTCGGACCAAGTAATAATAAAGCGTTTTATATAGGAAAAAAAAAAGAGCCAATGGAATTAAGGATCGGGAGAGAGCTATCAAGCAAGCAGCCTACGAAAGGGGGCTCTCCTCACTTCCCTCGGCACAACACACACCCCTGGGTAGTTCCACGGGAATAAGGACACAACACTGAGAAGCCAGGGCAGGACCTTCCTGTTAGGAAACTGCTTGACCAATAGAGACATCAGTGACCCAGGAGCAAGGTAGATCACTGCCCTGGACATTCAGCATGTGGCCAGGACTTTGACAGGTGTTTCCTGGGACAGCTCTCCGTAAAGGACATGGACACGCCCCTGCAGATCTGTGCATTTTAATTCACTAATTCACATTTGTCCACCTGTTCTTTATGGCCATTCACGAGTATTCTCCTGTGTTCAGGGACTACACACTGAATGCCAAGAGAGCCCATCTGTGCTGATAGATTCTAGCTCCTGCTGACTATAGGGGTTCGCCCTGCTGTTTGATCCTAATTTGTAGGGAGATCTTCCAGTGTGGCTGGGAGCCTCTGGGATGACTAGAAATACTTCCTATGGAAAAGAGTCTTGCTCCATGTATGTGCCTGTCTGTCTGTCTGTCTGTCTGTCTATGAGTACAGCTCAGAACTGCTCCAGGCCAATGATGTTGCAACCTCTGCTACAGGACATAAGCACATTAGGCTTCACAGTGCCTGAGATATCGTTGCCCCCTGGAAGTCTCCTGGCCACCATGCCTGCTATGAATCCCTGGACTTCTTCAGTTAATCGGGCCCTTACCTAGCATGGCCTTGGTGACTGGAGACATACAGATGTCTCTTACAGTGTAAGAGCTCACTTTCAGATGATATACACACAGCCACTGGCAAACACCATTTAGAGACAAAAAAAAAAAAAAAAGAGTCCCAGGCATTTAATAGTCATGTCAACAATGCATTATTGGAAAGTGAATGCACTCTGACAGCATCCCAACCAGCAAGAGGCAGGGCCCCACTGGCCATAAAGCCACGGCTCATCTTGTGACTGAAGGAGACAAGCTTGCCAAGGGGCGGCACTCGTGAACACAGCACAGCCCTGGCTCAAGGCTGTGGACAACAGGCCTCCACCAAGGGGAGCCCATGAAAATTTTAAAACATCCTGCTGTCTGCCAACAAGCATCGTTTCGAGGCGGGCAAGCAGGGACTGCTGTTCCTCTAACGTCCTTCCGCTCAGGACTGGGAACTCTCATCGCTACCCTCCAAAGTGAGAAGATGCCAGGGGCGTCCCCCCAACCTGGACTTCTCAAGCCTCCTTTCCCTGTATGCAGCCTTCAGTCTCCTCCCTCTGTGGTCTTCCCCGAGCCCAAGAGGGCCCCTCAGCCCAGGACTTCTCCACTGGTGGCCTTCAAGGCAAAGTGCGTAGCCACTGGTCCAGTGGCCAGTGCCCTCCAGAAAAGGCTGCCTCACACCTCCGTGCCCTTCCAAGTTGCTCTCCAGAAGCAATTTCCATGTAATGAGAACACAGGAAAACCTCATTATTTCAGACACTGCTAATTAGGGCTTTGTGCTCAGGCTGCCTAAGCCAGCGGAGGCTGACATTTGCTTTCTCTACAAACACTGCAAATGAGCAGCCAGACAAGATCACCGGGACCTTTTAAAAAGCCACAAGCAGCTCACGGCCAGCGGCCATCAGCTGTCACTACACACCACCCTCACAAGGCACGCTAATTGCTGGTCTGTCCTTTAGAGAAACCCCCACCCCAAGAGTGGGGGCATCCAGTGCAGCCAAAGGTACCCTACCCAAAGAGATCCCAGGGCACCCACATGAGGGTTATCCCCATTCCTCAGAAGGGGAACTGAAGCTTAGAGTGAGGGCTTATTCTGAGTCACACAGTAATACTCCTTGATGTGCTCATAGCCACCAGGCCCAACTTCCTTCTTGCTAACTCCAAAATACCAAATGGCCCTGACTGGAGGTTCCACACGCAGATAGGACCGAAGGCACCTTCACCCTTATAAACTGTAGACTTTCTAGAGGCCCCTAAGTGGGATAGCAAGAGCATGGGGCTTCCTGTGAGCAAAAAGCCTGTTGCCGGAGGACATGTCCCCAAAGGTCATACATCTGAGACTCTGAAGGTCACAGTAGTGGCTAGACCATGGAGGGCTACAGAGCAGCAGTCAGTTCTGAGCCTGTAGAGCTCAGGCTACTCTGGTCCCAAAAGCTTCCCATGCCCCTGGATGCAAAGAGAATGGGAAGGGAGAGATGTGGGGTCCATTTTGCCCTGAGAGAGGCCAGTCTGCAGGCGGGACATGCCTGGGCTGCAGCCACGAGCTCCTCCTTCCCCGAGGGCCTTGTGCATGCTAGCCCTCTGCCATGGAACCCTGCCGCGCTCTTCCCAGACCATCCCTGACCCCTTCCAGTGCTCACTCCTGCCTTCGTGGGGGGATGGGAGATGCAACCCTGCTTACATTCATGAACATGTTAGAACTGGGACCCCTGGAGTCTAGAAGTTTTGATCCTTTCCAAGAAAGTCCACTAAGAAAGAGTCACGTTGAGAATGATGGAAAACCTGGTGAGGAGCCAGCTCTGTGAACCCCCCAGAGAATCCCACACTCACCTTCCTGCTCCCTCTGACAAGTGTACCTGTTGCACCCAGGGTATCTAAAGAGACAATCCAGGACATTACAGGTAAGGGTGAGACAGAGTAGGACTTGATAGGACAGGACAGAGGGACTAAGGTACTATGGAGGAGGGCAGATAGAGTGGGCGTCCTGGAAGTGGAGAGCATCATGTCCTCTGAGGCAGCCTATGACCCCCAAAGTTTGATCTTTTTGTACCCTCAGTCCTAAATTCCTAGACAAGACTGGGCAGGGCTGGGAGAGAGTTGAGCATGGAGCCTTTGGGGACCAGAACTGGGTCTGTGGGTTTTCCTTTATCAAGTCCCTATTTCTTTTTTTGTTTAGTTTGGTTGGGCTGGGGATTTTGTTGTTGTAGTGGTGGTGGTGGTGGTTATTTTGTTATTTTGGTTGAGGTTGGTTGATTGGTTGGTTGGTTAGTTGGATGGTTGGGATTTTCTCAAGACAAGTTGTCTGTCTTAGGGTTTTCATTTCTGAAAAGAGAAACCATGAACAAGGCAACACTTATAAGAGACAACATTTAAGTGGGCCTGGCTTTCAGGTTCAGAAGTTCAGCCCATTATCATCATGGTAGGCAGCATGGCAGCATCCAGGCAGACATGGAGCTGGAGAAGGAGCCAAGAGTTTTACATCTCGATTCAGAGACAGGCAGGAGAAAACTGCCTTCCAGTGGGCTCAAAGCCCACCCTCACAGTACACACTTCCTCCAACAAGGCCACACCTCCTAATAATACCACTACCTGGGCCAACCACATTCAAACCACCACAGTGTCTTAGGATTTTATTGCTGTGAAGAGACACCATGACTGAGGCAACTTTTTTTTTCCCAGAGACAACTTTTATAAAGGAAAGCATTTCATTGGTGCTGGCTTATAGTTTCAGAGGGTTAGTCCAATTTCGTCATGGTAGGAAACATGGGTGCGTGCAGACAGACCTGGTGCTGGAGAAGAAGCTGAGAGTTCTATATCTTGATCCTCAGGCAATGGCAGGGGACTGTACCACTGGATGTGGTACATATATGAGACCTTGAAGCCTGCCTCCACAGTGACGCACTTTCTCCAAGGCCACACCTACTCCAGCAAGGACACACCTCCTAATAGTGCCACTCCCTATAGGCCAGCCATTCAAACGTAAGAGTCTATGGGGCCCATTCCTATTCAAACCACCGTACAGGGTTTTGCTATGTAGCTCTGGTTGTTCTGCTCACTATGTAGACCAGGCTGGCCTCAGGCTCACAGAGCTCTGCCTCCAGAGTGCTGGGATTGAAGGCATGTGACACTATGCCCATCTAGGTATCTATTTCTTGCACACGTGCTATGCTACACATCCGTCTAGGCCTCGTGGCTCTGCATCCAGTGGTTCCCATCTTCAGGTTCCTGAGAACCCTGGCAATGAGCTCTGAATGTGATGATCAGAGTGGTCGGTGGGGACAACAGGACTGACTGAGACTTGGGCCTCACCAGCATGGGCTTTACCAGGAAGAAGGGTGCCCCAGGAGAAGAGAGAAACAGAGACAGGGATGGGAAGCAGCAAGGGTAGAAGAGGGCAGTTTGTGACGTCAATCACAGTGGGGAGCCAGAGGTTGGGAGGTCTTGGAGAAAGGCCTTCCTGGAACAGGTTTGGACCAGTACTGAGACCCAGCTTGCCTCTCTTGGAGGACTCCTCAGTCACTCCCTCAGCTCCAGCATGCCCTGCCCACAAGCCCTCCCATCACTCCAAGACTGGGCCTTATCAGGGAGTCTGTAAGTTTGACAGGCTTGATAACAGCTCCCCAGTGTATCCTAACACACCCATGTGCACATGCCAGCTAATATTTTGTAAGTGAAGGCCTTTCTGTGTTCTCTCTTGTTCTCTCTTCCTCCCTCCTTCCCTCCCTCACCCTCTTCCTCCTCCATCTCTCCTTCCCTACCCTGACCACCTCTAATTTGGGAAACTATTCAGATTGAATCTGTTTTATCCCCTGGTTCTGGACACACATGCTCTCCATTGCTGGGAAGATTCCTCCCTCCAAAATACCAGCAGGCTGTGGGACAGCTCTGTAGCAGAAATCAGGTCTGAAGACAGATGAGGACAGCGTTGGCCTTTTCAACCAGCTGTCTCCACCAGAAAAGGTAAAAGTCACTAAGCTCCCAGTGGAGAGGCACACAGAGCCTGCGTGACCTATATGCTACCTTTCCCCACAGACTACAGGGGCAAGCCCCATAGCGCTTACTGTTTCAAACCCTAGGTTTGTCCTCCACCTTCATCATTTGTTTCTTTGCAGTGAGCAGACTTGTCTGTGTCTCTAGCCATGTCTTGGTTTCTTTCCCCGTTGCTGTGACAAAACACCCTGGCAGAAACAACTTATGGAAGAAAAGGTTTATTTTCACTTGTAGTTGTGGGGTACATCCCATCGTGGAGGGAAAGCCAGAGCAAGCAGAAACTTGAAGTTCATCATACTATATCCACAGCCAGAAGAAAGCAATGGATTAATGCACCCAAGTGCTCAGCTCCATTTCTCCACTCCTATACTGTCTACTAACTAGATGCTGCTGCCCACAGCAGGCTACTAGGGAGTGACGCCACCCATGGCAGGCAACTCTTCCAAGCTCTAAGAAATCACGTTAATCTCCCACAGGCAGGCCCAGAGGCCCTTCTCTCGGGTGATTCTAAATTTGGGCAAGTTGACAATTTGTATTAACCACCACAGGACCTTTAAATAAACTATACCTGAGAGAGGGCCATGTCTCCCCAGTACCCTGTAGGGTGTGGCCTTTCAGATACCACACACACACACACACACACACACACACACACACACACACCTCATCCTGGCAGTGGATAGACTCTGGTGGGAAAGCAAACCAGGCAGATCCTGGGCCAGCAGCCTATGACCACCTGGACTCCCCAACTCCCTGCCAGCCAGGTGACATAAGACCGAGGAGCCACCTGGGTTCTCTTTGTCACTAGCATCCAAAAATGGCAAAATCTTCCTGGCCTAGGAACTGCCAGTCCTAAGTCTTATGCTGCCTCCATTTTTCTCATTTCAATACTTCTTGCATCTCTGTTGTGTAAATAAAATTATTCTTCTCCCCCCCCCAAAAAAAAAACCATTAGCATTGCCCGACATTAATTCCCCTGCAGTCTGTGTAATTAACTGCATGTTACACAGGGCATCGGAGGATCTGCCCGCTAATCACCACTCCCCCGCTCCACGTTCCTAATTAAGTCTCCTTCCTGTTTACCCACTTACAGGATCCTCTGTGAGGATGGGAATGCAACCGCAATAAATCATCGTGGGGTAATTTCGGAGGTTGCAGTTCCACGTGGCGTGCTCACTTCCCTTTCCCACTGCTGACGTCTCCCCATGCTCACCCCACTGCAGGCTGGATCTCCTTGGCTGTAGAGCACGCAGGGTGGATTTGCTCACTGGTTAAGACCCAGCCCTCTGCTGCCTAGAGAGACAAGGCTAATACACCCAAGTCCCAGTGACCTTGAGGAATAACATCTTTTGGGGCTCCTAACTCCTTGGTTCCAATTCTGTCTAGGGCAATCCTGGGAAGAAAGAGAGGTGCCAGCTGTGATGACTGGCATTCAATAGGTGCTCACTGAATAGCATTAACATGAGGACGGGCAAGAGGTGGGAAGCGCTGTACTGATGTGAAGATGACTGTAGCTATCAGCCCTAGGCCCTCTGAACATCTTCTTTTTTTTTTTAAGATTAATTTTTTATTATATCTAAGCACACTGTAGCTGCCTTCAGGCACACCAGAAAAAGGCATCAGATCCATTACAGGTGGTTGTGAGCCACCATGTGGTTGCTGGGATTTGAACTCAGGACCTCTGGAAGAGCAGTCAGTGCTCTTAACCACTGAGCCATCTCTCCAGCCCTCTGAACATCGTTCTAAGCCAGTTCCTATGCCTGCTGCCGAGGGGAGTTGAAAGCCCCCATCCTAGGACTCCACCTGCCAAAAAGGAAGTGACACCCCATGCTGTCTGCCACACAGCCGTCCAAATGAGCAGGCTCAGAGTATGACAGTCATACTGCTTGCTCAAGGCCACTGGACCACTGACACAGAGACAAGCCTCAGCCAAAAGCAGAGTGCCGGGTTGATAGGCTTAGGAGAACACCGTGCAGCAGGACATCTGGCCAGCACAGGTTTCTTTCTGGGGTGGTGGAGGTTGTCTTGGCATGAGACAGGTGATGACTAACCAGCTGTGAATAGACCTGAGATTCCCAAACAGTATACTCAGTATGCGTGGACCCCCAGGGTCTGTGACATATTTCACTCATCACCAAGTCTGGGCATAAAGCACTTGATCTCCTTTCATTTCAGAATACCAGGCTCCCTCCCCCTCACACGGAGCACAGTGGCTAGGATGTGTCAGAAAGATCAGCTTTTCTCTCCAGGCAGTAGAGGACTGGGCCTTTCCCAGTGGGCAGACCCTCCTTGCATGCTCCATAGCCATGGAGGTCCAGGCTGCAGTGGGCTGTGCATGGGGAGACTGGGAACAAGAAGTGAGCACACCACGTGGAGCCACAACCTCTGAAATTACCCTATGACGACTTATTGTTCCCGTTAAGTATTATTCAGAGGGTTTTACCCCACCTTAGATCATTCAGTTCCCAAATAAAAGACACAAAACCTCTATATTTATAATAAGCCTTAAAAGCACCAGAGCTGAGCAGATATCAACCCTCTGCGCTGTTTGGTCTGCTTCCCTGTCAACAGCCCCAAGACATCATCTGCCATGTTCTCCCCGGGCCACTCCTGCTCCGTTAGCCTGGCCCTCGCAGCTACGTGCTCACAATCCACATACCCATGGTGATTTCTCCTTCATCCTTCTCTCGCTCCTCCCTTATGGCCCCTTGCCTCAGATCCCAAGCCCTGGAACCGCAGCCCTGACTACCTCTCTTCTGCCCAGCTACAGGCTGTAGACATATTTATTACCCAATCACAGATAACTTGGTGGGTGAGGCTTACACAACAAAAGCTGGGATAGGAGAGGATCTCTCATCTGGGGGCAACCTAACCTGGGATATAGAACTTAGCACTGAAAACAAGCAGCATCAGACCCGCCCACTACAGTCTCTTGTGGTGGCTTTCCTGGCAGCTCTCATCTTCACAGAGGATCCTGTAAGCGGAGTGACAAGAGGCCAGCAGATGCAAGTGGCCCTTAGTGACCACTTGGGAGATTGATGTCTCTATGGGCACAAACTTTTCAGAGTGAGAAGGGGCAGGATCTCTGAAGGTTCTGGACATGCCACCCCATCTAACCAAGACCCTCTTAGGCAGGCGACTGGCTTCCTTCTATCCAAGGGAGCAGAGACTAAAACTTTGTGCTCATCCCATCCCCAGCAGTGAGAAAACCCAAGGCCTGCAAGTCTGTAGCCCTCCAGGAAGCATCTAAAGTTGTATGTCCAGGTGAGGGGCCTCTAGAAGATCAAACATGATCTGCAGGCTAGCCTTGTGTCCCTATCCTCTTGTCTGAGGTGGAGGTTAGACTAATCCAAACCAGAGCTCCTATGTTCAACTGGAAGACAGACCCCAAGGCCGTCACTCCCTAATCCCTGGCACCTGTGAATGCCACCTCCTAGGAAAGGAATCTTAACTGGTATGAGGGCCATTGAGCCAGGATGATCACCTTGGGCTAGACAGTAGGAACTGTGTAGTTACTGTGTGCTGAGCAGTCGACGAGAGGGCCATTCAACACCAAAGAAAAGAAAGACAGGATGCAAGGATGGAACTAGGAGGAAGGGAGGCTGGAGCCAGCCGGAGCCAGGAAAGACAGCAAAGACACCAATCACCCCATCCACTCCTGCCGCCACCTCTGCCACCCCTGCCACCCCCACTGCTCCCACCGCCCCGGGCACAGTCCAGCCTCTCTACCTTGATTCTGGACCTTAGCTGCGTAATCTAAGTGACTGTGACAATGCTGGGTTTGCTTTGAAGGATGTCTCCAGCCCCACCCCCAACTGACTGAAGGTCAGGAGGGCCTCCCAGTAGAGCAGGACTAGAGTCTGAACTCGCCGGCAGCAATGGTATGTCCACCTTGATGGTGGGACTTGCATGTGCCAGCCCCGCTCCCCACACTATGCATGTGTGTGTGTGCACGCACACCCTGTGCTGTCTTTTCAATCTTTGCCCTGCCCGTCACAGGAGCTGTGCCATCATTTCAGCCCAGGAAGCTGAGACACAAAGCCAGTCCCTTGGCACAGCATGCCTGCTGAGTAACTGGGCTGAGACTCAGACTCGGGGACTCCAGAACCACGGGACCAAACTTCCAACCCTCGGCACCTCTTGCACATAGATCCAAAGGCTGCACCAGTTCCCAAAACATGCTTCCCACCCTTACATCATCATCATGGATGGGGGTTAAATCTGAATTTTTACAAGACCCCCATAAGGAGATGCAGGAAATCGGCTTCCATGGAGTATCCAGACAAATTTTATTACCATATTTGGTCAGAATGGAGCCCGCAATGCTGGAGGGTCCATGGGCAGCTTCAGGGCCACCACTAGCCTCAGGCAAATCTGGGACGTAGGGTCCCATGGTAGGAGTGGGGATTCAAATCATGGGTCTTGCACCCAAGTTCCCCAGATACCTCTTGAAGCTGCTCAGAGCTAATGCCCATGGGAGACTCCGGACGGCTTGGTAACCCATGGCAATGGTCCTCTGAAAGTTTCTCTGACGCGGAGATAGGGGCTGAAGAGTATCCCAGGAGCCTCTGTGATAATCAATACTGTGTTGACCTGACTGGGGTGATGGGGAATGAAGTAACAGACACACATACAGAGAAGCTGGGATTGGGTGGGCCACGTTCTCTGGTGGAGACATTCGGTGGCGACCCTGGGAGGCAGCATGTTTATTATCTACACACAGAACAAGGAAGAGACGTCTACACAGAAGCTGGAATCCTGGAGCAGGAAGCTTATAGTTCATAGTTCTGCACACACGGTCCATACTTGGATCAGAGAAAGGCTTTCCCATCCCCATGAGTCTAAGGCATTGGGTCCTCGGCTGCTTGTGTCAATATTACTCATATTCTCAAGACTTCATCTCCTATCTCACGGAACCCTGTAGGGAGCGAAAGAGAATAGGCAGGGGGAGAGGCTGGGCTGCCTAGAACCTGGGGCATGTGTCCTCATACTCAGTCTTGTCCCAAACAGGGGTCAGGACCTAAGACACCATATCACCCAGTTGCAGGTCCTGATGCCCTCAGAGGATGCATGAGACTGGCCTACGATGTTCTCTTTGGTCAAGGACAGTCTCAATAGAGTCAGGCTAAGAGATATTGTAAGCTACCCATACTCTGAATACAGGGTTCTCTTGGATGGAAACCCAAGCAGTGGACGCAGCACCGGCCATACATGCTCCGGGGCTAACCAGCTTGGTGTCCATGCCAGCAGCTCACGTCTACCTGTGAGTCCTCTTCCTCACTCTTCCAGATCACCAACACAGGAATGCCCTCTCTTGTTTGTCACAGAGATATGGGGTACCACGATGGGGCCAGGTCTCCGATGTCTCCTGTTACTGTCATCAGCCCAGCCACAGAGCTGACACAGCCAGCCTCTCTTTGCCCGTCACTTCTACATTTAATTATAACCAAATGCGAGCTGTTGAGTAATTTGATGCATTTTTGATGTCTGCAGAGATTTCATTCTAATAATGCAAACACGGGGCACTAATGGAGCTTAACTGGAGTCATTACTGCAGTGCAGGGAGGTCTCCAAAGTCAATGCTCTGCACGATGTTGGGTCAGGTGCTGCCGAGCTGGAGACTGGACGGTCATCGTCCAGACCCAGACTTCTCGGGTCCTAGAGGAGACCTTAAGAAGATGCCTCTCAGGATTTCCCCACTGCAGTAACGGGCTCCAGAGGGTGACCCCAAGCAACTGTGATGCTTGCAACTAAACACCAAATGACACACAGAATAGTTGCTGCTCACTGCCACCACAAAGACACTCCTGGCCGGGACAGAGAAAACCATGGCATCCTCCCCAACGCCCATAGTCCTTCCTTAGAGAATGGCAGACATGGAGAAAGGAGCCGTAGGTCCAGTGGGCCTGATCGTACATGCAGCCTTTCTGAGGCTCGCTGCTGTCAGTCTACTTTTTGTTAGTATAAAAACTAATGTGAGCCAGCCAGTGGTGGCGCACGCCTTTAATCCAAGCACTTGGGAGGCAGAGGCAGGCAGATTTCTCAGTTCAAGGGCAGTCTGGTCTACAGAGTGAGTTCCAAGACAGCCAGGGCTACACAGAGAAACCCTGTCTCAAAAAAAAAAAAAAAAAACAAAAACAAAACAAAAAGTGAAACTTTGCACACTTTAGCTTCTGGATTCTGAGGTCTCTCTGGTGGTGATCTCCTGCTGGTGGAGTATCCAGGCCTCACAGATATCTCATGGCATGGAGTTGAGAGGCTATGTGCAAGTCTCTTTTGTTCCAAGACTGACCTATGGTATGGGCTCTACTCTGGTGACTTTAACTTAATCCTAACCTCACTGAGACCGCCCTTTGCAATCTACCGCTGGGTTAAGTTCCTACACTCCTCTTTCCTCACAAGGTCATGAACAGTGTGTGTGATGTTTCGTTTAAATGATAATTTGTCACAATCTAGAACCTCCTGGGAAGAGAGTGCCCACGACAGCTTATCTAGATCAAGCTGGTTTGTGGATGATTGTGCTGATTATGTTAATGATGTGGAAAAACCCACCCACTGTGGGCGGTGCCATTCCCTAGGCAGCAGATCCTGGACATGAAAGTGTAGAGATGGGGCTGACCAATAACAAGCATGGACCCCTTCTTTGTGCTTTTGGCTGTGGGTGTGACCACCAGCCTCAAGCTGCCGCCTTGACTTCCCCTCAAAGGTGAACTGAAACCTGGAATTGTGAGATGAATAAATCTTTTCTCTCAAAGGTGCTCCTGTCAGGGTGTTTCACCCCAACTTCAGGGAAGGAAACAAGGACAGTTCTGCTGTAAAGGCCTTCCCAGCCCAGGGGCAGAGTGCACACGTCCCAGCCCAGGGGCAGAGTGCACACGTCCCAGCCCAGGTAACTCCGTGGAGAGGCCTCTTCAAAGAAATCTTTCCTTCCCTCTGGAGCCATGCATCTACTAAAGCCTCACAGAGCCTGCCACCCCTCCAGGTGACCCAGCCAATATGCTGTCAGCTGCATCTGGGACTCTCCAGGTGGCCCCCAGCAACTTCATAGCCTATTACCACAGGGGGGCCAGAGAGCTAACACGGGTTCATGTACTGTAAGCCTCGGTCCCCTCACCCCCATCATGAGCTTCCACTGTGGTTCCCTGCAGCGCTGCCTCTAAGGTACTCCAAAAGCTTCAGGTCTGCTCCAGCCACGTTGTCCGTCAAGGCGGTCACAAAGAAGGGCTTTTATCCCCCAATAATTGTATTTACTTTACATCCCAATCACAGCCCCCTCCCCTCTCCCCAGTCCTTTACAAATCCCTGCCCCATGGCCCCCTCTCCTTCTCAGAGAAAGGGAGCCTCTCTTGGGTACCATCCTGGGACATTTAACCCCAGCAGGACTAGGCACATCCTCTTCCACAGAGGCCCAACTCTGTGGAAGTCCAGGTAGGGAAGTCCAGGAGGCCCAACTCTGTGGAAGTCCAATGGTGGGGAACAGAGACTGAGACAGCCCCCAACCCACTTGTTAGGGAACCCACTTGAAGACCAAACCGCACATTTGCTATCAAATATGTACGAGTCTAGGTCCAGCTCCTGCGTGCTCCCTGGTTGGTGGCCCAGGCTCTGTGAGGTCCATGGACCCAGATTAGCGACTCTATAGGTCTTTGGGTGGTGCCCTTGACCCTTCCAGCTTGCCTGCTCCTATCCCCCACTTCTCCACAAGACTCCCCAAGCTCTGCCTGGTGTTTGATGAGGAAGAGTTTCTCCACATGTGGTGCTCTAAAGAAACACCCGAGGCTGAGCAGTTCACCAAACAGAAGTTTCTCAGAGGTCTGCGACTGCAGGGCCACAAGCAAGACACCTGCAGGCGGGGGGGGGGGGTGGTCCTTCAGGGGCTGTCCTCTGCTTCCCAGGTACCACTAAACGGCTTAGTCCTCTCCAAGGCAGTAGAGTAGGTGATCTCAATACATGCCGAATAGTTTTCATAAGGATGCTAGGCTTCATGGTGTGTGTGTGTGTGTGTGTGTGTGTGTGTGTGTAGCTATATGTCTGTGTCTGTCTCTGAGTGTTTCTATGTGTCTATGTCTGTTTTTTGTTTTTCTATCTGTGTCTGTGTCTGTGTGTCTGTCAGTCTGTCTGTGTATATCTGTGTGTGTGCCTGTGTCTGTGTCTGTCTGTGTTTTTATCTGTGTATGTATATGTCTGTCTGTATGTCTGTGTGCATGTGTGTCTATGTCTGTGTCTATCTGTGTGTGTGACTGTGTCTGTGTATTTGTTTATATATATTTGTGTCTATCTGTGTGTGTGTGTGTGTCTGTGTGTGTATTTGTGCAAAGGCATGTGGAGAAAGGATTAGAAGTGGAGGGAAAGAGAGAGGCGGGGACAGGAGGGACAGGAAGGGGAATGAAGGGGAGAAAGAAGAGCATGGGGCAGAGCAAACCCGTGCTTGTTTTGGTTGGGGATTTTGTTTCTGATTTGTTTTGCAGTCCTAGAAACGGAACCCAGAGCCTTGTGCTGTCTAGCTGCAAGAAACAAATCAAGTGGTTCATTTTCAAAATCAAAGTCCCTTGAGTCAGCTCAGGTCCTATTGTAGACAAGCAGCTAAGTGAGCCTAAGTGAGCTAGGGACTCCCGCCCAAAGGCGGCTAGTCCACCCAGCCCCACCCAAAACTAGGGGTTCATAGTAGAAAAATCACGAATAGCCAAGCAGTTGTCTGCAGTCAGGACAAGGCCATGCATCTAATAATCTGTAAAAATAAACAGAGGAGCCACTCGGGAGGCAGAGTCAGCAGACCAGGGCCAGCCTGAGGCAGACCAGGGCCAGCCTGGTCTACGTAATTCCAGGCCAGCCAGAGCTGCATAGTGAAACCCAGTCTCAAAAGACAAATAAAAAGAAATTTTAATTAAAATAGAAGAAGAAGCAGGATGTAAACGTTAGAGATGAGGACTTGAGAGATGGCTCAGATGGTAAGGACACCTGTTGCTCTCGCAGAGGTCCTGGGTTCAGATCCGAGCACCCACATCGAGACTGACACCCATTGGGTGCCCAGCTCCAGGGCACCACTTGCACATGGTACACAGACATTTACAGACACTCATACAGGCAAAACACATTTTTTAGCTTTTTAAAAAAGATATAAATGAGAGATGAATTTACACACAGTTTTGGTCGGAAAGCAAGTGTAAGTGACAGAGGGAAAGATGAGACACAGGTCACATGCGAGACTGTGCCCTGCTGAGACACAGGTCACATGCGAGTCTGTGCCCTCCTGAGACACGGGTCACTTGTGAGACTGTGCCCTCCTGAGACACAGGTCACATGCGAGACTGTGTCCTACTGAGACACAGGTCACATGCGAGACTGTGCCTTCCTGAGACACGGGTCACATGCGAGACTGTGCCCTCCTGAGACACAGGTCACATGCGAGACTGTGCCCTACTGAGACACAGGTCACATGCGAGACTGTGCCCTACTGAGACATGGGTCACATGCGAGACTGTGCCCTACTGAGACATGGATCACATGTGAGACTGTGCCCTACTGAAACACGGGTCACATGCAAGACTGTGCCCTCCTGAGACACGGGTCACTTGTGAGACTGTGCCCTCCTGAGACACGGGTCACTTGTGAGACTGTGCCCTCCTGAGACACGGGTCACATGCGAGACTGTGCCCTCCTGAGACACGGGTCACATGCGAGACTGTGCCCTCCTGAGACACGGGTCACATGCGAGACTGTGTCCTCCTGAGACATGGATCACATGCGAAACTGTGCCCTCCTGAGACATGGATCACATGCGAGACTGTGCCCTACTGAAACATGGGTCACTTGTGAGACTGTGCCCTACTGAGACACAGGTCACATGCAAGACTGTGCCCTCCTGAGACACGGGTCACATGCGAGACTGTGCCCTACTGAAACACAGGTCACATGCAAGACTGTGCCCTCCTGAGACATGGGTCACTTGTGAGACTGTGCCCTACTGAGACATAGGTCACATGCAAGACTGTGCCCTCCTGAGACACGGGTCACATGCAAGACTGTGCCCTACTGAAACACAGGTCACATGCGAGACTGTGCCCTCCTGAGACATGGGTCACATGCGAGACTGTGCCCTCCTGAGACACAGGTCACTTGTGAGACTGTGCCCTCCTGAGACACGGGTCACATGCGAGACTGTGCCCTCCTGAGACACGGGTCACATGCGAGACTGTGCCCTACTGAGACACAGGTCACATGCGAGACTGTGCCCTGCTGAGACACGGGTCACATGCGAGACTGTGCCCTCCTGAGACACAGGTCACATGCGAGACTGTGCCCTCCTGAGACACAGGTCACATGTGAGACTGTGCCCTCCTGAGACACGGGTCACATGCGAGACTGTGCCCTCCTGAGACACGGGTCACATGTGAGACTGTGCCCTCCTGAGACACGGGTCACTTGTGAGACTGCGCCCTCCTGAGACACGGGTCACTTGTGAGACTGTGCCCTCCTGAGACACAGGTCACATGCGAGACTGTGCCCTCCTGAGACATGGGTCACATGCGAGACTGTGCCCTGCTGAGACACGGGTCACATGCGAGACTGTGCCCTCCTGAGACACAGGTCACATGCGAGACTGTGCCCTCCTGAGACACGGGTCACTTGTGAGACTGTGCCCTCCTGAGACACGGGTCACTTGTGAGACTGTGCCCTCCTAAGACACGGGTCACTTGTGAGACTGTGCCTTCCTGAGACATGGGTCACATGCGAGACTGTGCCCTCCTGAGACATGGGTCACATGCGAGACTGTGCCCTCCTGAGACACAGGTCACATGCAAGACTGTGCCCTCCTGAGACATGGATCACATGCGAGACTGTGCCCTACTGAGACACGGGTCACTTGTGAGACTGTGCCCTACTGAGACACGGGTCACATGCAAGACTGTTCCCTCCTGAGACACAGGTTACATGCAAGACTGTGCCCTCCTGAGACACGGGTCACATGCGAGACTGTGCCCTCCTGAGACACAGGTCACATGCAAGACTGTGCCCTCCTGAGACACAGGTCACATGCAAGACTGTGCCCTCCTGAGACACGGGTCACATGTGAGACTGTGCCCTCCTGAGACACGGGTCACTTGTGAGACTGTGCCCTGCTGAGACACGGGTCACATGCGAGACTGTGCCCTCCTGAGACACAGGTCACATGCAAGACTGTGCCCTCCTGAGACACAGGTCACATGCAAGACTGTGCCCTCCTGAGACACGGGTCACATGTGAGACTGTGCCCTACTGAGACACGGGTCACTTGTGAGACTGTGCCCTACTGAGTCACGGGTCACTTGTGAGACTGTGCCCTCCTGAGACACGGGACACATGCGAGACTGTGCCCTCCTGAGACACAGGTCACATGTGAGACTGTGCCCTCCTGATTACCCGGTCGTGAGGACTGGAGGAAGGGACCCTCGTCCAAGCCCATGAGACTGTTCTCTGTGCTCAGACGGCCCAGTCACTCTGGGGTGGCACCAGGCCTTGCAAAGCCACAAAACAAGCTGCCTTGCTCTCTCGCTCTCGCTGCTCTGAGGCCCCATGGAGTGGGGATCAGCGTTTCTCCCGCACCTGAGCTGCAGCTCCGTCAGTGCTGAGCCTGGTGCTGACCCACACACCCATTGATGATGGATTAAAAAAAAAGAGCGGATAAGAGGAAGCTAGAAAGGTGCCCCCTACCTGAGTGACAGTGTGGCCAGAGCTGAGGCTGAGTACTAGGCCACAGGCTGTCCCCCAAACAACCAACACACAGCATGCACTCATGGCCCCTAGAGTCATAAGCACTGTGGAGATTTGCAATGGGGATTCCAGGTGTGGAAGGTCGGAGCATGAGGGTTCAGTGGGGGACGGTTTCCCTGGAGACATGGGAGGGTTCTGTGGGTGGATAAGGTGGTGGCTAACCGATGCTACAGCGGGTTAAATGCTCAGGTGTGAGAGACTAGAAGGGTTGGGAGGGGTCAGGAGTATAGCTCAGTCGGTAGAATCCATCCGTAGCGGGCTCCAGGCCCTGGCTCCCATCCCCTGCACATCATAAAAGGGGGGATTAGTACTCCAGGCTTCAAGTTACTGGCGTTTTACCTTAAGAGCACACATTGATTGCAGATATCCTCGGGCAGAGCTCTCTCTAACAAGGTCAGTGCTATTCTGCCTGCAGTAGTAACCACCAGCTGCAGTAACCCTTTCCAGTGTCTGCTGAGCGCTTTTCCACAGAGACACCACACAAGCCGGGAACACTTGCAGGCCTGCAGGCCAACCTGTCTGGCAGAATGGGGCATGCGGGACCTGGGAAATGGAGGTCAGGAGGTCAGCTGCATGTCAGCATCCGGTCTGCTTTGAGCATGTGACCAAGCACTCAGAAAGGAAGCAGGAAAGATGGCTTCTGGTGTCCTAAAGAACAGTAAAGGATGCTTCGCAGGGGCACAGGACCTCTGCTGGACCCTGACCCTCTACACCCCGAGCCCGTGAGTAGCAGAGAGGAGTCAGCAAATCACTCTTGGATGTAAGAGCAAGTGGCCATCCATAAATGATGAATGGTTGCCACAGCAACAGCCCCTGCCCATATTTCATATCTTGGAGATTCAGACAAGTTCCAGCAAGACTGTAAAAAACTAGGCCGGAAGGTGCTAGAGTGTGGGGCTGCCATGATTCTGCTGAGACCTGAGTCAGGAGGGAACCGAGGGACAGATTCGGGACAGGGGTACAGTTTGGGAGTCATTGTAACTGAATTCAACTCTCGACTTTGGCTTCTTCAAGTGTGCTCTATTGTCCAGGTCACATGGTCCCCTCCATTCTCCTGGCACAGCCTGGGAGGCTCTCCAGGGCATTCGGGTGTTCCAGTCGGAGCCTCTGCCAGGATCCCTGCCCCAGCCCACACTTTCCTTACCTGCAATAGAGAGAGGGAAACTGTAGCACATCAGTCTCTTAAAAGAAAAAGAGTTGGTGGTTATATTTATTTATTTATTGCACACACATACAACACACACACACACACACACACACACACATATGTGTATGCATGCACATGCAGGCCAAAACACATATGTGGAGGTCAAAGGACAACTTGTAGGAATCGATTCTCTCCTTCCTCCATGTGGGTTCCACCATGCTGCTAGGTGTTTTGTTTTGGTTTGTTCTTTGTTCTTCGGGGTTTTTGTCTGTCTGTCTGTTTTTAATCAGTTTGACACAATCTAGGTTCCTCTGAGAAAAGATAACCACAATTTTAAAATGCCTCCATCAGATTGGCCTGTAGGCAAGCCTGTGGGGAATTTTCCTGGTTAATGGTTGATGTAGGATGTTCCAGCCCACTGTGGGCAATGCCACTGCTGGGTGGTGATGGTGTATAAGGCTCTGTGCTGTCTAACAAAGCAGATGGAGTAAGCCATAGGTAGCCAGCCTGTGGGCAGCGCTTCTCCACGCCCCCTGCTTCAGTTCCTGCCTTCCAGTCCTGCCCTGACGTCACTTCATGATTGACTATAAGCTGTAAAATGAAATAAGCGCTTTTCTCCCAGAATCGCTTTCAGTCATGGTCTTTGTCACAACTCAAAGAGACTTAACTAAGATGCCCAGGGGTCAAGCTCAATCATCAGTTTTGTCAGCCCTTACCTGCTGCCTTAGTTAGAGGTTCCCTGCTGAGAATGAGCAAGGCAACTCTTTAAAAGGACATCATTTGCCCACCATGCTTTTCGCCATCTTCCAGCCCTCGCTCGCAGTCTCCCCGCCACCATGCCTATATCCATCGTGAACACCAATGTCCCCGTGCCTCCGTGCCAGAGGGTTTCTATGAGCTCACCCTGCAGCTGGCGCAGGCCACCAGCAAGCCCACCCAGTACATGGCAGTGCATGTGGTCCCCGACCAGCTCATGACTTTCAGCAGCACGAATGACCCCTGCGCCCTCTGCAGCCTGCACAGCATCTGCAAGATCGGTGGCACCCAGAATCGCAGCTACAGCAAGCTGCTGTGCGGCCTGCTATCCCATCGCCTGCACATCAGCCCGGACCGGGTCTACATCACCTATTATGACATGAACGCAGCCAACGTGGGCTGGAACAGTTCCACCTTCTCTTGAGTCCTGGCCACACTTACCTGCACCACTGTTCTTTGAGACTAACTGCATGCAGTGTTCTGTTTATCCACCCATAGGGATGCCCACCTTCCAATCGGGAGAAATAAATGGCTTGAGAGATAGATAGATAGATAGATAGATAGATAGATAGATAGATAGATAGATAGAAAAATAAATAAAAGGACAACATTTAATTGGGGTTGGCTTACAGTTTCAGAGGTTCAGTCGATTATCAACATGGCAGGAATCATGGCAGATATGGTGCTGGAAGAGCCAGGAGTTCTAAATCTTGACCCAAAGGTAACCAGGAGAGACTGTCCTCAGCAAGTAACCAGGAAGAGGAGCACTGAGGGGAGGAGCACTCCCACACTGAGGGGAGGAGCACTTCCGTACAGGGTGGAGCTTGAGCACAGGATCTCAATGCCCACCCCCATGGTAGTGACAAACTTCCTCCAACAAGGGCACACCTATTCCAACAAGGACACACCTCTTAATAGTGTCACTCCTTCTGGGCCAAGCAGTCAAACACTTGAGTCTCTGGGGGCCAAACCTATTCAAAGCACTACACCTGCTGAGCCATCTCAGCAGCCCGCAATGGGATAGGATTTGTCCAGCATGGGTATATACAAGCATTCACAACGTCAGTCTCCCACACCTCCCCAGCAGGCCTGGATCTGCAGGGTACCACAGTAGCTGTTATAGACACAGGGCCAGGCCAATTCTCCCCAGCCTGCTTCCCATGGTCCTCTCAGTGACCATGAGCCCCAATAAAGACAAGCCACCAACATGCAACATGGGACAAGGAGTCCCATGGGACTCCTCAATTTAAAAAAAAAAAAGTGTACCTTGAAGCCATGACATGTTTAAACACCATATTTCACTACTAATGAGAAGGCAGAAGCCAGTACCTTCTGAGAAAGGGTTTCTTGGGCATTTTATAGATAAAAGCTATAGAATAGAATAAATATGACCAAAGATGGCTATGAGGAGATGTTCTGTCCGGGAAAACACCAGAGAGGGGGATAGAGGAGGTGAGGGCTCAGAGACATTAAGGCACTTCCACCCTGAATCCATCAGCATCTAGGGTAAGTGGGGAGGAGGGGGGGCCAGGCTGGCTCCTCCCTCTCAGCTGGTGAGAACTGCATCCTACCAGGAAAATATCATCCTCTGATCTATTCCTAGAGGGAAAAACCAGGTCCCTGGAGCCCCTGTGACAAGAGCAAAGTAGGGGACCAGCTTGGTGCAGGCAGGCCTAAGTCCCTGTGAATCCAAACCTACTTCCAGCATCAGACCGGTGGGGGCTCACTGGAGAGCATCAGGGCAGTGAGGTCTGGAGCCCACATTCTCTGCAATAACGTGGGACGTGCTAAAGCCACCAGGTGAGCTGAGGACAGGTCCCCAAAATGGCAGCTTTACTATGTGAGGCAGCCCCAAGGCTGTGTCCAGTCAGGGCCAAACCGAGTCGAGCTCCTGAGAAGCTTGTAGGGAGCCATGGGCAACAGCAAAGGGCAAGGAGCTTCCGAAGGGCAAGCTGGAGAGCACACAGGAGAACATTCTGCAAAAGGAAGTAAGGGGGCACAGATCACTGCCCCCCTGCCCCCCGGAGCGCTTCACCCTGTATCCTCCCCTGAGACCCCCTGATACTACACTACAACGCTGAAGCCACACGCACATGTGGCCAGCACTTTCACTATGGGCAGCCCTGGCCCTCCCGGACTCCCTGCAGGACGAGCCTGAAGCTAACCTGCTGCAGGTACTATCTCAGCCCTTCCCTTGCCCGCAAATCTAAGCCACATGGAGTGGCCACTGCTGGGGCTCAGTCTCCACTTCCCAGAAGCAGCAATGAGCCCCAAAGTTGCCATCTCCAAAACAGTCCCAAGAACTGACCACTGCACTGAACATAGACGCATCTGTAATTATAAAGCTCTGTGCCTTGGGAGTATCACAACGGTTTTGCCAGAGCCACCAGGCAGACCCCGTCCCTACCAGTCCATGAGAGCAAGTGCTGGGCACAGCATGGGGCAGGAATCCAGGCCCACATGTGTAGCTGGCAACTGTGCCAGGAGCCAGGCAGCCCGTGGGCTGCAGCAAGCTTGGGGAAGGAAAGGACGAGGCAGATGGCTCGTGGGAAGGCTGGTGGCACCACCCCCATGTGGGCGGCAGACGCAGACTTCTGGTGCTATCTCCTCCGCACCAGATCAGGAGATGCCATGGGAGAGTGGGTTTGGCACAGGAGATGAGCTCCAGTCTCTCAGTGCCACCCTGGCCTCTAGGAAGATTACATACAAACTTAAACTTGGCACAGTCCCACTGACTCCCAACACTCTGTCCTGCCCTCGGTCCATCCTTCCTTGCATAGATGACCCTAGCCATCTTATCAGACTCAGCAGACGGTTCCTATGGGGGAGCTGAAGCTACTGGGCTCTTCCCTTTAGGATCTTTTCCCAACCAGCCAGTCGTAGAAAAGTGTTTCTAAAATAGGATGGATGCATGGATGCATGGATGCATGGATGGATGGATGGATGGATGCATGGATGCATGGATGCATGGATGCATGGATGCATGGATGGGTGCATGGATGCATGCATGCATGGATGGATGAATGCATGTATACATGGATGCATGGATGGATGGATGCATGGATGGATGAGTAGATAAATAAATAAGTGGATGTGTCAATGACAAGGGAGATAGATCTGTGGATAGATGAATAGATGGTGGTGGACAAGTTGTGGGTTACATGGGTGGGTGGATGGATAGATGGATGGATGGATGGATGGATGGATGGATGGATGGATGACTAAATAAATAGCTGTGGATGGATATATATGCAAATGGCTAGATGGGTAGCAAGTGGGTAGATGGGAGCATGGATGGATGAGCAGATTGATAGATGGGCATATGGATGAATATATATGTTGGGTGGGTAGATGGATAAATGGAAGGATGGATGATAGATGGATAGATAAAATATGGGTAAATGGTGGGTGAGTAGAAGGATAAGTGGGTGGATGGATGGATGCATGCATGCATGCATGCATGCATGGTTGAGTGGGTGGATGGGTGGGTGTATGGATGCGTGGGTGGGTGGGTGGATGGATGGATGGATGGTTAGGTGGATGGGTGGGTGGGTGGATGGATGGATGGATGGATGGATGGATGGATGGTTGGGTGGGTGGATGGATGATGGATGGATGATAGATGGAGGAATGATGGATGGATGGATGATGGGTGGATGATGGATGGATGGATGGATGGATGGATGGATGGATGGGTAAATGGATAGCTAATATGATATTAGATGAGTGAACAATGGACAGTGTGCATGGGTAGACCCATAAGTGGGGCTGAGTGGATGAATACCCAGGTGGTGTGAATGGATAGATGGACAGAGGATGACGCAGGATTAGGCAGTCGGAAGACATAAATTATGTGTACTTGGCACACAAATGGAAGGACAGTGGACAGAGAGGAGGACAGGGACAGGGCAGGACCTGGGCTTAGATCCAAGGCTGAAGGTGTGAGAACAGGAAGCCCAGGGAGGTGGGACTATTTGCCAAGCAGAGCAAGAGCAGGAGTAATTAAGCTCATGTGCACTTCCCAGAAGCCCCAGCAGCCCTGGCTTCATTAAGGTGCTGGCCAGGGAAATCTCATCAGAAATAGAAATTGAGGTTTGAGCTGCTTCCAGCTGCACACTCTCCAATTCCAGCCCAACCACAGCCCAGGGTGGCCCGGCCCATAGAGTCCAGAAGCAAAGAAGCCATCGACCCTACAGCAGGAAGTGTCCCTGCCTGGGTGACACCCATGACCTTCTGAGGCCCTAATTGCCCTCTCCCTCTGGGAAAACCCAACACAGACGCCAAGCATTTCTCACAGTGCCCAGCTTCGGGTTACTCGGGATCACCTTCTGTGATCTCAGCCCACCACTGGGGCCCACACACATCTGTCTGTCCTTCCTCACATGCAGATGGATTTGATAGCCAGACTGTCTTCTCTCCACATGTGCCCACTTAGGAGAGTCCCACACAAGACCTTCCATCAGGTTTCCATCACTTCAGCTTCCACACGGAGACACTGAGGCTGACGTAGGTCATGGCCCCATCAGTGACTTACCCAGAGGATCGAGTCCAAGGTGTCTAGCTGATCAGACTCAGGATCACCAGAGGCATCTGAACAGTGTCACATGCGTGGCCAGCACCAGCCTTTGCCATCATCTGCAGAGGTGGCACACACTGACTCAGAGGGATCCGAAGTCCACTACCCGAGGAGGACGAGTAGTCCAGGTCTTGACCTTGAGTGCTCCTGGCATCTCAGACCTGCAGTACCGAAAACCTACCCTAAAAACCTGTGGCATCTGGACACAGCGTCCCCATTCTACAAACCTTGTGCTCTCTTCATTTTCTAGGTAAGCAGGCCTCTGCATACAGCTGAGTTAAGCCCATGGAGATGCCACCTGACTGAGGTGGGGTACAGGCAGCCTTCCTAAGGCCCAGTGCATCAATAGCTGCTGCTGTGTGACCCAGAGGCAGCGCCTTCCCCTCGCTGGGCCCTCCCAGTACCTTCTCTAGAGGAGCAATGGAGAGGAACCCTTCTGAGCCTCCTCAGCACGGTCCGGTCTGTTCAGCAGCACCCAGCATTTCTGGACCTCTCTGAGTTCATGCCCACATGTCCAGAGAGACATCCCCAGAATCCTCCCCGTGGTGCAAAAGGAACAAAGGCTGTTTCGTGAGCGAGAGTGTAAGTGGGAGCCAGCTATAGAATTCTCTGCTTGGTGACCCAGTTTCTCAAGGGGGAGGGGCAGGGGGGTTTCCGTGTCAAGTTGGAACAAATTAAAATACATTTGTCTTTCATTCGGAAGGAGTCCAGCGCAGCAGGAGAGCCAGGCACGGCCTCATTCCAGCATGCCTAGTGCCAAGTCAATTTGCAAAGAGAAGCATACGTGTGGCTTGGGGACGGTGTGGTAGGCCCTTGGGGGCGGGGCTATGGCTCAGTCCAAGGCCACTGGCGGTTGGCCATACTCTGTCCACTGTGATGCGGACCGGTGCCTGTGTGTGAAGCTCCCCGCCTCCCCAGAGCGCCTCTTCTGGGCTGATAGAGATGACAGCGTGCCCTGGTCAGCACACTGTATCAGAGTCCCAAGTGTCACCAGTAATCATAGAAATAACAACAGTATCACTTACATTTGTTGGCTGCTTTGTGTGGGCACCAGGCCAAGCCCTGCCTATGGACAGGTCACAGGCAGATGAGAACCCAGGGACACATCAACAGCTGGAGAATTGACTTCATCTAGTCAGTCAACAAACACTTCTCTTTTCCTTTAAAATCTTTTTCATACAGTCTATTTGGATGTTTTCCCTCTCTTAGCTCCTCCCAGATCCCACCCACCCATCCTCATATCTCTCTCTCTCTCTCTCTCTCTCTCTCTCTCTCTCTCTCTCTCTCTCTCTCTCTCAAAACAAAGCAAAACAAAACAAAAGCACAAACAAAACCAAATAAAAAATAAAGTAAAAATGCCAAAATAAAACAAAAATAAGAAACAAATTTTTTTTAAAAAGTCCTGTGCACGGGCCTGCCCTGGAGTGTGGTTGATGCATGTAGTAACTCAATCTCCCTTCTCCAGTAGGTATCAGCTGCAGATAGCTTCTTGATTAGGGCTGGGAGCCTGCGGTCACTGGCCCTCTCGGCGCTGGGGTCCCATCTAGCTTGAGCCTGTGTAGGCAGTCTCTGTGCAGCCTGTGTGCAGTCTCTGCGCGTCCATGTGTCCATCAGTCCTGTTGTGTCTGAAGGACAGTTCCCCTGGAGTCATCAGCCACCTCTGGTTGGCTTTTACCAATAGACAAGGGCAAAGTTGCTTCCCCTTGGCTGCCCTGTGGCCTCAGAAAACACAAGATGAGCTCAGTAACCAAAACGAGGCCACAGGGCGGGTAAAGCATGGGTACCAGGAGAGGCCATCAGATAGGGATGAAACAGGAAGGGACATAGGGTCCTAAGAGCCCTGCAGCTAGACATCCCAGGGCATGCCTTGAAGGCTAAGTCAGGTCTCAGAGTGCCTGAAGCCATGAGTTCCTAGGATGGAGGGGCCAGGCACCTGATGTGTACAGAGTCCTCATACTGACTGTGTGAAGAGGGTCGAAGGGCCAAGTTAGACTGGGGGGGGGTGTCTGTGTATCTGTGTGTCTGTGTATCTGTGTATCTGTGTGTCTGTGTGTCTGTGTGTCTGTTTGTGTGTGTCTGTGTGTCTGTGTCTGTGTCTGTATGTGTCTGTGTATGTGTGTGTCTGTATGTCTGTGTATGTCTGTGTATGTGTCTGTGTATGTGTATGTGTGTGTGTCTGTGTGTGTCTGTGCCTGTGTCTGTGTGTCTGTGTGTGTCTGTGTATCTATGTCTGTGTGTATATATGTGTATGTGTGTGTATGTCTGTGTATCTGTGTGTCTGTGTGTGTATGTGTATGTGTATGTGTATGTGTATGTGTATGTGTGTGTGTTTGTGTATGTATCTGTATATGTGTCTGTGTGTGGGTATGTCTGTGTGTGTATTTCTGTTTGTGTGCACAAGTGTGCATGTGTGTATGTCTGTGTGTCTGTGTATAAGCATCTGTGTGTGTGCCTGTGTGTATGTGTGTTTGTGTGCATGTGCGTGTATGTCTGTATGTCTGTGTACTTGTGTCTTGTATGTGTCTGTGTGTAGGTGTATGTATGTCTGTGTGTCTGTGTACTTGTGTCTGTGTATGCATCTGTGAGTATGTGTGCATGTGCATATGCACATACGTACATGTATGCACGTGTGTCCCCGTCTCTCTCTGTCACTTTTTCCCCTCCCCCCCTCTGCTCGCTCAGTCAAGGCCCTCCCGACCTCTCCAGAGCTGATTCTTATGTCAGAAAAAGCTGTGAACAGCCACAGGGTGAAGGACACTCCTGCTCTAGGCCTACCCTGTGGGTGTGCCCTCCTTCTGGCCTACCCTGATCTGTCTGAGGAGAACCCCACTGCCAGCCTCACCCACATGGCCCCATCCACCCCTCCAAGCTGCAGATCAACCCCTGCCTTTCTTGTGCCCTTGAACTCCGCGTATTCTTCCTCCAAGATGTCAGACTCCATATGGAGACCCTTGTCCACCTCTCTGGCCCATCCACCTGCATGGAACCCCTTCTGATCTGGATCTCATACGACTACTCACAGCCCCATCAGAGCTGACCAGTACCTCAGGCTGCCCCATGCAATACAAAGACTGCTGAGAGGGACCAGCCAAGTGCAGTGGGACATGCAAGGTGACCTCTACACCTCCCAAACAGCCACCAAATGGTGGGACCCATAGTGACGACGAAAGCTTTCCAACTGAGCATGGAGCTTAGTACAGGACAGTGCAGAGGCCAGGACACCGGACCGAAAGGCTGAAGAGACCACCAAAGCCAATCAGTGTACAGCACTGAATTAGATTTCTGTCTCCAGGTTGCAGGCCCCTGTTCGATGCCCAGTGGTTGCCCAATACACACCCTTGCCCCTCCCCAGCTGCACCAGGAGAAGACCCAGGTCCCATGCAGGCTCAGGCCTGTGAAGCTCCTTATTCCTCTGACACTGCACTGCACTACAGTCCCAGAGCCCTGTAACCTGCCTCCCTAAGTTACCAGCCACCAGCCACCAGCCAATAACCAGCTAGTCTTCGGACACCAGCTACTACGCGGCACTAACCATCATAGGTAAGCTCACAGCACCCCCTGGTGGACAGCTGCGGGATGACAAGCATTTTCTGTCCGTCCTGGCACCGCCCCTCCAGCCATCCAGTGGCCCCAGAGGCAAAAAGGCATGAGGCTGAAAACGAAAGCCTGGTGCTGTCCCTAAGGAAAAGTGAAAAGAAGAAAGACCCCCGCCTAACAGAGACAGTCTGAAGCCTCCTGGCTGTGAGGGTTCCGGCTCCAACGTGGTGGAGATCAAGGCCCTCAGCCTGGGTTTTGCTTTATGCGAAGGCTTTCCTGGGGCAGCCAGTGCTACTCTGGAGAGATCCACACACGGGGGCTCATGGTTGAGCCACCCTCCTCAGCGAGGCAGGACAGAGGACCAGAGTCACCATCCTAAAACTGCCCAGGGCTTCAGAGTCTGAGAGGAGGTCGCTGTCGCCAGACTGACGAGAGAGGGACAGTTGGGGCTGACTTAGGCAGCCTAGAATTGGATACAACCTGGGATGGGGGTGGAGAAAGGAGGCAGGAACTCTAGAGGTAAGTGAATCCCTCCATCTTGGCAAGTTGGAGCAACAGGAGCCAAGGTGGGGGTTCCAGGAGCAGGGTTCAAGAGGAGACAGGAGTCTAGTTCTCTAAGCCGGGGGGAGGGGCTCAATGGCCAACAGGCACTCTACTGAGCTCTATAGTCATGCGGCCACTGAAGCTACCAGTTCACAAAGCCACAGGAAGGCACAGGGTATGCCAGACTAGGGTGTGGGTATAACCTGGGGAGAGTCCAGCCAGGAGGAGGAAGGAGAGATGATATGGAGCAGGAAGGGCGGGAGGAACAAGATGGAGCCCCGCCCAGTGTTATGTCCACAGCCAAGGGACCAGGATGTCACTTAGCAGAGTCATCTTTGTGACGTGACAGCAGCCTGAAACACCTGGCCTGCCTCATTTTCCTCCACGATCTTTGCTTGTCTAGAGCAGAACCCAGTGAGTGAGCAGAGCCTGGCTTTGGCCAGCAGCCTCAGAGGACAGGTGACCCTTGCAGTGCCCCCGCCCCCGAAACAAGACTTCCACCTCTGAAGCAGAGGTCTGGGAACAAGTTCTACCTCTGGTCATCAGGGACAGTGTTGAGACACACACACCCCTTCTCTCACATCAAGAGCTGCTCACAAGCAGGCCGTGAGATGGGAAGCGGAATGGGCAGGAAAATAAGGTGTACTCTCAAACCCATCGAGCCCCGGGAGCACCTGTGAGAGCCACTCCAAGTGCCTCACTGTCCTTAGGGAGCCTGGACGACCAACTTTGCAGGGCAGATGGGAATGGTCTTTGCAAACCTGGTTCTCTAGATGTGACTGTCCTATAACACTGTACCCAGCATGCTTCAGAGGACGAAGGGAGCACCGAAAACTCATTCTACTAATATAGTCCTGGAACCAGGCCATCTACAGCCCTGTCACCCTGTGGCCAACAGAAAACTTACTATGTTGTTTGTTTGCAGTTGGTTTTTAATTCTAACCGCTCGGAACCAAGCACAGACTGTACCATCTTTATTCCAACCAGCCTCCCTTCCCACATTCTGGGGTATGTGACCAGTGGCTACCATGGAAGCTGGATACCTCCCTTCATTTACCGGAGCCGCCGGATACTGAAAGCCAGGGAACCTCAGAGGATGCAGGTTTTAAGAAGTCATATCTGAGCAGAGAACAGCAGGTGAACGCCATGTGCCACACACACACACACACACACACACACACACACACACTGCCCTCCTGTGCTCACCCCAGAGACCGCCACCCTCCGGGCTCCCTCCGGGCTCCCAAGGGCTGGTGGGATGACTGTTCGGTAGTTTTTAAGTGTTTGAGCAATCGAAGGAAGCACACTGTTGCCCCCTGCTGGTCACTCTCCTCCCTATACCCAATGGCAAACTAGCATTCCTGCAAGGGCCTGTTCCTAGAGCCTGCTGGGAAGGCCTGGATCCACTGGTTTTGGTTTACCAAAACCCCAGGAGAACAAGGACCACAGTGAGGTGAGATAATGATGTAAAGTACAGGGCAGGCACAGGAGAAGTTAGAGAGTCACAAAGATTAAAAAAATAGGTAATAACAACTGTTTACAAGTAAGACTCTCGCTGGGCCTGGTAGTGCAGGCCTGTAATCACAGATACTCAAGGTGGAGCAGAAGGATCACAAATTCTGGTCCTGCTTGGACTGCAGAAGGAGTTGAAAGCCAGCCTTGGGATTTTCTATTTCAAACATGAGCCTAGTTCCGTTGTAGAGCGTTTGCCTATCATGAACGAGGCCCTGGGCTCGGCCCTAGAGCTGAAAAGGAAAAGCCAGCCTGGAGACTTATCTAAGCGGCGAGAGCACTTGCCAAGCATGCACAAAATGCACGGGAGCTCGGCTTCCATCCCAGCATGCAAAAAATGCACCACACGGCAGTTATGGGGTGCTTGCCTGTAATGCCAGCATTTAGGAAGTAAAGGCAGGAGGTCAGAAGGTCAAGGGGAACTCAGCTACACAGTGAATTCAAGGCTAGCTTAGGCTACCTGAGACCTTACCTCCCTCTCCGCACAATTATCATGTCCATGGGAGGGCAAAAATGCTCATTAGAGAAAGCCTCTACGTTTGCCCAATTCTCCCTCAGTCTTGGAATAAGCCTGAGGACTTGACTTAGATACCCAGGACTATGAAGAAAAAGAAACCCAGTTCGACCTCCACATACTTACTGTGGCACAGTCTCACACACACACACACACACACACACACACACACACACACACAAATAAATAAATAAATAAATGGATAAATAAATAAAATGTCCACAGAGATAGAACAAAAATAAAAGCTAGCCGAGGAGCAGGGGATTGTGGGGGGTTATGGAGGGGGTGGAGAGATGCCTGAGTGGTTAGGAGCGCTTGCAGCCAAGCTGACAACCTGAGTTCAATCCCCAGAACCCAACCAAAAGGGTGAGCCAACCCTTGAAAGTTATCTTCTGCCTCCCCCATGTGTGCTGCAACAAATACTTTCGCAAGCACATGAGCGCACACACAAAATAAATTTTAAGATGCAATTTTTCAAATCTGCTTCTTTAAAGAGATGAGTAATTTTATATTATGTAAGGGTTTGTTGTTTGCTTGTTTATTAATGAGGGGTATGCATGGCTATGTCCACATGAGTGGAAATCGTCCAAGGAGACCAGAGGCACAGGACACGCTGGAGCTGGAGGTCCAGCTGGTTGTGAACTGCCCAGGATCGATGCTGAGAATCAAACTTGGGTCTTCTGAAAACGTGTCCTTAACCACTGAGCCATCTCTCCAATCTTATTGTGTGTTTTTTTACTTTGATTTTTTTTTAAAAGAGCTTTCTACCATCTGTGACATCTGTGACACAAGGAGTAAAAGAATTTACCAAAGCTCATTAAAGGTAAAAAGACTTTATTAAAACACATTTTAAGGGCACATAGAGAAAGAACGCTGTTCTTTGTCTCCTGGGCCACTTGTGCATAGACACACAAGTACCTCATTGTCTTACTGAGCTGTAAACTTCACCGTGCACATTGTCTTTCTTGAGAGTAGCCATTTGGGTTGAGACTCTGTCATAGTTTGAATGAGAAATGTGCCCTCGGGGCTCCTGTATGTGAGCGCTTGGTCCTTGGTTGGTGGAGATGTCTGGGGATGTTGTGGAACCTTTGGGATGTGCTCAGAGCCTTGCAGGAGGAAGCACATCACTGGGCACAGGCTTTGGGGGTTTGCAGCGTCATCGCCCCACTTTTGGTTCACTCTCTTTGCTTCCCGTGTGCTTCTGAGATCTCATCTCTCAGCCTCCTGCTCCTGCTGCCATGCCTTTCCCGTCGTCACGGTCCTCTAACCTGCTGGAACCAGAGACCAAAGCAAATTCTCCCTTAAGCTGCCTTTGCTCACGGTGCTTTATCACAGCAACAGAAAAGTCAGGCCCCGTGGGTCGTTAGGGGTTAGACTTCACACATCTGTGGTAGACAGAAGTCACTGGGGTAGGGCGCCATGGCGCCAAGGTCCTGTTGGAAAGGAATGGGATTTCTGGTTTGTGTTCGGTCCTCCAGACTCCGTTCTTCCACCTTCCCAGAGCATCCTGTGGGCATCAGGCCCCGCCCATCAAATGTGAGGGCTTCACTCAGGAGGGCTTTGAGCCTCACCCTCAGAAGTGTCACCCTGAGACACCGGAGACACCATGGCAGAGGGTTCCTTCCCTAAAGATATTTGTATGAGGGGCTGGGGAGATGGCTCAGTCATAAAGGACTTGCCTTAGAAGCTGGAAGACATGAGTTTGGAGGTGCAAGAGAAAGTCAGATGCAGCAGCACGTATCTGCATCCCAGGGCTGGGAGGACCAGAGGCAGGGGAGGCCCCGGGGTTAACCAGCCAGCCTGGAAATGACTTAGCAGCTAAAAGCATTTGGTCTCCCAGACACCCAGGGTCAGTCCCCAGGAAGTACAAAGTGGTTCACACCATCCGTAACACCAGTTCCAGAGGATCTGATGCCCTCTTCTGGCCTCCACGGGCGGCAGGCAAGCATGTGGTGTGTGTGTGTGTGTGTGTGTGTGTGTGTGTGTGTGTGTGTGCCGGCAAACACTCATACACAAAAAATTAAATAAAATAAATCTAAATATTTAAGTTCAATAAAGTGGGGCATGGCATACTGGCAGATGCCTTTAATTCCAATACTCTGGGGAGATAGAAGCAGCATATCTCTATGAGTCAGAGACTAGCCATGCCTGTATAATGTTACAGGCTACTAAGACCCTGTCTCAAACTAAAGAAACACACAGTAGAGACTGGTTAAGGATGACAACCAGTGTTGACCTAGAGTCTACATGTGTACACACACACTCACACACACTCTCTCTCTCACACACACACACACACACACACACACTCACACACACATAGAATTAACATGAAGCCACACCCCAACATGGCTGCTGGGTCCCAATATCTCTGACCTTCTGTCTACTCTATAGTGGTGTCTCTGTCCCTCCTCCTAGTGAGCTGTGACTGCCTCCACCAGTGGGACAATGAAGCCTTGTGTGTTTGTAGGTAGTCAGCAAAGGCCAGACCGTTTCACCCAGCTCCCTCTGGGGTGCATCCAGGTCAGAACAGGCCACATGGGAGAACGTGAGCAGGTCCACCAGCCAACGGCTGCCACTCAGCTTTCTTCTCCATTACATCAGCAACACAAGCTGCACCATGAGCCCTGACAGACACCCGCCTCTGTTGGGGAGTCTCCGGCCTCCTCCCGGATTCATCCCACTGGTAGGAAATAACTCCGTAAGAAACATAGTCAACGCCTAACAAACAACCAGAGGCTTGAGAGGTATTTCTGCAGTTAAAGAGTACTGGCTGCTCTTCCAGAAGACCCAGGTTCAAGCCCCAGCGACCACACATTCTGTCCAAGAGGACAAGAGGATTTGGTGCCATCTTCTGGCCCTTCTGGGCACTGCAATACAGGGTACAGAGCCATACACGCAGGCAGAACACTCATTCACATAAAATAATCTACTCTACTGCAAGATTCCACTACACCCTGGCACTGTCCTTCTCTCTAAGGTCCAGGCCCTCTTCATGTGCATGCTGCCAGAACCTTCCATGGTGTGCCGGTCTGACTTTAAGCTCCAAATTCCAAGTTCCCGTGTGTGATACTGCATCAGGAAGACAGGTTTGGCCACCCATTCTTGAAAAGCCAATTAAGACTTCTTAGTGACCTCCTCCAGTCTTTTGTTCTGACATGAGGCTCACATATATATGTGAAGGACAGGGTTACACACATCCAAACCGCCAAGTCACCAAGGGGTGATCCTGCCCACTGCCAACCCCTCCTTGTCTCTGTAATGCTGCAAGTTCCTCTCTAGTGGAGAGAAAATGTCCCCTTCTGGCTAGGAGGCTTTCTTTCGCCCAGCATAAGATTCTGGGGTATCATTCCCATTTCTTGGGGGTCATTGTCTTAACAGTCTGAAAGCTAAAGTGTCTCTTCGGAATATGTTCATATCTGGCATACATGTTAAGTTCCTCCTCAGTTTTATCTAGAGTTTGGGGCTGGTTAGGATTCTCTGTATGGGTGGGAGGAGTCTTTTCCTTCCCAAATGGTAACAGGAAAATAGTAAGAAAGGTCTACTTCCCTGAGGAGCCGTCTGACGATGGAGGCATCGCCCATATACGCCCTCTCCCGGGAGCTGTGGGGTGAGGAGGCACTCTGGGGTATCTCCTGATGGATGTCAGAAGCCAGCCCAGTGAGGATGGATGTCGCCTCTGGAGTTTGTTGGTGTTCTGCATCATAAGAAACAGATAGAGGCCTTTGTCCCTAAAACTCCTGAATCCCTACAGCCCTAGAGTCCAGACCACCACCCTCCACAGACTCGACTGCAATTCAAGATGGGGGATGCCCTGGCTCCCAGCTGCCCATATCCACTGACCTGTTTGCTTTTTACTGTTTTGCTTTGATTTTATTCTATTTTGGTTGATTGATTGGTTGATGATTGATAGATTTTTGCAAGTACAGATGATGGCGCCCAGGGTTTCCTGTAAGCAGAGCCCAGAGCTTCAACTCGGCCCCTCTAATTATCTCTTTCTCGAGGTATTTTCTGTGAAGAAGGCAGGCAGAATCTTTTAAAGAAGACATCGGAATCGAGGGAAGTATTTGCAATGAGAGTTAAAATTGCTTCTCCAAAGAGCATTTTTAATGACCCCTCTGAGGCTGGGAAGCACCCTGAGAGTCTCAGAAATTAAGGAGGCTTTTCCTAACTCTGGTTGCTGTATCCTCTGTTTCAACCCAGCTTATTCTCCATCTGCTGGCTCTGTGTGGTCCTTCCTGGATGCCCTGGCTAAAGACAGGGGGTCTGTAACCCCAGGCCGTCTCCCAGAAGCCCCCACCTTCCTCCCTGCCAGCATCCCTCCCCTCCTGTGCACCCTGCAAATGTCTATTGATTGTCGTCTGTGCGCCAGGCACACGCATCCATCAAGGGAACTTGCCTTTAGGTTGGAACATTTAAACCAATTAATTCGCTGGCTGCCTTAAATCAATCACAATGAAAAAGCAGGGGATGGATGTGTGTGTGTCTGAGTCACAGGATGCACCGAGAGACTGCCGTTTCCACAGGGCTTGACGGACTCTTTCCTCTTTATAATAAACATATTTTCCACACAAATAGAAAATAGAAAAAGGTCTGTGTTCTTTTCTGCCAAAAGCCAGATTTGTCCCTCTGTCCTAAGAGGCCCATTTAAGATAGAGGTTTCTGACACTTCATGGCTGGCCCTCCTGCGGGATAAATGGCTGGTTTGGGGGACCATTTCTACCACCTTGAAACCTTAAGCCACACCCCTGGCCTCCACTCCAAGGGCCAACAGCCTGTGCACCAGGGTGAGAGCTGGAAATATGTGGTATAATAGGACATTTTGATTTTGCTGTTATTGTTTCTTCAGGGTTGTGGCTCTTTTAGACGGGGTTCACGTAGCCCAGGCTGGCCTCGAGTTCACTATGTAGCCAAGGTGCCCCGATTTCCGGTGCTGAGATTAAAAGGTGTCCACAGCTCTTTATTTTGTTTGAGACAGACCTGGAACTCACAGAGATCCGGGCTACCAAGTGTGCCCAGCCAGCTCCGATGGCCTGTGCTCTCACAGACCTCCTCTGTTTCCCGCTGAAGCCCCGCCTCGCTCCTGGGTAGGGAGCGTCAGTTCAGGTTGCTGCTTCGGACTGAGTTGGTATTCTCCACACATATTCAGCAGCCTCTTCCACTAAACACGATATGAATGAATTTCCTGGGAGGCGAATTTTAACCCCGAGCCTTTCATCTAGACTATAAGAGGAACGGATCGCTGCTATCAGAGGGAGCCGCTGAGAAAAGAGGCCGCGTGTAATTGCTTCAAAAGGAGAAGGCCCTGGAGGCCACATGGGAGCAGGTCCCCTCTGACACTCTGCTTGGATCTGACTAGGCCCTGGCTTGGCTCCTCTCTGTGAGTTCTGGTCCCTCGTGGCCTCTCAACCACCCACTCAGCCACAGTGGGATCCCACACACTCCCTTCACCAGTGTAGACAGCGCCTGATGCAGAGCGCAGATGCCCAGTGGGGTAGGCGACCTCCAAAACTTTCCATTTCTTGAAGGATCAGAAACCAAAGGGACACTTCCCCTGCTGGCTGCCAAACAAACAGCAGGGCCCCAGGGCAGGAGGGGAGACAGCGCCAGGTCGGGTCATTGTTTCCCTTTTGAGAGAGAGATCCTGATAAAAGTTGTCCTTAGTTCATTCTGTTGACAGGACTATATCAATTATTGAGCTTAATAATTCACAAAATGTACTTACTCCCCCCCATAATGACTGGGGTACAGGTTTGAGCATGCAGTATGGTGACTTGATCTCCATATACTCTGTGAAGCAATTACCACAGTTCAGTGACTGACTTACCCACCACTGGGGCTGCGCATGAGTGGAAGCATGTATGTGTACATGAGAGTATAAGTATGTATGTGTGTGCATACACACAGGCATTGTGTAAGCTAACATATGTGCACACTTGTGGGCATTTATATACATGTCTGAGCATATATGCATGGCACTCAAGAGTATGTGTGTTAGCGTTCCTTCTAGGCTCCGCCCCACAGTTACCTGGCAACAGCCAGGTATGCCTGACTCACTCTAAAAGGGGCTGCTTGCCTCCTCGCTCCTTGTCTCTCTCTCTTGCTCTCTTATCTCTTCCCCCTCTGTCCCTTCTCTTCGCATTCCTCTCTCTCTCTCTCTCTCTCTCTCTCTCTCTCTCTCTCTCTCCTACCCTCTCAACTCCCCTCCCCATGCCCTAAATAAACTCTATTCTCTACTATACTGTGGTATAGTCAGGGAGAAATAGTTAGCAAGGGCCCACAGAGGCACCCTCTTCCCCCACGCCATACTGTGCCTCCACCAAACATCCAAACATTTCCCTGGCTGCTGCTGTTTCTTCTTCTCCTCCTCCTCCTCCTCCTCCTCCTCCTCCTTCCTCTTCCTCTTCCTCTTCCTCTTCCTCTTCCTCTTCTTCTTCTTTATAAAATACAACAGTGAGTGTATGTGGGTGTGTGTATGTGTGCCTGCGCACATGCATGTGTAAACATATATGTGTACTTATTATATGCTGGTGTGCACACGTGTGTAAGACTGAACATGTGTACATGTATGTAGACATATATGTGCATGAGAAGGAAAATGTACGTGCTAGTATTGCAAGTGCAGTTAGGCAGTCAAAATCTACTACACTACAAAACTCAAATGAGCATTTCTACTGTCGGTACGGGGTAGGCCCCCAAAAACAATTTGTCTCATCACTGAGAGATTGTGCCTGTGAAACTTGTTAATCAGAATGGAATCATTTGTGTCAACCCTAATAAATAAACAAACAAACAAACAAACACTTGTCTGGTCTACACAAGGCCCTAGATTCTATCCCCGGCACTGAAGGAAAAGAAAGAAAGGAAGAAAGGAAGAAAGAAAGAAAGAAAGAAAGAAAGAAAGAAAGAAAGAAAGAAAGAAAATAGGAAGGATGTGAAGGGGGAGTATTATGTGTGTTTGTTTACACATGACAACTATAAAAGACTAGCACAGAAAGTACATCTGTGAGAACATCTGTATAACAGCTGCCTTGTCCAACAAGAGTTTAAACAGAGGCTGCACAGAAAAATCCTGTTTTGGAAAAAATACTACTACTACTAATATTATTAATATTAACACTAATAATGTCATTGTTGTTACTATTATAGTAATATTTACATAGTAATTATAATAATAGTGATATTATTATATCCTATATACACATTTTTATTTTACCATCAGCCCTTTTTTGGGAGTTTGGTTGGTTGATTGGTTGTTGAGACTGGTCTTTCTCTGTGAAGCCCTAGTTGTCCTAAAACTCTGTAGCCCAGGCTGGCCTTGAACTCAGAGATCTGCCTGCCTCGGCCTCTCCAGTGGGGGGATTAAAGGTGTGTGCCACTATTTCCAAGCTCCTTACAAGTTATTGCTGTTATAGATTTTGCAGATTTTAACCACACCCAGTGATTTTACTAATCCTGAGATAGGAGAGTTTAAACCGTGTTTTTAGAGATTTATTGAGCATAGAGAGCAAAAAGTATAAAGAGCTGTGGAGAGCTCTTTGGGGCCGCTTGTCAGGAATATGACATTGGGCCAGGACAAGGAAGTAAGCTCAGGCAGGAATCTAATTTTAGGCTAGAACAGGGAAGTAGGCTTCAGGTATGAATATGACTTGGGGCTAGAACAGGGAAGTAGGCGCAGATGTCCTGGTCATCCTGATAAACCCTGATAAACGTTGATCCCGGGAATAATGGAGGGACTTTGTTTATTGCCTTGCCCATTCCTGGACTATTTGTGTTTATTGTACCTTATCACTTGTATGTAATCAAAATGGTATAAAAGCAGATTGGGTAAAAAATAAACCCGCCTCAGCCTCAGAACAGGCTGGGATCATGCTACACTGTTGTCTAATTATCTTTTTTCTTTTTAAGCCTCGCTCCTACGCTGGAGAACCTGTTGGCTGACTGAACTAGCTTGGTCAGAGAGATAAGAGATTCTCAGAAGTGGAAAGAAGAAAAGCTTAGCAAGAGAGGCTTGTGCGCTGGCAGAAGCTGTTACAATCAACTGGAATTTGAGAGTCAAGTGTGCTGTTTGGTGGCCTTGATGCTGTTCCAAGTCCAAGCCCTTTGCAGGACATCTAGGCTCGATGGAATCTGAGTCCAAATAGGAAAGGAGATTAGAGGAGGAGGGATGGGTCCCAAACAGGACCCCCACCAGGGGGAGGCTCCAAGGCAGAGGCCAAGGAGAGCTAAGCAAGCTGCCTGACGTATCTCCAGGCCTTGAGCAGCAGGAGCAGGGTAAAGGGCAAGACCCTAGCGAGGAGCTGAGAGCCTGCAGGCTGGGGGTGGGGTTGGGGGCGCGCAAGGATGGGAGAGAAGAGAGCAAGTGTTCTGGCGACAAGACTTTCAATCTGAGGTGCTCCTAAGTGGATGGAGAGAGAAATGGCCCAATCACGGAGAAGATGTGATGGGAGCCCAGTAGCATAAGAGGAGCCTCCCAGCACACTGGTGAGCCTTGGTAGTTGTAGCAGGCTCCAGGAGCTAACAGAGTCTAAGTAGGCAGCTCTAAGGTGACCCTATACATGAGGAGAGAGGAGCTGGAGGGAGAGTCGAGGAGAGACTGAGCCTTTCCACTTGACAGATGCCCAGGAGGGTGTAGCCGGTGGCAAGATCCAGACAGCATGAGAGATACCCAGAATCACAATGGAAAAGCAGAGTGGGCGGAGAGAGTCAGCAGCTGAAGAGGCAGACTCTAAAACTTGGAGTCAAATATGGCGGGTGGCAGATGCCAGAAGAAAGGAATGATCCACAGGTCCCTTAGGAAAGTCAGAAGAAAAGAAAAATGGAAGGAAGACTGAGGCTAGCCCACTCACTCCGCATGCCATGAGATCCCTGTACAGGAAGGACGGCAGGAGGACTCTCACCGTCTGCTCTCAGGCTGCCTAGCTTCCAGACCTTGAGCTGAAGAAACTTCCTCTCTCTGTCAATCACCCCATGCCAGACACTGTGTTCTAGTGACAGAAAGTGAGCTGAGCCACCATCAGTTCCTTATGCTCTAGTATGGCCCTGCAAGAGTCAGAGTCCAGCCTGCCACCCGCCCGTCACTGGCCTTGAACTAACCGCTACGAACTTCAGTTTACCTGCCCATGTCTCAGGATATAAGAGGTTTGTCTCATTTTTCATGTGCACACGCTTGCACATACACACACACACACACACACACACACACACACACACACACTAGTGTCCTACGTTGTCTTTCCCAACCTTCTTTCTCTTAAGGAGAGTGGAAATAGGCTTGTCTTCATGGAGGCTTGGGAGGAGTGTATACTTTCTGGTTTCCTCTCTGCACCTCACTCCCCCCAAGAGTGGGGAAGTGTGCCTGTGGTAACTTCCTCAGGCACATCTGCCATGGGCATAATCCTGCTGGTTAACATTCTATTTTGGGTTTTCATACGTAAGTCATACAATCTTAGAACGCCTGACACATTTTCCACAGCCTCTTCCACTGCATGTAGTTTCAGCAACGTGCCTCAGAGTTCTACAAAATTAACGGAATCTCAACCTAAAATAGAGATTGCGCCAGCTCCTGCCAGAGACTCGGAAATCAAAGATCCGGCACCTGCTTCCCAAGACTGGGAGGGTTGTGAGGGACACAGGCCGGCTGCCTGGGACCCCTCGAAGGCTCGGCAGTCCTCAGTGGCCCGAGCTTAACTTGTCACCAGTGTCAGCACACCCTTGGGACTGCTCACTCTGACAGTCTGGGAAGAGGGTCACTCACTGTGCGTGCTGTAAGGGCCAGGCAGCATCTTCAGTGGGGGCTCTGTAAAGGGCCACCACTGTTCTGGGGTGTCAGGCACCTTCAGCTCAGGCCTCCAGAGTGTCAGCACGACAACAGAGCTGTAAGACTGCTTGCTTTTGCCTGAGGATGCTCTTAGCTGGAGGTTGAGGGGGAGTGGGCCCTCACCCTTCCTTCTCCTTGTGTGGAGACCTGTTGTGTGGGATTCCTATCCCAGAGGCTCTCTTGGTCTGAGAAACGATTTCCTCAGACCTTCCTCACATTTACTTTGCCCCCACAAGTTCTCATGCCTTTGCTGAGGGGCCACCCCTCCCAAGTCTGTCCCCTCTAAGCCCCCCTGAGTCACCTTGCACCCAGGTCTCCTAGGCCTAGCGGTGAGGGGAAGGATGAAATGTCACAAAACTCAGCTCATACGAAACAGGGTCTAGAGGTGGAGAGAGGCTCAGTGCTGAAGTGGGCTTGTGCTCTTCCAGAGGACACTGGTTCAGCTCCCAGGACCCATGTCAGGCAGCTCATTACCGCCTGTAGCTCCAGCTCCAGGGGATTTGTCGCCCTCTTCTGGCCTCCGAGAGCATCTGCACCCACATGCAAATACAAACACACACAGACATACACAAATACACATAATGACATTTTTAAAATACTTTTTTAAAGGAGAAGCAATAGCAGGGCCTTCCTCCAATTTAATTTCTTCAATGAGTCAATGTGGAAATAATTCTCCCACACCCTCTCTTGGAAAGCATTGCCACCCTTGAAAAAATCTGGTCACATGTCCTGCTTCTCCCTGTGTGCTGCAAGCTACTCACCTGAACAACCTTTCCCCAGGAATCTTGCTTTCTTTGATCTTGCTTTTTTCTACTTAGAAACAGACCTTCTAAGAGTCAAGTTATCTCCTGAAGTTATAAGTAATGAATTGAGTAAAATGCTGGCAATAAATAAATAAATCTAAAATCCAAGCTGTCTTAGTTATGGTTTTACTGCTGTGAACAGACACCATGACAAAAGGAACTCTTATAAGGACAACATTTAATTGGGACTGGCTTACAGTTTCAGAGGTTCAGTTCTTTAGCATCAGGCAGGAGCATGGCAGTGTCCAGGCAGGCATGGTGCAGGAGGAGCTGAGAGTTCTACATCTTCATCTGAAGGTCTCTTGGAGAAGACTGGCTTCCAGGCAGCTAGGATGAGGGAGGGTCTTAAAGCCCACACCCAAAGTGACACACTTTCTCCAACAAGGTCACACCTACTCCAACAAGGCCACACCTTCAAATAGTGTCACTCCCTGGGCCAAGCATATTCAAACCACCACACCAATACTGAACAATGCTTTGCAGACTAGGGAAATAGCCCAGTAGGTAAAGTGTTTGCCTTGCAACCACAGAAACCTGAGTTCAAGCTCCAGGACCCATGTCCAAAAAAAAAAAAGGCAGGGCATTGGGCTAGAGAGATTGCTCAGTAGTTAAGAGTACTGGCTGCTCTTCTTGATTTGATCCCCAGAACCCACATGGTGACTCGTAACTATCTGTAACTCAGTTCAAGAGAATTCAGTCTCTCTGGCATCCTCAGGCACTATGCACATGTGGTGCACAGGCACACATAGAGGCAAAATACCTGTACAAATAAAATAATTAAAATAACTTTTTGCTTTAATGGCACATATGTAATCCTAGTACTGAAGCAGCGGAGACAGGAGGATCCCTGGGGCTCACTGGCTAGCCTAGCCTTCTTGGCACTCTTCTAGGACAATGAAAGGTTCTATCTCAAAAGGGCCTGAGTATGTCCTCTGGCCTCCACAGGCACAAGCACACATATTCACACATGTGCATAAATAAAATTGAAACAACTAAACATTATTTTGTAGAAATAGAATTTTCAGCCTAACATGGCTATGCACGTCTTTAGTCCCAATGCTTGGGAGGTAGAGGCACAGGATCAGGAGTGCCAGGCTATCCTTGGCTACACAGCAAATGTAGTGTTATGCTTGATCTTAGTCAAAGTGCTAAAAAGCTGTACATAGCAGCCATAAGGGCTAACCTGGGCTTCAAGAAATGCTCTCTTAAAGCCCCCTCATCCCCACAAAAAGAATAGAATTTTCAAAATGAAACCAGTTGATGAGGAGTTCCTCCAACCCAGGCTGTCCCTGGTGAAAGCAGGTTGTCCTTTCTGCTGTCACCTACCAGCTTGACTCAGAGATAAATGCATCTGTATGCACGACAGTTTTGTTTTTCATGATTGCAGAACTGTTGACTAAGAATTTGGAAGAACTGCCGGGCGGTGGTGGCGCACACCTTTAATCCCAGCACTTGGGAGGCAGAGGCAGGAGGATTTCTGAGTTCGAGGCCAGCCTGGTCTACAGAGTGAGTTCCAGGACAGCCAGGACTACACAGAGAAACCCTGTCTCACAAAAACAAACAAACAAACAAAAAATAGTTTGGAAGAACTAAGTTAAAAAATGGTAGGAAAAGTATTTCTTTGCAAAACTTTTTTTAAAAAAAAAGAAATATATAAGCTGTGTGTCATGGAGCACACCTGTAATCCTGCCACTCCATAGAAGGCAGAAGTGTTATGGCCAGGGTCAGCCGATTTGTCATAGTGGGCTCCAGCCCAGGGCTAGACAGTGAGACTCTATCTCAAAATAAGTAAATAAATCAATATTAAAAAGTAAGACATGCTGGGCGGTTGTGGTGCACGCCTGTAATCCCAGCACTCTGGGAGGCAGAGGCAGGTGGATTTATGATTTCGAGGCCAGCCTGGTCTACAGAGTGAGTTCCAGGATAGCCAGGGCTATACAGAGAAACCCTGTCTCGGAAAAAAAACAAATCCAAAAAACCAAAAAAAAAAAAAAAAAAAAAGTAAGATATATAGTAAGAATTTTGGTTTCTTTAAAAACCCAGTTATATTACATAAATGTTTGTTGTTGTTTGTTGTTGTTGTTGTTGTTGTTGTTGTTGTTTTAATCCCTGGTGTGGGATATGGGACTGCTCCAGACTGTTCACAGCCTCTATGATTGTCTCATGCTCTAGGAAGGGGGCCTTTAATTCTGGGGACTCTGGAGAGAAGTAAATGGGAGGTCCCCGAGAGGGACTGTGGTGGCGGCTGCTCCCCTGCTGCTGCTGGTTCCTGATGCTGTGTTTGATGCTGCTGGATTGCAACAACCAAACTAGACGGGGCCCCAGACACTTGATGTCCTTCCTAATCAGCAGGAAGTGGTCTAAACAGGTCCACACCTGTTTTCTCCTCTAATCTGCTTTTTCTCCTACCCAGTGTGAAGGGTTGGGTGGTAAATATAAGAACCTAGTAAAGTAGAGTAAAAAATTGTACCTACAGGACTGTCAGTGGATTTTTTTTCTCTAAAACTTGTGTTTGGGGGGATGGGAAGGAGGCAAAATGGTTGAGCAGGTAGGGGCAGTGACACTAAACACAATAACTGAGGCCTACGCGGTGGAAGGAAAGAACTTTTTTCCTATTTCTTGAGAACTGCCTCTCAAAAGTTATCTTCTGACCTCCATAGGAGTTCACATAAAATAAAAACAAAAAAAAAAAGCAACAAATTTCATTGGGGGGGGAGGGATCAGGGTCTCACTAGGTAGTCCTACCTGTAATAGAACTCAGAGATCTGCCTGCCTTTGAATAAATACATAAATAAATATAAGTGCGTCTCATTAAAAGAGAGGATAGGCAGATGGCTCAGTAGCTAAGAGGACTGGAGTTCACCTCCCAGCACCACCAAGTGACCTACAACTGCCTGTAACTCTGGGTCTGGAAGAGCTGACATCCTCTTCTGGCCTCTGCTAGGACCTGCATGTCACCCGGTACTCAGACACATTGCGCACCAGGCTGGACCAAGGAAATGAAGCTTAACCTGGGGGTGGGGGGTTAGGCAGGCTCTTGGTGGGTGTGCGTGCAGAAGAAACAGCCTTCCCTGGAAATGGCTTTCAGTGAACTCGTTCTTTTTATTGGGGGGGGGGGTGAGCAAGCGATTTATAAACCTCAGGAAGTAGGTAGGGTTTTAGAGAGGAGGTACACCATTGGCTGGCTGCGGTGCTGGGAATGCTTCATCGCATGAAGAGGAATTCCAGCTGCAAGATGGACAAGTCCTTATATGGAGAGGAAGTTTAACCTGAAACCTGGCCACCTGGCAGCAGAGGCAGAGGCTGTAAGGTTTGTGTGCATCAGAACATGCAGGCCCAGCACAAGAATGAGGCAGTTCTACTCCTGCCCATCTCAGGGTGAGATTTTCAGGGTCTGGACACACCTTGACCTCACTCTTGTTTCCCCATGGTCACATGGCTTTCTGGCCCCACACCTACACACATGTGCGCGCGCACACATAAAACTTTTTTTTCTGAGTCAGGGTCTCACTATGTAGCCCTGGCTATCCTGGAACTCACTGTGCAGTATGACCTCAAACTCACAGAGCTCTGCCTGTCTCTGATTTCCAGCCACTGACACCACCACACCACACTCCTTTAAAAAATTTTTTTAAATAAAACATTTTTCTGTTTATGAAAGCAATACTGATTATGAAAACTTACAAAATGCAGAAACGGGAAAAAAAAAACAATAACTCATAGTTGAAGTGATAGTTTTAGACCTTTTTCCTGTCATGTTTTCACACACCAGATCTAGAGAATGTCAGGTGCTTTTCAAAGCACAACCCACATACAGTCTGTTAGCATTTCCATTCCAGAGGTTTGGAATGCCAACTGGTTCCATGTTGGCATGCCTCTGACAGGGGAGAGCATCGCTGTGGAGCAACCGGCAAAGCCAAGCCACTTACCTCAGGACTGCCAGGAAGAAGAGGCAGGCAAGGCTCAGCGGGTAAGAGCTCACTCAGTCTCTGACAGAACCAGCTCCTGAAAGGAGTCCTCTGACCTCCACTTCCGTGACATGGCGCATTCGTGCATACAGAACTGGGGTAGGGGGACTGGAGAGACCGTCAATGGAGGTGTTCTCACTGTGTGAACATGAGGAGTCTCCTACAAGCATGGGAAAGCCAAGGCTGTGGATCTCCTGTAATCTCAGCACTCAGGAGCAGGAGACAGATCCAGGGGCAAACCTGCTGCCTAAACTGTCGGAATAGGCCCGTTCTGGGTTCACTGAGAGTCCCTACCTCAGTAAATAGAGAGCAGCAATCTATAAAGATGCCAGATGCCAACCAACCTCTGGCCCCCACACACATGCACACACATATCCAGATACCTACACATACATGTTACCACACATGTGAACACACATAGATACACATTACATACAGTTGCACAAAGAAGTATTGAGAGCATGGATAGTCCTTATTTGGCAAGGCTCTTGTTATGTGGACCTGTCAATCCTCCTACCTTGGCTTTTCAACCTAGAATAAGCTAGTATAAGCCACCATATCCATCTTGCATGCATAAATATTTATGTACTTGCATTAAATATTTTCAGCATTTAAGTTATATAGATATGAGATCACTGCTCATGATTACAAGTGTTCATACAGCATAAAAGACATCACAAGCCGGGTGTGGTGGCATGTGCCTTAATCTCTAGCAGGCAGAGGCAGGTCCATCTCCGTGAGTTCAAGGCCAAGTGGTCTACACCCAGAGAAACCAGCTCAAAATACAAAATAAAACAAAACACAACAACAAAATACAATGAGGGCATTACCCTGACTCCTGTCTTCACCCTACTCTCCACTGGTGGGCACAGTCCAAATTCCACCACCCGGTTCACAGCAAGGTGCACACTAGGCAGCTGTGGGTGGGCCCCATCCCCCACCCCATCCCCACTTCCTCTCTAGGATGTGGGATGTCACATCCTTTTTTCTGCCACAGAGGTTTGGTTGGTTGGTTTGGTTTGGTTTGGTTTGGTTTTGCATATGTCTATGACCTCGGGATCCTTCACCTGGCAAGGGTCCAAGGCGACCCTTCATTAGAACAGAGTCACTGCCGCCCAGGTGAACACCAGCTTTCCCTACTTTCTTCCCATCAGTCACCGCTTAGGGACATTTATGTTGTCAAGCAAAGAACAGCCTTTGCAGCTGTGCACCGGGACAATGCTGTGGGTCCAGTTTCAGGACAATGTTCACAGCTCACAGACCCACACAACTTGACACACACATATCTTGTGACACCTACAGTCAGGGCAGCATCCCAAATATGGGTCTCATTTGTCCTCTAGAACAGTGTCTGTTCACTGTCACATTTTCTCAGATTAAGGGTGGGGAGGGAGACAATGGGGAGTTGGAAGTAAGGGTGTCAATGGTAACTATTTTCAGGTGAGTTCTTTCATAACAAAGGACCCTGTAGTTTACCATTAGGGCCCCACCCAGGTCTTTGTCTTCCCATCTACAGAATGACCCAAAGAAAGTTCCCAGAGGGGCAGGCAAAAGGGCTCAGTGGGTAAAGACACTGTACTCCAATCCTAATGACCTAAATTCAGTTCTGGGATGGTGGAGAGAGAGAAACTCAAGTTGTCCTCTGACCGCCGTGTCCACACGACAACATGCATCTATGACACACACGTATTTGGTTTCAGACCCTGGGAAAAGGGAGTGAGGTGCATATTTTATAGATCAAAGCAGACTTGGCCTCCAGTTCTCCCAGCATCCCTCAGTCCCTACCTGGCACAGCCTGCCCCCAACCCTGAACTTTCCAGCCCAGGGCCTGGGCTGCCCCTCCCCCCAGAGGCTACTCCAGACGTTTTTACTCTCTCACTCTTTCCCTCTCTCCCTCTCTCCCCCTCTTTCTTCTTCTCTCTCTTGCGCCTCTCCTCTCTTTCCCTTCCCATGGTGACTTCCCTAGCCTGCTTCCTTGGGGCCAGTGAACTCTGCTGCCCTAGAGCAGTTTCCCACTAAACCTGCATTTGATCTAATCTAATCTGGTTTGAATTGGCTAATTTCACTGGCAGAGACATAATTTATCAACCATGAACATGCACAGAGAGTTCGGGCACCAAATAAATAAGCAAAGAAATGACATTTTTAAAAAATTAGCAGTCCCAAGAGGGTCTCTACTGTAGGGTTTTTGGGGATCCCGTGTCTCCACCTACAGTGGCCATGCCCTGTAGTTTTGACCAGCATTTACCTTATTCTTTTGCCCAGTGGGAGTCGGGCTGCAGGAAAGGCAAGGGACACTGCTCTGGGGATAGGGAAGCACAGGAAGCTGGCCCAGGGGGAGGCCGGCGCTGTCTGGTTCTCAGGCTCTCAAGCACCCAGATGAGCACTGAGAAAGGAGTGGGGGCCAGGGCCAGGGACTGAATCTAGACCAGGACCAAATGGGAAAAGAGGGGAGCTCTGGTTGGTCCCGAGGGGAGAGTCTTTGGCTTGTCAGTAGTGGTGGCCGTGAATGGGAGCACAGAGAGGCCTTCTACAGGGGATTAGACAGCGGCTCTCCAGGCAAAGGCCTCCATGGCTCCCCACTGCAGATCCCAGATAAAAAGAGGCAGTCCATGAAGGCATTTATTGTCATGGCAGAAAGTGGATAAGTAAAACTATACCCCACTTCTCAGGGTAGTCCTGAGGTTAAATACCCTTTGCAGGGAAGAGTGTCTGGGAAGGGGAGTTTATTGGCTAAGTCTCTAGGTACTTCATTAAAATGGAGATCTGTCTTGAGGCGACCAGGAAGAAAAAGAAGGGGAGGATGAGGAGGAAGATCAACTCCAGAGTCAAAAGATTATAATCCTTGTAGTGTCAGCCCTCCAGAGGCTGAGGCAGAATTGCAAGTTCAAGGCTAGCCAGGGCTACAGATCAAGCATGGAAAGGGTGGAGAAAGAGAGAGAAGGACAAGGAGACCGTGAGACTGCTGAAGACTCGATGGTATGGCACCTTTACAGGCTGGCAGGAAGTGGGAAATGTCTGCTCACCCTGAAGACCATGAGGTAGATCCCTGTGGTAATGTAAATGAGAGTGGGCCCCATAAGCTCATAGGTTTGAATGCTTGCTCCCTGATTGGTGGACCTGTTTGGGAAGGGTTAGGAGGTGTGGCCTTAGTGAAGAGGAGTCGTAACCAGTGTGTTCTCTGAGTCAGGCTTGTGGATCAGGATGTAGCTCTCTGCTGTTGTTCCAGCACCTGCTTGCCTGTCTGCTGCCATGCTCCCTGCCACGACACTAATGAACTCACCCTTTGAAACCGTAAGCTTAATAAACTCTTTCTTCTATAAGTTGCCTTGGTCATGATGTCTCTTCACAGCAACAGAAAATAACTAAACGGTCCCCATATCTGAACGGCACCTGCCCAGGGTCAGCATCTCTCCCAAGCAGACTACTGTCTTCTGAGTGTGTCTAGGTGACACACTCAGAGTGGCTTCAGTGACACCCAAAGATGTTTCTCACAGCACTAAAAGCATGCCAAAATAGACCTACAGCCACATCTTGGTGATGGCATTATTGATTGGCTAATTCCCTCCAGTGTTGGTAATATTACTTCATAGTGACAATAACCCAGGCCGGGTGTGATGGCACTTGCCTTTCATCCCAAAGCTCTGAAAAAAGAGCCACTTTGGATCTGCTTAAGTTTAAGGTCAGTCTCATTTATATAACAAATGCCCCCAGTGGGGGATGTCACACAGTGAAAGAAAAGGAGGTGGGGGCTGGTTAGTGGTTCATTAGGTAACTGCTACTCTGCTCTTGTATAGGAAGGAGCTGGGTTCAACTCCTCGTACCACATGGTGACACCACCCATAACTCTAGTTCCTGAGGATCCAGTGCCCTCTTCTGGTAGATCTTGGGTACCAGGCAAGCAAGTGGTGTGCTTGCATATATGCTGGCCAAGCAATCATACTCATAAAATAAATGAATCATTTTGTTTTGTTTCGAGGCAGGGTTTTTCTGTGTAGCCCTGGATGTCTTGGAACTCACTCTGTAGACCAGCTGACCTCAAATTCAGAGATCTGCCTGCCTCGGCCTCTTGAGCGCTGGAAGCTGTGTGTCTCTACCACCCAACTAAAATAAATGAATATTAAAAAAAAAGAAAAAGAAACAAAAGAGATAGAGAGAGAGAGAGAGAGAGAGAGAGAGAGTGTGTGTGTGTGTGTGTGTGTGTGTGTGTGTGTGTGTTGGGAGCAGGAGGGACTCCAGTCATGGAAGCACTAAAGTGTTTTATGTGTTTCTTGACCCCAACTGTAGTGGCTATTCCTGGTTGTCAATTTGACTATATCTGGAATGAACTACAATCCAGAATTGGAGGGCTCACCTGTGATCCTAATCTGGAGCCTGGGAGATACAAGTTTCTGACCTGGATCTTGGCATGGAGATTTTGAGGTATAGTGGCTATGAATCCCAGAGGATTAAGACAGGGAGATCTCTGAGTTCAAGGTCATCTGGGACAAAGCAAGTCCCAGATCACTCGTGGTGGCACACACCTTTAATCTGGGCTACACCTTCTGCTGGAGACCTATATAAGGACATTCATTGGAAGAAGGAAGGCTCACTCTCTCTTCTTTGCATGTTTGCCTCGTGGCAACTGAGCAACTGCTAGATCCTTGGACTTCCATCCACAGCTGTTGCTGACCATTGTCGGGGAGTTGGATCACAGACTGTAAGTCATCAACAGATTCCCTTACTACATAGAGACTACAAGTGAGTTCTGTGACTCTAGAGAACCCTGACTAATACACTGACTCCACCCCAATTCCCCAAGCTTAGAATGCATCTTCTTGTACTAGGAATGGTGGCACCTGTAATCCCAGTACCAGGGAGGTAGAGGCATGAGAATATGAGACCAAAACCAGCCTGGGTTATAGAAGACCTGTCAAAAAAGAAAGGAAGGAAGGAAGGAAGGAAGGAAGGAAGGAAGGAAGGAAAAGGAAGGAAGGAAGGAACAGAAACAACATCAAAAACCAGAAAGAAGTGGTGAAGCAAGGGTGAGAAGAGCAGGAAGGAGCCCTTCTCTGGAACAAAGTCTCTGGGGTTATCTCCAGTCAGATCTGCCTTATCAAACAGGGTGTGTGCCTAGGGCCCGGGGGTGAGCCTGGCTTGCTCCCTGACATTATCAGTATCTCCAGACCTGTCTAAAAAGTACAAGAAAACTAGGAAGATTTCCAACATCACATAGAGTGTGCCACAGAACCAAAAAAATTCCACTGTATAATCCTGACTGTGTTGGCAGAAGCTAGTCCTATCCCACCTGTTCCTCCAGACCTCTGGTGTGAACAAGGGAGCAAGGTCACCCTGCACGACTCCTGTTGTTTAGTTCTCCTCAGCCTCAGGGTTCCTGTCTCTAAGCACGTCTGAGATCTGGCTAAGATGGGGAGAGGGGGCATTGTGCACAGACATATAGAAGCGTTCTACAAAATAAAGGGACTTGGGCAGCCCAGAAGCTATGGGCGCCATCCTGGTAAAAGACCCCGCGGTGTCCAGAGCAGGCAAACTAAGCGCAATCTCGAGCTGGGTGCAAAACGCAGGCAAGGAAGCACACCTCTACTGGTTTGAGGATAGGAAGAGCAACTGTGAGTAGATGCCAGGCACGCGGGGATCACTGGATAGAGACCAGCATAAAGCAGTTAAAGAAGGTACGTGCGTGGGGGGGGGGGTGTCCGGCTGCCCTTCTGCTCTCCACGGCCACGCCCCTCGCCGTGGCCAACTTGCCGACGCGCGCGACCTCCAGCACCCCTGGGCTGCGCACTCTCTCGGCGCCTGGCGCTGCGCCAGGCCCCGGGTGGGAGGCCAAGGAGGGTCGCCGCGCAGGCTCCGAGTCCCGCGGGCGCCGCGGCCGCTTCCAAGTTGCCCTGTGCGCTCCTCCCGCGCGCCGTGCGTGTCCGAGCGCGGGCACTCGCGGTGCAGGTGGGCGCGCTCTCGCGGGCGGGGGTCCGGCCGGGCCGCGCGCCTCCCCGGAACTCGGCCGTGCCATTCCCATGATGCCCAGCCACCGGGCACGGCTTCCGGAGCGCGGCCGCCGCCGCCGCCGCCGCTGCGGGTAGGTGGCGGGAGAGACGGCCTGGGGTGGGGGGGTCGCCCCGCCCCTCGCCGCGCCGGCCCCGCCCTCCTCTCCCGCGCTCCCACGGCGCGCCGGGCCCGAGTCCCCGCGGGACTCCGCGGTGGCTGCGGGCGCCGGACCGAGGGAGGGCGGGGCGCGAGTGTCCGGGCTAACCCGCTCTCCGGGCCTGGCGCCTCCCGGGACGCCGGGCGCAGGGCCGGCCGCTGGGCCGGCTTCGTGGTGCAGGCCGCGGCGTGCGGGGTCGAGATCCAGTTGGTGGCTGGGGCTGGTCGCTGTCACGGGAAAGGGTCACAGCCCCGGGGAGGCGCCTCCCGCGGGTGCGTGGCGCTTGTTGCGCCCTGCTTTCCTCGAGAGCCAGCAGGCGCAGGTCGGGCCCAGGTGAGGCTCAGGTGAGGGGCGGGCTCCGGGTCACCGAGGCCTGCCTGGCCTTCGAGGCTGCCTTCTCGCCCTGCCACGCGCAGCTTTGAGGCTCCCGGATTCCCAAAGCCTGGGATCCCAGAAAATGACTCCGGGGATGGATGGGTGGGGGCACAGACCAGCCAGAGGCCCTGCCACTGACTGGAGAAGGGTTGGCATTAACCAGACTGCTGCTTCAGCTGCCTCTCAGACAGGGCATGAGCAATCAGTACTCACGCAGCAACAGCAGTGTGTCTCCCCTTGCTTCCAGTGTGCACAGGAAATGGCAGACACAACAGTTTTTCTGGGGGCAGAATCTTGTCAGCACCTCTGGCTCCTAAGGACCAAATCTTACTCACACCCACTTTAAGTTGGAGTATGGGGCCCTCTACTTCATAACTAAAGTGCAGAAACCATGCTGGGGTGCCAGGGATGATTGTACCCACAACCACCCTGGAAACTGATCCCCAGAGCCTCCAGTTTAAAGCCCCAATTCTGGCTTTAGCTCACATTTCTAACTCTGAAGTTCATGGTTCTCCAGAATGACAGCTCCCAAGATCGACCAGGTAGTTGGACCAACAACCATTAAGACTGTCAGAGAAGCCCGGTTCTGGGTCCATCGTTATAAGCTGTGAGCAGGTGAGTGGGAAAAAAAACTGATTTATTCCCTCAGCTCTTCACCTGCTGTAATGGTTTCCTGCTTGTTAGGATATTAATGTTACTCACCCCACCCAACCCTGCCCTACCCTGCCCTGGAGACCCTGTGTGTGTGTGTGTGTGTGTGTGTGTGTGTGTGGTGGGTTGAGTCAGGATGAAAGTAGCACAGATGCTGTCTTTGAACTAGATAAGGAATCAGTGCTAGCCTCGAACTCCTGATCCTCTGCCTGAGATTAAGGCATACCCCACTACACCCTTGATACTTGATTCAGACCCTTCTCAGTTAAGCTGTGCAAATGTTTTGTGATTTCTGTAGTATTGCTCTGGCAGTTTGAACCACACCTACGGCAGAGAAGCCTTGGGTCTCCAGCCCGTGAAAGCAGTTGCTCTCCCCGTTAGGTCCCACTGCCCTGTGACTTCACTAGAAGAGAGGCAAATCAGCTTCGATTGGTGTAGTTGTAGCGGAGGGCAAGCCTTCCTCAATTTGTCAAGTCTTTCTCTACATTAACGACATATCATAACAGAAAAAAATGTATAAGCCATGATCAGTTTCTAAATTATATGTTACTGATTATAACCGTGGTAGTAAACGCTGATTTATTTATTTGTTTATTTAGACAATTTGGTCCCACTATAGAGCCCTGGCTAGCCAGGAACTCACTATGCATAGACCAGGCTATCCTAATGGCTTGGACTAAAAGTGTGCATCACCATGTCCAGCGCTCACAGCCGACTTTAAAAGCTGGTGGAAGATGGTGGAAGTGCACGAGGAGCAGTGAAGACTTCATCCCCGAAGCCTTTCGGAAATCAGCCGACACCTGAGACTTCCAAGTAATTACAATGGTTTTTTTTTATATCTATTAGCTTAACTCTTGAAGCACGAATTGGTAACCGCCATGAGGTGCTGCTGCATTTGCAGGGACATCTAGTTTGTTGCCTGTAGCTCTGAGCAGATTTTGGTCTAGATGGCCAGCCCCACCTCTCTGGGGGAGGGATTTCAGTGTGTCTACAGCACACCCCAGCCTGTCAGAAAGGCATGTCCTAATGAAATAGCTGGTAGAGAAGACAGAACGTAGAAGCAAAGCAAGCAGCAGGTCAGGCTCTCCCGTCTGGCCTTGGGTTAGGGGTGGGGCAACTTTCCATGCCTCCTCTGGAAGAACTCAGGTCTCTTCTTCCTTCAGCCTTGCAGGTGCTCTTCAATCTCTGGGAGGCAGAAGGGCATCAGAGAAGCCTAGAAGAATTAAGAGCTATCTATACATGCCAGGCGATGGTGGCGTGCACCTGTAATCCAGGCACTTGGGAGGCAGATGCAGGCGGATTTCTGAGTTCGAGGTCAGCCTGGTCTACAGAGTTCCAGGATAGCCAGGGCTACACAGAGAAACCCTGTCTCGGGAAAAAAAAAGGGGGCGGGGGGCTATACAGAGCAGCTGGCATTTTTCCATAGGACCCAATGCCTCCTAGATAAGGCTCCTCTTTGGGTAACTGTGAACTTTCTTAGTGTTCCTGACACCAGCCTACATGATCTGTCTACACACCACACAGTCCCTTCTCCAGAACCACACATAAGATAGGACCACCAAAATATTGGCACAACTTTCATGCTAATTGGCAAAGTTGGTGTCAGCCTTTGAGAAGCATCTGTCAAATACACAGTTGATGTTTTTCACACGAAACAGAGTAGGGAAGGCACCTCTGAAAAAGGCTTGAGGAAGTGCTTTTTGAGTCCTTCACGTGGTGTGATGCAGCTTTGATTAAATAACATATTGGTCATTTCCAGAAAGGATTCACCCATAAAGTCCTACTTACCTGGGCATGTGTGTGGTCACACTTTTTTTTTTTTTTAAGATTTATTTATTGTATGTAAGTACACTGCAGCTGTCTTCAGGCACCCCAGAAGAGGGCACCAGATCCCATTACAGATGGTTGTGAGCCACCTTGTGGGTGCTAGGATTTGAACTCAGGACCTCTGGAAGAGCAGTCTCTCCAGCCCCTGAGTCACTCTTCTTAAAGCACAGAGAAGCATTTCTAGATGTCTGTGGCTTCTGACAGCACTGGGAGGTAAAGGACGTCTCTCTTGTCCTCTTACAGAAAAGTGCAAACCCAGAAGAGAAAGGAGAGGGCTTGCTGGAGTGTGCGGTTTGCTTTTAACTGAGTTTTCCACCTACGGGGCGGAAGTGACTCCTAGTACTGCTTGCAAAACTGAGACCTAAAAGGCTGGCGTAAGCCACCCCAGCCAACAAGACATTAGGTTGTAGCCCCCCGGCGTGTTGTTTCTTGTCGCGGTGTGGGTGTTTGCTGGTGTTACTGCTTAGCTATACCCTTTATTATGCTTTCTCTGTTCCCAGGATGTGAAACTGGCTGACTGATAAGCCCCGCCTCTCAGCACCCAGCCTGCCTGCTAGGATGTTCCTCATGAACGCCCCTCCAGTGGTGGCGCTCCAATCCAGATGGGAGGCCTTCGGCCAGCCCAGGAGCTTCTGCTTCCCAGACTGCTTCTCGGAGTCTAAAGAGGACACCTCCAGGGCCTCAGTGAGTGCAAGGGTTCACATGCTCATCAGCAGGCTGCAGAGAGACGAGGCTGCCCTGGGCATGAGCCATGAGCGGGTCACGCAAAGAGGCCAACGTGCAGAGAGGTCCCGGGACACCAGGCTGGCCCCCAAGCCTGCTGTGTGCAAAGAGCTGCCAGAGTTCCCTGCCTGTGGCCTTGCGGCAAACCACAGTGCCCTGGAGAGAGATGAAGCTGGGAGACATGGTCCCTTGGGGCTGGATTCTGACAGTGACGACTCCGTGGACCGGGACATTGAGGAGGCTATCCAAGAGTACCTGAAGGCAAAGGGTGGGGCTTCTGAGCCTGTGTCCCAAGGGGCCCCCTCTATCCCAGAGCCTGCCCACGGCAGTGCCCTGCCCACCCCATGTCCCCCACAGCTCACTCCTGGCTCAGGTAGTGTCCCTGTGGGAGCCACTGAAGACCGGGGCTCCACCTCCCCAGCCAGCATGAGCAGTGAGGACTCCTTCGACCAGAGCATCCGAGCTGAAATAGAACAGTTTCTTAATGAGAAAAGACAGCATGAACGCCCGAAGTGTGATGGGTCTGTGGATAAAAAATCAGACCCAAACGACAGCCCTGCCAGACTTAGAGGGAACCGAGAAACCTCAGCCAGGGCAGCTCTGATGGGAACCACCTGTAAGGAGTTCATCTTCCGAAAACCTCCCAGGTTAACAAAGATGAGCACACAGCCGAAAAACTTCCAGCCGAAGCTCACCACAGAGCCTGAGACCCCAGTGAGCACAAAGCTGACCGCCCACAGAACAGAGGCTGCACAGAACAGGGGTGGACTGAGGAGAAGCACGCCTGCCAGGCGCAGCAAGCGCATCAGGAGCTCAGCCCCGGTGCACCAGGCGTCGGACTCCAGCAGTGACGACGGCATCGAGGAGGCCATCCAGCTGTACCAGCTGGAGAAAACCAGGAAGGAGGCCAGTGGGGAGCCGCCTCTGAGAGCCCCGCTGAAAGAGGAAAGCCCTGGCAGTGCCCAGCCAAGTGCCTTGCCTGAAGCCTACAGGAGAACCCCAAGCAAGAAAAAGCTGACAGTTCCAAAGGTTATGGACACCACCCAGGAGGGCCTCCACCCTGATCCCCTCTCCAAGCTCCTAACCGAGTCCAGAGCCTCTGTTCCTCCAGGACACGCAGCTGCCAAGAATGAAGCTGTGCAGCAGGCCTCACGCCTAGCAGACACTTCCACTGAACTGATGTGCGCAGAAGCCATCCTGGACATCTCCAAGACCATCCTGCCAGCCCCCATGGAAGGCAGCGACAGGCCTCCATCCAGGAAGCCACTCTTCTGTCCCCAACCCATGCCTCCCCGCTCGGAAGGTGACAGCAGCAACGTTGACAGTGATGATAGCATTGAGCAGGAGATCCGGACGTTTTTGGCCCTCAAGGCACAAGTAGGGAGTCCTCAGCCTGCCCAGGGTCCACTGTCCTCGCCTGGCCCCAGCAGCCACCCTGGCACCCCCAAGGCCCCTCTTGCTAAAACACTAGATCTCCCTCTGGGCTGCAAACGGAAACGGAGAGGTGGAGGCAGCACTACAGTGCACAAGAAAACAACAAGGGAAGGTAGAGAAAGTGCCCAGGACGCTGACCACATTCAGGGAAAGGTTCAGCCTGGCCATGATGGGTGGGACCCTCCCGGGCAGAGCAAAATCACAGAGTCCCCCAGAGGAGAAGCTGACGCCAAGGAGCAGCCTGTCACTTCCAGGACAGTCGGGCTCAGTGATACACACCTATCACAAGGCCATGGGGCCCTCGGGAAGGCCAGTGAGAAGGAGAGCTCTGAGGATAAGAGCAGTTCTCTGGACAGTGACGAGGACCTGGACATGGCCATCAAGGACTTGCTAAGATCCAAGCGCAAGTTTAAGAAGAGGTGCCGGGACCCTCGGGCTTCCTGTAAGAAGGTCAGATTTGGCAGTGCAGAGACGCGGTGTGGGGAGAAGCTGAGCGGCCTCCCAGGGGACTGGAAGGACCACAGACAGCAAGCACTGCGGGGCTGTCTGCCCACGTGCAGAGGGGACAACAAAGATGGCCCAGGAAGAAGCCCGGGAAGCGCCTGCAGCAGCGTGGCAGAGAGGGCCAAGCTGGGGGGCACCGGGGGCGAGGATGCAACCCCCGCCGTTCTCCCCAGGAGGAGAAGTCCAGAAGGGGCTCCTCCCTCTAAGGACACAGGAGCCAGTGGCCACCCTCCTTCAGCCTCCAGCCCCACCTCTGAGGACAGCGCAGTGGACAGCGATGACAGCATTGAGCTGGAGATCAGGAGGTTTTTGGCAGAAAAGGCCAAGGAGTCTACACGCAGCTCAGAACCTCAAGCGGGCCCTGCCAAGCCAGAGATGCCCTGCAGGAGAGAGCCAACCCTGGGCTTGCAGCCTGGAGTGTGCACACGGAGCCAAAAAGCCAGGGGAACCCATCAGCTGGCCGAAGGAAGGAGAGGCCCAGAGAGAGCTCGGACACAGGCAGCCAGCCTCTTGAGCCAGACTGGGAGGGGCACCCTCCGTGCTGAGCAGGCCCCCCGCCTCACCGCTGCCCTGGGCCGAAGCGAGGCAACACTGCCCAAGAGCACCAGCAGGAACAGCTCCGCCAAAGCATCTCCACCAAGCAGGAGAAGTGCTAACGTTCACAAGGACCATAGCCCACAGGGAAGCCAGACTGCAACGGCAGAAAGTCTGTTCAGTCAGCTGCCCAGCTGTGCCAAAGTGGGTGCCGAGGCCGGAAGTGCCGGGGGGATCTTTCACCTGAACTATGGCAGTCAGAACTTGCTGACCCCCAACCCTGGATCCCAGGCTGACCTTGCCCTCCCTTGGGGTGACTTTGCACACCAGAGCAGGCTGTCCAGCCCATGGGTGCTGAACTCTGGTCAAGGCACAGTGTGGACAGGGGTCTTTCGGGATGAGATGGAAAAGGGAGCCACACCACAGGCTGAGGGCCCAGCCGGCCTCTCCTCAGGCCCCAGGAAGGGCCTGCCTTTCCTCTCCACCCAGCTCTTCCACTTCGGCAAGAGTGTTTCTTGGGGGTGCAAGCAGGCTGGCCTCTTCAGCCCCAGTCTGGGCTTACCCCTGCAGGCTCCAGCATTCTCAGCCTTCAGGGAGACCCAGCCTGGCCACAGCCCTGTATTTGGAAGCCCACACTTACTAATGAAGGACAGTGGGAACTGGCCAAGCCGGAAGGCTCAGGGGACCCTGAGACAGCAGGACAGGAGGAATTCTGGCTCTGAGGACAAAGTCCTAGACCTGAGATATCGGCATAGGGTTGACAGGGAACAGCAGGACCAGGAGACCTTGGGCAGTGATGCCAGTGAATTCAGTGACACGTCCATGGAGGATGGTGGCAGTGCCACAGTGAGCAGTAAAGGCCTCAAGTTGTGAGAGGCATGTCATGGCTCTTGCCATAGTTGTGGGAAGCGGTGTCTCTGTCTTGCCTGATGTGCGTGCCTGCATGCCTGTCTGTATGTGTGTGCCTATGTGTGTGTGTGTGTCTGTGTATATGTGCCTGTGTGCCTGTGTGTGTGAGGCAGCATAGGGTGGAAGTAGGAGATCATGACAGTTAAAGAGCAAAACTTGGGTCCCTTCCATCCAGCGTCCCCCCACCCCCATGTAAATATGTACACTAACCTCAAATGCCTTTTTTATTTAATGAATGTGTCCTGGTACATAATGGGTTTCGTAGGTTTTTTGTAAATTATTTTAAAAGTGCTGTAAAAAATACTTTTTGAAAACGTCGTTTAATCTTGCAGGGTGTGCCTAGCTGCAGTCCTCTGTGGTCTCAGTGCATATATGGTAGGTGAGTAAACACTTGATTCTAACCATCCCAGTGAGGGTCAGAGACAGAAGCTGGAACCGATTTGCTAGTGAAAATATTCAGGCCTGGAGATAGCAGCAGCTGTCTACCTTGGAAGTGCTAATGTGGTTGAGGTCTGTCAGGATACCACTGGGACAAGGGTGGCCCTGGCCAGAGGCTGTCTCTAGATTCTGTAGTCATGGCCTGAAATTAGAAAACATTTCAAAGCACAACAGCTAGCAAGTAGCTAACCAACCATCCCCTGTCTAGTGTGGAAATCTGGCTACTGGCTCTGCAGCTCAGCTGAGCCCAGATCATCCAGTATCCAGTAGCTGGGGGATTCTAACATCCATATAAACCCCTTCGTATGAGGGCTACAGATTTGCTTTTAATCGTGGCTCTAAAAGGTGACCCCGCATATTATTTTTACTGTCCCGTTCTTGATGTATGTATGTATGTATGTATGTATGTATGTGTGGGTGAGTAGTGAGGCTATGAGATGGTGTGGTCCTCAAACACCTTAGCCACCTGTGATGGTAAGCCACAGCCCTGGAAACAGAACAAACCCTCCCACACCTGCTGTGTATGACTCAGAGCCCAGCTGTGTGTGACCAATGATAAGTCAGCAGTCTGCATGGCTTTCTGCAGCCCTGCCTCTACCCAGGAGAAAGAAGGGCCTGGGAGTGCTGAGGCCAGGCTGCAGGCATTGGGGCCCTGGGAGTTCGGCAGTGATACCGCCTTGGTGCTGAGGTGCCTGTGGCAACTGGAAGCTGAAGATGTGCTGGACCCCAGATGTGAGGATCACATCTGTGTTGTGATTACACCTGTCTCCCCTGAGTTCTGCAGCTCAGTGTATTGGATTGCTGTGTGTCTACTTTGTGGCTGAATTCTGTTGGTATTCTGACATGGAAGTGAATTTTCTATTGTATGCACCTGGGACTGAATTGTAAATCACTTCTGTGACACATACTCCAACCAACCTCGGAATCTGCCCTGTTGGAGCTTTGATGTGGTGGCAGGCTCTGTGGTCTCATTGTGGCCCTAAATGATCTGGATCTATGTATAATAAATCCATTGTGCATATTTGTTCATGTTTCCGGGAGAAACAGCTTTGTGTCATCAATGTTCCCACCTTAAATTTTTTGAGTGCTTTTAACCCTTGAAAACAAAAAGCATCTTGTTTTGTATATAAGATCTATCCAGTTTTGGTTTTTGTTTTTCTAATGAATAAACCAAGTACTATCCACAACTTGATGTGTCCTTTGTTTGGGGGTCTGTAAACAGCCAGGCTTGGGTGGGGCGATGACCGCGCCAAAGGGGCTGAGACAGCATCCCGCAGTTCTGTTCCTGCTCCCTCCAGGTGTGGCTGAGACAGCATCCCCCAGTCCTGTTCCTGCTCCCTCCAGGTATGGCCATTTGAATATGCTTAGCCGGGGGAGTGGTGTTGTTAAAGGAGGTGTGTCCCTGTGGGGTGGGCTTTGAGAGCCTCCTAGCTGTCTGAAGACAGTCTTCTAGAGGCATCCAGACGAAGATGTAGAACTCTCAGCTCCTCCTGCACCATGCCTGCCTGGATCCTGCCATGCTTCCCACCAAGATTATAATGGACTGAACCTCTGAACCTGTAAGCCAGCCCCAATTAAATGTCCTTTATAAGAATTGCCTTGGGGGCTGAAGAGATGGTTCAGCAGTTAAGAGCACTGTACTGCTCTTCCAGAGATCCTGAGTTCAATTCCCAGCCATCTATAATGGGATCTGGTGCCCTCTTCTGGTGTGTCTCAAGACAGCTACAGTGTATATACATAAATCTTTAAAAAAAAAAAAAAAAAAAAAAAAAGTTGCCTTGGTCATGGTCTCTCTTCACAGCAATGGAAATCCTGATACTGGGGATGGCACTAGTCCAGTCTCCTGAAACCAGAATATGTAATGCTTCCTTCCAAGTCTAATGTGCTGTGGGCACCAGAAAAGCTGCTCCTGATTCTGGGAAGGACCTCACCCTTGGGCTGAGGACTATGCTATCCACCAGCTGTGGCCAGCAATCCCACATGCACACCCATATCTTGGTTTCTTGTCCTGTTCCTATGTTAATGATAAAATGCTCTTGACACAAGCAACTTCAGGTTTGATTCTGACTGGTTCAGTTCAGAGATACAGTCTATCACAGTGGGAGAGGCCAGGTAGCAAGATCCTGAAGCAGCTGGTCACATCACCTCTACCACCAGAACATGGGTCAGTGCTTGTGCTGTAGCACTAGTGGCTTTGTGAGAGTCCTGATTTAGCTGGCCTGGTCTGTCTCTATGTGTGGCCTTTTCCTGTTCTGGTCCAGAGTGAGGGCCTTGCAGATGCTCAGCAGATATCAGGGCCTTCATATGGAATCCCTAGGCTCCAGAACCCTGAGCCCCCAAACCTCTATTCTCTGTAAATTATAAGCCTAAAATAATTTGTTATATCAACAGGAAATGGAGTAAGGCAGACAGGTAAATTACCTCAGACTTTTTTTGTTTTTGTTTTCTTGCTTGCTTTCCAGGCATTGTCTACCTTTGTACTTTCCTCAGCTCTTCCAGAAAAAGCATTTTATTGGACATGGCCAATTAAAGCAATTCAGTGCCCAATCATAGTGCCAGAACGAAACCCACACAGCCCACAGGCAAGCTTGGTCCCTGTGCCAACCCACATTTTGTTTGCCAGCTGACAATCCTGGCTGGCCCAGGCCCCAGATTGCCCTGGGCTTTGGAAGTAGTGACTGTCCAGCACTCAGTTGCTGAGACAAATCCACCCCATCACAGAGCAGGCCAGCTCAGTCACTCTGGGCTAGTCTCAGCATCTGGATTTCCCCACCACGGCACCAACCACCTGCTTCGCTACTTCGAAGGTCCCCCTTCTTCACAGCACATGGTTGATGTGACCTTCTTTCCATGGAATGGGACTGAGGATGTAGCTCAGCTGAGCTTCCACCCAGCACCACATAAACCAAGGGTGATAGTGGATGCCCATCAATCCAAGCACTCAGGAAGTTGAAAGGGGGGTCAGAAGTTCAAGGACATCCTCAGTGATGTGGAAAGAAGAGAGGCAAAATAGAGAAGGGCTGGTGGCATTTAAAGAATATTTTTAGTTATTGTTAACCTATTGTCTTAGGGTTTTACTGCTGTGAATAGACACCATGACCAAGGCGAAACAAGTCTTATAAAGGACATTTCACTGGGGCTGGCTTACAGGTTCAGAGGTTCAGACCATTATCATCAAGGCAGGAGCATAGCAGCATCCAGGCAGGCATGGTGCAGGAGGAGCTGAGAGTTCTACATCTTCATCTGCAGGCTGCTAGCAGAATACTGGCTTCTAGGAAGCTAGGATGAGGGTCTTAAAGCCCATACCCACACTGGCACATCTACTCCAACAGGGCCACATCTTTTAATAGTGCCACTCCCTGGGATGAGCATATACAAACCATCACATTCCACTCCCTGGCCCCCATAGGCATGTCCAAACATATGAGTCTATGGGGGCCATACCTAAACATAGCATAATGCAAAATACATTTAGTCCAATTTCCAAAGTCCCTATAGTCTATAGCAGTCTCAACAATGTTAAAAGTCCAAAGTTCAAAGTCTCTTCTGAGATTCATCCACTCACTTAACTGTAATTCCCAAAGCAAGACTGGAAACCAGCTGGGCGAACTCCAAAGTCTGCATCTCCATGGCTGATGTCAAAGTGGTCTTCAGATCTCCAACTCCTTTTTCATCTTTGTTGACTGCAACAAACTTCTTTCTCCTGGGCTGGTTCCACTCCCCCGTTAGCAGCTTTCCTCAGCAGATAGTCCATGGCTCTGGCATCTCGAACATCTTGGGGTCTCCAAGGCAACTTCAATGTTACAGCTTCTTGTCTTGATGTCTGAGATACACTTCTGGGCTCCTCCAAAGGGCTGGCGTCACTTCTCCAGCTCTGCCCTCTGTAGCACTTTAAGTTCAGGTTGATCCACTCCACTGCTGCTGCTGTTCTTGGTGATCAACCATTCCATGGTACTGGCATTTCCAATACACTGGGGTCTTCTGCTACAACTAGGCTTCATAGCCTCTCATAGGCTCTCTTCACAATACCAAGCCTCACCTCTTTTGCATGACCCCTTCAGTCCTGGGCCATCAACTGCAACTGAGGCTGCACCTTCACCGATGGCCTTCCATGGCCTCTCACAATGCTGAGCCTCAGCTTCTCTTCATTATTCCTTCATGCCTTCAAAACCAGTACCACCTGGGTGACTCTTACACAGTACCAAGTGCAGGTACAGTGCGAGGTACAACCTTGGCTATCTCTGGAACACGGTTTCTTTGTGCTCTCAGAAAACATTTCCCAAAAGATTTTTTCACCACAGTGATGCTGTTCTCTTCTTAACCACCACTAATTTCTTAGCTCCAGCTAACCAGCATCAATTGTCCCAGTAGTTCCTTCTATTCTCGACTCTAAAGCCAGAGCCATGTGGCCAAAGTTGCTTGCTGGGGCTGGAACATGGCTCCCTCGTTCTATTGTATTATCACCAGCTTTTGGCTTTCCAACTTCTTTACTGCTCAGAAATCTGCTTGTCTTTGCCTCCTTGGATTAAAGCCTTACACTACCATGCCTAAACCTGAATTTAGCTGGGTGAGATCTTGCCCCAAGGTCACTACTCCCTTAACCAATTTAATATCCTTGAACACAGGATTCAGCTCCATTTCACTTCCTGGTCCCCCTTTAATACGCAAACCATATATTTTATATTTTTTCTTTCACAGCTTGCTATGCTTGTCTTAGTCAGGGTTTTGCTGCTGTGAACAGACGCCATGACCAAGGCAAGTCTTATAAGGACAACATTTCATTGGGGCTGGTTGACTGGTTCAGGGGTTTAATCCATTATCATCAAGGCAGGAACATGGTGCAGGAGAAGCTGAGAGTTCTACATCTTCATCTGAAGGCTGCTAGCCCAATACTGGCTTCCAGGCAGCTAGGATGAGGGTCTTAAAGCCCACGCCCACAGAGACCTACTCTTAACAAGACCACACCTACTCCAACAAGGCCACACCTACTCTAACAGGGCCACCCCTTCAATCATGCCCCTCCCTGGGCCGAGCATATACAGACCATCACACCTATTTTCAGCAAGACATAATGGTTCACATCTTTAATTCTAGCTCTTAAGGGAGAGAGGCAGGTGGATCTCTGTGAGTTCGTGGCCAACCTGGTTTACCTAGTGGGTTCTACACCAGCCAGAGCTATGTAGAGAAACCCTTGTCTCAAAAGGCTACAAAATGATTAATTCGGGGGCTGGAAAGATGGCTTTGCAGTTAAAAGCGTTCTGCTCTTGCTGATGACCCAGGTTCGGCTCTCAACCCTTGTCAGGTGGCTCCCAGCCTCCTGTAACTCCAGCTCAGGGACCCTCCTCCAGGTTCATTAGGCCCCTGCACTCATGTGGCACACAAACTCATGGAGGCATGCACATGTACACAAATGATAAATTTAAAAATTTTATATATGTGTATACGTGTTTTGTCTGCATGAAAGTGTGTGTACAACCTGGTGCCCTCAGAGGCCCTACAGCTGGAGTTACACACAGTTGTGAATCACCATGTGGGTGCTAGGAATTGAACTCATGTACTGTGAAAGAGTAACCAGTTTCCTTAACCACTTAGCCATCTCCACAGACCCTAAATTTAAAATAATAGTAATAATTTTTTTTTTGGAGACAGGAGTCTCTCTGTGTAGCCCTAACCATTCTAGAACTGGCTACATAGACCAGACTGGCCTCAAACTCACAGAGATCTGCCTGCCTCTGCCTCAGCCTCCCTCATGCTGGGATTAAAGGCTTGTATCACTTCCTTCCATCCCTAAATAAATTGTACAAAACAAAACAAGTCTGACTTTTCAGTTGAACACCCTGTCTTCCCGGTTTCTACCTCAGACAGACACTCTGAAGATTCTGGCTCCAACTTCATCTCATAGCTTTTTAATTAAACCAATCGATTTTTTTCTAGAAAGCATTTCCACTCCAAGTTAGACATTAAGACTGTTGCCAAAGGTTTATTCTGTGCATTAATATTACTGAAGAGAAATAAAAAGGTTTGTTTAATTTTGTGAACAAAATATTAATGACTGTGTGTTAGGATTTCTTCTTTCTGAGCTCAACCCTTCCCAGATTTCCTGTAGTGAGAATTCTTCGTTTGTGGGAATAAAATTAAAAAGAAATATATCAGGAGTGGAGAAGTGGTTCAGTGGGTGAAGCATTTATCTGACAAAACTGAAGACCTGAGTTTGGATCCCCAGCCTGGTGCAGGAGCATGCATCTCTAACCCTAGCACTGAAGGACAGACACCAGAAGATGCCAGGGGTTCACTGGCAAGTCAGTCCAGTGGCTGGAACTCCAGGCTCCAGGTTCTGTGAGGGACTCTATCTCAGAACAAGGTGCAGAGCAATAAAAGAAGACAGCAGATGTCAGTCTCTGGCCTGCACACATGCACACAAGTACACATGTACACATGCACACAAGTACACATGTACACATGCATACAAACACACATGCATACACACACAAGCACACATGCACACAAGCACACTTGCATACATGCACTCATGCACACATGCACACAAGCACACATGCACACATGAACACAAGCACACATGCATACAGAACACATGCACACATGCACACAAGCACACAAGCACACATGCACACAAACACACATGCACTCATGCACACAAGCACACAAACACATAAGCACACAAGCACACATGCACACAAGCACACACAAGCACACATGCACACAAGCACACATGCACACACACATGCACACAGCACACAAGCACACATGCAGAGTACAGCCTCACTGTGTGCACCCAAGTACAGGAGCACACATGCACTAAAAGATAATCAAGATCAGTGTACTGGCTGTTTTTGTGTGAACTTGGCACAAGTTGGAGTGATCAGAGAGGAAGGAGTCTCAGTTGAGAGAATGTCTCTATGAGATCTAGCTGTAAGGCATTTTCGCAATTAGTGATCAATGAGGGAGGCCCAGCTCACTATGGATGGATGCTGTCATCCCCTGGCTGGTGGTCTTGGGGCCTATAAGAAAGTAGGCTGAGCAAGCCAGGGGAAACAAGCCAGTAAGCAGCACTTGTCCATGGTCTCTGCATCAGCTCCTGCCTCCAGGTTCCTGTCCTGTTTGAGTTCCTTTCCTGCCGTGCATTGGAATGTGGCAGTATAAGCTGAATAAACCCTTTCCTCCTCAACTTGCCTTGTGGTCATGTGGTTTTGTTGCAGCAATTTAAAACCCTAAGACAACCAGCAAGATGTCTAGAAGGTGGAATAAGCACTTGCTGACAAGCCTCACAAAAGAGTTAAAAGAAAATCTGAACTGGAGAGTTGGCCCAGTAGCTAAAAACACATACTACTATTAAAAAGAACCCAAGTTCAGGTCCCAGTACCCACTTGGGGCAGTTCATATCTCCTGTAACTCCAGGAAATCTAACATAACATCCTCTTCTGGACTCCTCGGGCACACACACACACACACACACACACACACACACACACACACAATTTTAAAATAAAATCTTAAAAAAATAGAAAAATAATAAAATAAAATCTTAAAAAAATAAAATTATCAGAGAGTGTGTGTGTATGAATCTGAGCATTTCCAATCCGGGAAGCTAAATGTGGTCAGGCCTGGATGGAACTTGGATGGGGGACATGCAACCTCCACTGTCACCATGATCAACAATGACAATCATGGTCAACCTTAGTGCACGGCATATGTCCCTCCCTGACCCTCTCACTGCGTCTGAAGGATGTGCACTTGACATTTGTACTGCCAAATGGGCCACCCCACACTCTCTGGGGTCTGACTTTAGTACTGTCACACATATGCCAACAGCTCCCAAATAAAGGCACTTAGTGGCACTCCCTGGCACACCCCACATTTCAGACCAAGATTCAGGTTCCAAGGTGTGCAGCTCCCCTGCTGCTTCAGGACAAATATGAGGCACGGCAATTGAGGTTGTGTCAACTTTTTAATAAAACAAAGATGCCATCAGCATCTTTCCTGTGTGAAATGCAGAACACAAGACATTATGGCCCTATTTGCATATTTTTCTCCTCCGGAAAGGAAAAGTGTTTTCTGAGACGGCAGTGAGATCCGAGCCTTTAGAATAGGGCACCTGTCGAGGATCAGGGGCATCCGTGCTCCCTAAAGCAGCCCTGAGTCAGGAAAGCCCAAGGACAGGAATCCAGCTCCCTTAGTCACAGATGGATGGCCTGTTGACATTGTAACTGGGGTGAAAGTTAAAGCGATCATAGTGGGTGACATGGTTGTCGGGGCCCGTCACTAAGCTCTTCTCCAGGCTGACATTAATATTATGATTCCGGAACATTCCAAAAGCTGCATGTTGTCTGGAAAACTTATTTGAAGATGGATAATATACTTTCTGAAAGCCAAACAAACAAACAAGAGGATTAGTGGTGTGTGGTAACACTGAAGCAGTCCGACCGACCGGTACTTTGGAAGAAGAGTGAGAATTTGTGAGAAAATACAGCCTCTGATGTTAGGAAGCCCAGAAACCAAGGTGAGCAAGATGGCCTCCTTTGCCCCAACCATCCCAGTTTGTGCTTGTGTCTAATATGATTAACACCGCCTCCATGTCCACACTGTATGGACATCGCCATGGGCCTCACTTCTGAAGCTCCAGTCCCATGAATGAACAGCCTCGATGCTTTGGCCTTTGCCTGGGGTTGCTGGGTAACTGTGATAAGAGCAAACCTCATGGGCCATGATGAAAAGCAGAGAGAGGACTGGGTGGATCCCAGGATTCCTCTCTAGGGCACACCTCCAGAGCTCTGGAAACCCCTATAAAGTCCCACACCCTAGTAGCACACTCTAGTAACCCTGCCTTTAACATGCAGGCCTTTTAGGGTCAATGCCTCCAAGCCTCAGCAATGAGCTTCTATCGTGTGAGTCAAAACCCTCTGTCAAGTGCTTTAAAAAGACTCCAGGGTGTGATGTACCACCAGCCCAGGGTACTGGAAGGGGCCTGCCCTGCTCAAGCCTGAAGCACTCAGTTCTTACTGAGAATGAGGCCAGTGTGAGTCTGGGTGCTCTAGTGAGAGCCTGCCTAGCCAGACAGAGTCATTAGAAGACAGGGACATGCGTGGCCTGTGCAGACTGACCTCCACCAGGGAGTGGTGTCCTAGTCAGATGGCCTGTCTTCAGACCACCCTGGGTCAAGATCACCTGATGTTTTCTCTCTTTGGCAGGAGGTGCAAGTAAAGAGAAATTATTTCAGGCATTTTTTAAGAGGCAAGTTTGAGATCTCCTGGAAAACTGAACATAAAATATAGTGTCCAAAGCTGGATGTGGTAGAGCACACCTTTAACCCCAGCACTTGGGATGCAGAGTCAGGCGGATCTCTGTGAGTTCGAGACCAACCTGGTCTACAAAGAGAGCTCAAGGACAGTCAGGGCTGTCACGCAGAGAACTTCTGTCTCTGAGAAAGGGGGAAAAAGTGTGCAAATATCATTCTAACACACATAGCTCTCCCCAGTGTTTGCATGGTGTATTGCAGGTGGATCTGATCTATTAGATCTACTGCTACTGGGCTGTGCACTGAGCACTTGCGGGCCACCCCCTCTTGTGGCCCAGCACAGCCAGTGCATTCTGACAAGCTATAATAATGAGTATCCACCCCTGCAGTATCGTAGAGAATAATACTAAGAGCTACCCACAGAGTGCAGTGGACTGAGTCAGAAAGCTGAAAAGCCAACCCCAGATGTACTGGGCTGGTTTTGTATGTCAACTTGACACAAGCTGGAGTCACCACAGAGAAAGGAGTTTCAGTTGAGAAAATGCCTCCATGAGATCCAACTGTAAGGCATTTTCTCAATAAGTGATCAGGTGGGGAGGGCCCATTGTGGGTGGTGCCATCCCTGGGCTGGTTGTCCTATAAGGGAGCAGGCTGAGCAAGCCAGGAGAAGCAAGCCAGTAAGTTACATCCCTCCATGGCCTCTGCATCAGCTCCCATATCCTGACCTGCTTGAGTTTGTGCAGGAATAGAAACCCTGACCAGAGACTAGGACTAATAAGCAGAGAATGCCTACCTCCTAGCTAGCCTCTGATACCCGCAGCTTGGGGCCCGCGGCTTGCTAACCTGGGTGTGAAGCACCACTGTTGAAAAGAGCAGCCTCTTCTTCGTGGCCTTTTATAAAGGCAGAAGCAGAAATAGGGGGGTGTGGCTCAGCGCGTAGAACATGATGTCTAATGTCTGCAAATCCCTGGCACTTCATGAAACAGGATGTGGTGGAGCACATCTTTAACCCAGCACTTGGGAGGTGGAGGCAAGAGGTTCAGGAGTTCAAAGCTTCTAACTGATTCAGAACTACCTCTGGCTAACTTGAGACCTCGTCTCAAAGAAAAAAGCCAAAGGCACTTATTACCAAGCCTGGAGGGAGAGCCAGCTCTTACAAGTGGTCCTCTGGCTTCCATACATTTGTGCTATGGTATCCCCCACACAGAGAGACAAGGGGAATGCATTTAAGAATGCACAGGGGCAGCAGTTCCCATGTTCCTGCTTCCCACAGAAACACCCTGCATCTGATTTTGATACACTGACTCCAGAAGATCTTTTCCTGGACAGGCTCTGCAGGGGGTTGTGCCACTCATGTGAACACTCGGCTTCACTAATTTGTCTCCGGGTACCCATGCAAAGGTGTGTGTGCCCGTGTGAAGAAGTGCCTGTCTGTCTGATGGGGAGGAGAATGTGGAAGCAAGTTTCCTTGGACTTTTCTTTCTACCATATATTTTTGCGTCAAAATTGTATTCTACCCTCTCTCTGCCCTGCCTTGTTCTAGCCCGATTTTGGGTGCCACACATTCACAACGTGGGAATCTGATTTCCAACACTGACTCCTCACAAGTCTGCTCTTCCAGATGGCACCTCACCCTGGCATGTCTGGCTTGCACTTACCGGCATCTCATGCACTGTGGGAGCTCTGCTCCCATAGGTTTGGTTACTGGTCCTGTACATGGAAACAGCTTCATTGGTCCTGCGGAAGAAGAGTGTCTCAGTCAGAGTTTCTATTCCTGCACAAGCATCATGACCAAGAAGCAAGTTGGGGAGGAATGGGTTTATTCAGCTCACACTTCCACATTGTTGTTCATCACCAAAGGAAGTCAGGACTGGAACTCAAGCAGGTCAGCAAGCAGGAGCTGACGCAGAGGCCATGGAGGGATGTTTCTTACTGGCTTGCTTCCCCCTGGCTTGCTCAGCTTGCTCCCTTATAGAACCCAGGACGACCAGCCCAGGGATGGCACCACCCACAATGGGCCCTCCCTCCTTGGTCACCAACTAAGAAAATGTCCCCTAGCTCCTTTCTCTGTGATAACTCCAGCCTTAGTGGTAAGTTGACACCAAAACCAGTCAGTACGGACACACACACTGTTTCTCAACACAGTCAGAATAAGTCCACCAAGTCATAGCCTGAAAGAATTTGATTGGTGGAACTTTTTTGGCATTGTCCCGTGTCAACGGGGCTCCCACTGAGAGCACTCTTTGCCAGCAGGACTGTCTCTCTGGCCTCCTCTGCCCGCCATGGCCCCTGATCCTTCCAAAGGGGAACTCCTACAAGACCCCCAGCCAGCAAATGCTGGAGGAGGAGTCTTGGTGGAACCTTGGCACAGACTGCCACTGCCAGGTATGTTAGCTACCTCGGGGACAGCGTCTCAGCTTCCAGACCCTCTCACCCAGGAGTCCCTCTGCTTTTGAGCCCCAACCTTACAGAGGCCAAGTGCCTGCCAGATGGGAGAGGAGGAAGGAAATCTAGTCTGTGAGGCTGCGGGCTGTGATACAGAGGCTCTTCTTCACACGGGAGGCCTCAGCAAGCTGTCTTCTTACTTGTGGAAAGTGGGTGTGCCTGAACCTGCTTCACAGAAGTCAAGAAGGCTTTCATCCTTATTCCCAAGAGAACCAGACTTCCCTGTCAGGTGTAGCTTTAAACTGTAAACTTTCAGGGAAACTTTAAAAATAGAGACATTCCCTGCCTGCAACAAGGCTACATTCACACAGGGTCACTCTTGCGGTTGCTCAGACAGCAGGACCCTAATAGTAATGGTGACACAAGGCACAGGGTTTACATCTGGCTACTTCTGGCCTTAGCAGCCAGGCGCTTGAGAGTTCACATACACACGGCCAAAGCCAGGGCCACCCTGCTGCACAAAGGAGGTAACATCAGTCTTCCTTACCTGTAGCCATGAAACCACGCCGGATTGTTGAACCGGACTGGGAGCTTCTCGCTAATACGGTAGTAGTCACTCGTCTTCTCTGGGGCAGGCTTAGCCTTGGGATCCCCCGGCTCGACGCACTCCTGGGGTTTTTCTTCAGACATTTGGCCTCCCGCAGGAAACTAGCCCAGGACAGTCAAGTCTATGGCTGCTGAGACAAGGCGTCCTGTTGCTAGGCAATGAAGTCACCTGACCAGAAGGCGGGACCGCCTTTTGTATGCTGCTTTGGCAAGGAGCTGTAGGCAAGTCTAGAATCTTCCTAAGGGCGGATAACAAAGGAGATTGTGAGTTCTAAGCAAGGAGTTCCAAGCTTCCACACGCTGCTCCTCTGGGAGTTCCACTGACCTCTTTCTGGGACGGTGGGAACTTTCTTGTACCGTCCCAAAATGCACTAGGAAGCAGATCCTGGACAAACAAAACCTTAGAACCTGGGACTTCAGCAGCCAATAGGCAGGAAGTATCCAATCTCTGCCTGAGCAAGCACTCACTAACTAGTCTGTGGCTTTCTGTACTCGCCATGGCTTCTCCGTGGCCTCTATCACCCCACACCTCCCACAATTCAGCCTAAAGCTAGATGTGAGATGTTGCTAAATTTAGGGAATCCTAGACCAAATTTTGGTGAAATATAAAAAATGATCTTGTGAGCCATGCACGGAGTTCATCTGGAAGAGTGACTGCATTAATGAAGTGCTGGTGTCAATGCCAGGAGGCAGAGCCCTGAGTTCGAGGCCAGCCTGATCTACAAAGAGAGTTCTAGACCAGTCAGGGGAGTGTAATGAGACCCTGTCTTAACAACGACAATAATAAAAATAAACAATATTTTTAAAACAATAAAAACTACTTGGGGCACAGTGTGGTGGTGTGCACCAATAATTCCAACACCCCGGGGACAGAGGCAGTCGGATCTCTATGAATGTCTGGCCAGTCAGGAAGATTGGTTGTTGTTGTCGTCATCATCGTCGTCGTCGTTGTCAACGTCATCATTGTTGTCATTATTGTTTGTTTAATGTAATTTGGGGATGGAGAGATGGCTCAGTAATTAAGGACATTTGTTGCTCTTGCAGGGAACCTGCGTTCAATTCCCAGAGCCTACAAGGTGACTCATAAACATCTTTAACTGTGGTTCCTGGAGGTCAGACACCTTCTTCTGATCTCCACAGGGACAAGACACTCATAAGGTGCACATACATACATGTAGGCAAAAAATAAGTAAATCTGAAATAAATGTTAAAAAAAAAAGAAAAAGAAGCCGGGCGTGGTGGTGCACGCCTTTAATCCCAGCACTTGGGAGGCAGAGACAGGCAGATTTCTGAGTTCGAGGCCAGCCTGGTCTACAGAGTGAGTTCCAGGACAGCCAGGACTATACAGAGAAACCCTGTCTCAGGAAAAAGAAAGAAAGAAAGAAAGAAAGAAAGAGAGAGAGAGAGAGAGAGAGAGAGAGAGAAAGAAAGAAAGAAAGAAAGAAAGAAAGAAAAAGAAAAAATGTGGGCTGGCGAGATGGCTCAGGGGTTAAGAGCACTGATTGCTCTTCCAGAGGTCCTGAGTTCAAATCCCAGCATTCACATGGTGGCTCATAACCATCTGTAATGGGATCTGATGCCCTCTTCTGGTGTGTCTGAAGATAGAGTGTACTCGTATAAAATAAATAAATACATCATTTTTAAAAATGCAATTAGAAATCAAACAATAAACGGTGGTAGGTCATGCCTTTAATCCAAGCTCTTCAGAGGCAGAGGCAGGCTGCTCTCTGAGTTCAAGCCAGCCTGGTCTACAGAGCAAATTCCGTGACAGTCAGGGCTACACAGAAAAACCCTGTTTGGGGGGGGGGGGACAACAACAACAACAAAACTACCCAACAACGCCTCCCCCTCTAAAAACCATTTTGAACAAGAGGGTCACCTCCTCCAGAGGATGCTTGTAATTTTACCGAGAGGAACGAGCTGTGAGTGAGAGACCGCTCGTCCTAGCTCAGCCCCAAGTCCCAGCCGAGCACTGACTGCTGACCACAGTGCAAACTCGCCCATTACAAGGACGCGAGTGCAGCGGGCGGTGCACAGCGGAGCCGGTCCTCCGGACCAGCAAGTGGCGCTGCGACCCCGCGCTCTCAGCGGAGGAGGCGCTCTGCGGGGCAGGAAGAGTCTCTGCGGCATCTCTGTCCACGCGCCTGCCATGGCGCCTGCTCCGGCTGTGCTCACCCGGCTGCTGTGTGCAGGTGAGCGTGGAGGATCCTGGAGACGGGAGGGACCCGGGGATCCGAGACGGGAGGACAGGGACGTGGGCTGGGCGCGGCCCCACCGGCTCTCTCCCCGCAGGTGTGCGGCGCTGGCCAGGTTTCCTGCAGAAGACGGCCTTGGGCCCTGCGGGGCAGAATGGTAGGAAGGTCACGGGAGCCCCGGTCCCCGTGGACAGCGAGCCCCAGGACGGCGACGGTAAAGAACAGCGGGTGGAGCAGGGCCGGGGCGCGGAATCGTAGAGGGGTTGTCATTGCAAGATCCCCAAACGAAACCAGTACCAATCTTAAGTGTGGTGGGAGGGAGAATAGAACCCCTGTGGCCTAGTAGCTCTCGAGACCAGTGAAGACTAATTTTGTATCTTTCCATCTTGCTGGCCTTCTGGCGGGGCGTTTAAGGCACCCGAAGTCAACGAGGCCTCCGTCTCGTTTTCCTCTTACATCTGTGGAGATTAAGGGAAGAGGGCTGACCTGGCTCCCCCACACACACACACAGTCACCTCAGACCTTGACACTAGCCCCTCGGTGTTGTAAAAATGCCCCTGTATCCTCCAGATCTTTCCTGGCGTTTCTTCTCAGCTTTGAGTTGCCCACTCCCAGGAGACCAGAGAGTCTTTGGTTGGTGGTGATGGGCCACAGTGTCTGCCCTTCTCCCTTTTCCAGATTTCCAGAGCAGGATCCTAGATGTGCCATTACAGCATTCGGATTTCTTCAATGTCAAGGAGCTGTTTTCTGTGAAGAGCCTCTTCGAGGCCCGAGTCCACCTGGGACATAAAGCCGGTTGCCGCCATAGGTAGTTGGCACAGGCAGTGTGGGCAGAGTGGTGGGATTGGGTCAAGGTTGGAAGTGGGCCTGGGTGAGGGTGTCTGCAGCCACACTGAGTGCAGTGCTAGTATTGATGCTGTTCACAGACGTGGTGAAAATTGAGGGTCATCGCAGGCTGGGGACCCCTGCTGTATAGAACAGAAGTGGCCATAGAGAGCTGCACTGGGCAGAGCACCTTGGTTGGACTCATGTTTATCTGCAGTTGGTTCTCAAATCTCCACAGGAAGAAGGTGGGACAGGTTGAGCCACAAATCTGATCCTAGCTACTCAACTCCACAGCTGTGTCCCCAGCCCATCACCCCCTAGGCAGGAGCAGTGGGGAGTGGGTAAATGTGCCATTCAGCCTGCAGTGCCCTCATATAAGCGCCTGGGTGGCCGACAGGTGTCTGTGGAAGGGGAAGGATAGCTCCATGAACACTGTTCCACTTACCTTGGGGGTTTTTGGCAGGTTTATGGAGCCGTACATCTTTGGGAACCGCCTGGGCCAAGATATCATCGATCTGGACCAGACAGCCACGCATCTCCAACTGGCATTGAACTTCACTGCCCATGTGGCCTACCGCAAGGGCATCATCCTGTTTGTGAGCCGGAATCGTCAGTTCTCTCACTTAATTGAGACTACAGCCCAAGCCTGCGGGGAGTACGCCCATACCCGCTACTTCAAGGGCGGCTTGCTGACTAATGCACAACTCCTCTTTGGGCCTACAGTCCGCCTGCCAGACCTCATAATCTTCCTGCACACGCTCAACAATGTCTTTGAACCCCATGTGGCTGTGAGGGACGCGGCCAAGATGAACATCCCCACAGTGGGCATCGTGGACACCAACTGCAACCCATGCCTCATCACTTACCCTGTCCCTGGCAACGACGACTCGCCCCAAGCTATCCAGCTCTTCTGCAAGCTCTTCCGGACAACCATCAACAGGGCCAAGGAGAAGAGGAGACAGATGGAGGCCCTGCATCGGCTGCAGAGTCCCAAGGGGTCCGAGGGCAGTGGGGCATCTGCACCGGATAAGAGCCATTCCCCATGACAGGAAGCCCTTCTCCCACACTAGATAGCCGGGCCTGCTCTGAGCAGAAAGCTCCTTGTCCAACCCTGGTCCTTGTCCCCATTCCCCATCCTCAGCATCAGTTCCACCGTCCTATTTTCCCTAGATATGGCCACCCCAAAGTCCAATCATCTTGTCTCTTTTCTGGGAACAAACTCAGGTATAGTACATATCCACATGGCCTCTGGCATCCATTAAGACTTGAACATAGCTAGCCAAGTTTAAAGTAATCCTCCATTGTCTGCTAGTTAATCCTTCATTCTCTGAAGAAAATTCCAAACAAAACAGTACTGATGTCCTTCGGGATCCCCAGTAGTCTGTAACCAGACTTAAGGCTAAGCCCCTAGAGGGGAGGTAGAGAGTATAGTCCATACCTGGTGCTCCACTACTAAAGAACTTAATGAGTTTGCTAATTCATTCAAGCAGAAGTCTGGGAATATATGTGGGAATGGATTTTAAAGGTGTGAGGTAATGGCGGAAGGAGCATTCAGCTGAAACAGGCAGTTTGTTGACACGGGCCCTCTGAGTGGAGATCTTATGTTTAACATAGAAGCTCGCACAGTGAAAAAAGGTGTCAAAAGTTTGTTTGGCTGGAGTATTTTTTTAAAAGACAGCCTAGCCTGGTGGTGGTGGCGCATGCCTTTAATCCCAGCACTTGGGAGGCAGAGGCAGGCAGATTTCTGAGTTCGAGGCCAGCCTGGTCTACAGAGTGAGTTCCAGGACAGCCAGGCCTATACAGAGAAACCCTGTCTCAAAAAAAAAAACAAAACAAAACAGCCTAATTCTGGGAGTACTTAAGTCCTTGAGCCCATAGATCACCAAGGAAACCAGGAATGTTAATCACATAGGGGTGTCTCCCCAAAGACAGAAATCAATACCTGTTTTCCACCCAGCATCAATACCTGTTTTCCACCCAGCGGACTGGGAGTGGGTGCTGTTCATGACCTGGTGACCTTCACTCTTTGTAGAGCCAGACCTCCCTTAAATCCCCCCTAATTACTAATCTTGGACTCTTCCTTCCTACACCTTTATTTTTAGCTTAGTTCTGCGAATAGAATCCATCCTTAGGGGAGTTGTCACAAGTACTTTATAACCTGCTGACCATACCAGATACTAGGCCCTTAAGCTATAGGACCCACCTTTGTAGCCACATGTACTTTGGGCTGAGTTTCAATGTAATTATGCATTATATGCCCGGGATTGTATCACACCAGAAAGCTCTTTTCCAGAATTGTACTATGTTTTCATATATGTTTACAATAAACCACTTGGTGTCAGGCTCTCTAGAACTTTGAACCAGCACTAAGTCAGGCAAGTTTTCTTTCTTGCCTTTCACAGGCCCTGATGCTTGCAGGACTCCAAACGGAGTCGGAGATACCTGATATCTCTTGGCTTAGTCGTGATGAAAGACTTTTATGGCGCAGGGAAATTGCAATGCTAGAGTGGTACACTGTAAATAATCCACAGTGGGAAGGCCCGGAGGACAAGCCTTTCACCAATCCTGTAAAAGGGGAACCAACACATTTGGAGAGCTTTTGCTGTTGCCCTTTTCCTTGTTCTACACCTTAGGGTTGAAGATGAATTGAGTGGAGTGGGTTTAAGGAGATTTTTTTTTTAAGATTTATTTATTTTCTATATGTAAGTACACTGTAGTTGTCTTCAGACATCATTACAGATGGCTGTGAGCCACCATGTGGTTGCCGGGATTTGAACTCAGGACTTCTGGAAGAGCACTCTTAACCGCTGAGCCATCTCTCCAGCCCCTGCAATGGGTTTAATTGGGCCCGGGATCATCAGGGGCCAAGTGGCAGCACTGAGTCACCAAAGGCAAGGTGATCACAATGAGCAGCATAGACAGAGGAGTGACCGTGATGGCCTGACCCATTATGGTCAGCACAGGAAAAGTGGATTTTATGGTGGCATGCTTTGTATGGACCTTTGGCACTAGCTAATCAGTTGTGGGGTTCCCAGGCATTAAATAGAAAAGAAGCCTAGTGAATTTTTGTTTGATCTGCATAAGTGGAAAAATTGTCAAATCAAAGCAAGGATACACTGGATCAGGGCAAAAGAGATTTTCAACCCATGAACCAATTTCCAGTTTGGAGACCCACAGTGAAGTGATGGCCAGAGAGGACCTTGATAAAGTATCTAAAAGTCTTATTGTTAGCCTTCCCCCAGTCCTCCTGAGAGTATTACAGCCTTTGACAAGAGCAACTAGGGAAAAGTTAATGATCAGACTCTCCAGGGTCTACTGGATACTGATTCTAGGAGACCCTAAGAAACATTGTGGCCCTCCAGTTGAGTAGGGACTGATTAATGGAGTTTTGGCTAAGGTCTAACTCAGAGTAGGTCCAGTGGGTCCCTGAAATCCTGTAGTTATTAACCCCAGAAGGTATATTTGGCATAGATATACTTAGAAGTTGAAGTTGGCAGAATTCTCACATTGGTTCCCTGAGTGCAGGCTCTTGTGGTTAGAAAGACTAAATGGAAGCCTTTAAAGTTGCTACTGGCAAGGAAAATAGAGAAATGAGTATTGCATCCCTGGAAGAATTGCGGAAATCAGTGCCACCATCAAAGACCTGAAAGATGCAGGAACAGTAGTTCCCACCACTTCTTCCTTAACTCTCCTATCTGGCCAGTGCAGGAGACAGACAGATCATGGAGCATGACAGTGACAGTTGACTATATGTAGTAACTCTGCAGCTGTTGTACCAAATGTATTATCCTTACTTGAGCAGATTAACACCTCTCCTGGTGCATGGTATGCAGTTATTGATCTATCAAATGCCTTTTTCTTGGTATCTGTCCATAAGGACCACCAGAACAATTTGCTCTCAGTTGGCAAGACCAGCATTGTACAGTTTTACCTCAAGGTTATATTAACTCTCCAGCCCTGTGTTATATAATTTAGTTAGAAGGGATCTTGATCATCTGTCTCTTCCACAAAATATCACACTGGTGTACTATCTTGATGACATCATGCTACTGCACAAGCAAGCTGGAGGCAGCAACCACTTTGGACTCACTGGCAACACATGAGCATCAGAAGATGGGGAATAAATCAGAATTCTGCCTCAGTGTTTAAGGCGGAGTGCAATGGAGGAAGACCCCTGATGTCAACCTTGGGCTTTCACATGCACACACGTGTGCACACACACATATAAACATATACACGGATATAAAAGGTACATATGCATGTGTGTATTTCTGTGTGTCAAGAGAAAAAGGCAGAGAAGGAATGGTTAGCACCGAGCCATGTCTTCATGGCTCCCATATCTCTGTATCTTTCCCCTTGGCTTTGTTCTTTCTGCCTCTATTGCTAGTTACCTTGAGCATTTCCATGTCTGCCCAAGTGCCATTTCAAGTCATACATGTGCTCCAACAAAAAGGCCAAGCTGGGCATAGTGGCACATGCATTTAATTTCAACACTTGGGAAGCAGAGGTAGATAGATCTCTTTAGGTTCAAGGCCAAACTGGTCTACCAGTGAGTTTCAGGACAGTGAGGCCTATTACACAAAGAAACCCTATCTAAAAAAATAAAAAAGGGGGCTGGAGAGATGGCTCAGTGGCTAAGAGCACTGACTGCTCTTCTGAAGGTCCTAAGTTCAAATCCCAGCAACCACATGGTGGCTCACAACCATCCGTAATGAGATCTGACGCCTTTTGGTGTGTCTGAAGACAGGTACAGTGTACTTACATCTTTTTTAAAAACAAAAAAAAACATGATCATTCCCCCATCCCCAATATACACGTAGTCATATTTTTGAGAATTCTGGAATTTTTATTTCTTTAAAAAGAAAATAAGAATATGTTTTCATTTCAATCCTAGGTGTGGGACTGCTTCAGACTGTTGGCAACAGCTGTCTATGATTTACCTGGTGTTCTAGCAGAGGCATGGTTTTGCTAGCTGCGTGTAGTTTCTGCAATTGTGTGACATTTGGAATTCTGGGAAATTTTCAGAAGTTATATAAATGCTAGGGCCCCAAAGGTGGTTCATTGGGGGAAGGGGGATGTGGTTTGTTAGTAGTCATGCTTAAAGAAGAAAGAAATTAGATTTAAGGATCGCTCCCCTCTTCCCCCCCCCCGCCCCTTTTTTTTTTTTTTTTTTTTTTTGTTTGTTTTTTTTGGTTTTTCAAGACAGGGTTTCTCTGTGTAGTCCTGGCTGTCCTGGACCTCGCTCTGTAGACCAGGCTGGCCTCGAACTCAGAAATCCGCCTGCCTCTACCTCCCAAGTGCTGGGATTACAGGCATGCACCACCACGCCTGGCTTCCCCTCTCTCTTAATTAGTGATAGGGGGGTAAAACCAGGGCAAAGAGTTGGGGAAAAGAACCCACAAAATAGCAAAGACCAGCTACAACTCCCTGCTAAAAAGAAGGCCAAGTGCACCTGCACTTTCTCCCACCCACTTCCCAGTGCACCTGTGGTTTCTCTCATCCCAAATATTGGTATAAGTCATGGGAGTCTTTTCATCTTTCCTCCCCCTTGTTTGTGATCAGCCCTTTTAAGTCTGAAAAAGACTTAAAAGTGTTTGGTTTTTTTAAGATTTATTTATTATTATATCTAAGTACACTATAGCTGTCTTCAGACTCACCAGAAGAGGGCATCAGATCTCTTTATGGATGGTTGTGAGCCACCATGTGGTTGCTGGGATTTGAACTCAGGACCTTCAGAAGAGCAGTCAGTTCTCTTAACTGCTGAGCCACCTCTCCAGCCCTAGACTTATAAGTGTTAACAACTCTAAAGTGAAAGGTTTCCCTTTCATGCAAATGTTATAGCTCTGAATGTAAAGGTAACTTGGCAGTCAAGAGCCAAGGAAGAACCACAAAATCACACAGCACAACAAATTAGCCAGGCAGTCACCTGTACCTTATTAAACTTTGTGTCCAGCTGGGAATAGAGGGTCTCCCACCCCTCAGGTTACTTATCTGGGATTAGCTATTACTCCAACTCACAAGGCCATCACCCTAGACAAAAACACTCAATCTGAGTCAAGACACCAAAATGTAAGTATTGCAGCTCTGAAGGGAAAGGCTTCCTGTATAAAAGTGTTACAGCCCTATTCCCACTGTGGGAGGCGGGGGCAGTTTTCCTAATGTAAGTGAAACTGCTCTCTCCTGGCAGGGAGAGGCTTGCCCAGTGAAAGTGTTGCAGCTCTGCTAGTAGAGGTATCCTGGCAACTGGGAGCCAAGGAAAAGCCAAAGTCATGCCACACAACAAACTTCACACAAGAGATTTACGGGAGGCAGGGGGAAACCCCGGAGCGTAGCTGCCTCTCTGTCCAGTAGAGAAGCAGCAGGGAACTGAGCAGAGGCAGAGTTGATATGGGGTTTCTTGGAGAGAGGAGCTTTCCAGGGTGGCCGGGAAGTGGAGGGGTGTTCGTGCCCCCTTTCTCCCCGGAGGCTGTTGGCCAACAGCCTAAGGAGAGAAGAAAAGGTGGAGAGCAGAAAGGACAATGTCTGGAGACTGCGTAGAGAGACAAGTCTATTGTCTCAGGAGTAGGGTGGAAAGGGCTAATTGGTCATGACATCAAGAGAGCAGGAAGAGCTGATTGATTATAATACAGCACCTAATTATTATGTGGGCGGGAAGCCAGAGTGAGAGATGTGTACTGAGCTATGCAGCCCTGCAAAGGGTCGCTTCTCAGACAAGGCCAATCACCTGTGTTCAGGGACACTCTCCAAAGACAGGCAGAGACCGGGAAGCCCTGCTGAGAATGGAAGTCCCCCTTTTTGCATGAAGTTCAGAAAGCCATGGAGGACCGCTACCTTAATAGCAAGGCTCTCCAACCGAGGGATTATGTGGCCTGATTTGGGGGCAAGCTCAGGGATTGGTGGGATTCTGTAGCAAGCTCAGGGATTGGTGGGATTCTGTAGCAAGCTCAGGGATTGGTGGGATTCTGTAGCAAGCTCAGGGATTGGTGGGATTCTGTAGCAAGCTCAGGGATTGGTGGGATTCTGAGGCAAGCTCAGGGATTGGTGGGATTCTGAGGCAAGCTCAGGGATTGGTGGGATTCTCTTCATTGGCCCTGGTCTTGGGCTTGATCTTCACTATAAAGATATAATCAGGAGTTGCAGAATCCTGGCTCTGTAGCTAGAGGCTTGTAATCCTGTAATAGGAACTGATTAAAGGTCTGGTTAGATATCTTTTGAATCTGTTGTTGAAGAAATCTGGACAAAAAGTTAAAATATTAAACTTTAAATATTAAAGTCTGCTATTAAAGTCTGGATATTAAACAAGAACTTTAAAACAATTTCAATATTACCCACCCTCAAAAGACATTTGAATGCCTGCTAAACTGAATCCAGTGACCAGAAAACCGAGAGAGAGAGAGAGAGAGAGAGAGAGAGAATTTTTTGTTTTAATCCCAGGTGTGGGGATATGGCACTGCTTCACAGCAGCTGGCTATGATTTGCCTCATGCTCTAGCAGAGTCAAGGTTTGCCAGCTACAGATAGTTTTTGAGATTGTGTGACTTTGGAATTCTGGGAATTTTCAGAAGGTATATAAATGCTAAGAGACCCATGGGGGCAGTGGTTGTTGGTTATTCAGAGGGGTGGGTTGTGGTTTGTTAGTAGTCATGCTCAAAGCAGAAACAAAAGAAAAGAAGTTAGATTCAGGGATCTCTAATTCTTTCTCCCAACCTTTATCCTTCTTTCTCTCCTACCTATTGTAGGTTGCTGCTGGGATGTTCTCAACTTTGCACCTAGAGAGGATTTTCTGGGCTAGTTGGTGGTGGTGGTTGATTGTTTCTTCTTCATATACTATGTTCCAAAAAACGTTTGAAAGACTGGTTGAGCACTTGGAAATTTTTCAGGTGGAAATGAAGGGACCTGAAAAATAAATAGTGGCTGAAATAGGAAAACAACAGGGGTCATTCATTCTGCTCTCTCTCTCTCTCTCTCTCTCTCTCTCTCTCTCTCTCTCTCTCTCCCCAAGGGTTGCAGAAATGGCAGAGCAACTGCAGAGGTTACAGGTGGAGATGGAAGCTCTTGAGAGTCGTGGAGCACCAGAAAAGAGAGAATAAAAAGGCTCAGTCCCCGTGAGTAACCTGCAGGAAGAGGGAAAGAAACTGTGCCAGAGGGTGGTTGGGTTAGAGAGAATCTGAAAGAGTGGGAGGACAATCTGAGGAAACAGCTTGTATGGAGATAAGGGTTAATCTTGAGCCAACTGTGCTGCCAGAGTGGGAGGAGGGGCAGCCGGGTTACTAGATCACCATTAGCTTTCCCAGTAGTCCTACAACATATTCCTGCTAATGGTGTGGAACAAGGTTATGCCGAGATAGGATGGCATCCTACAGAAATGATAGATCGAAGGCATTTTAAAGAGGGCATAATTTCATATGGGATGCACTCACCTTATGTAAAACAAATTCTAAATAACTGGGCTACTCAAAATTGAATTATTATCCAAGACAGAAAGGGATAATAATTATAGTCGGCAATTACAATGGTTAACTTGGTTGAGGGAAGAAGCCATGAATATTGAACTGCAAAATAGAACAAGGGGAATGAATATAGTGAAAGATCAGTTACTGGTCTTTTTTTTTTTTGTTTTGTTTTGTTTTGTTTTGTTTTGTTTTGTTTTTTGAGACAGGGTTTCTCTGTGTAGTCCTGGCTGTCCTGGCACTCACTTTGTAGACCAGGCTGGTCTCGAACTCAGAAATCCGCCTGCCTCTGCCTCCCAAGTGCTGGGATTACAGGCGTGCGCCACCACGCCCGGCAGTTACTGGTCTTATATACAAAAACAGATTCAATTTGAGGATGCTAATATAGAACAATGTTGTTTAGCAACTTTAAGAGTTTGTGGCAAAGTTGAGGAGCCCTGGAAAAGTCTATCTCATTTTCCAAGATTATACAAGGCTCTGGAGAAAGAAGCCTTCACTGATTTTTTTTTTTACAAAGATTAGTTTCAGTTGTAAACAAAGCTGTATACAAGGCAGGTGTTGAAAGAGACCCTGGTGTGTGAAAATTCAAATACCAAATGTTAAAAAAAATGTTATTAGACCATTAGAGGCATGAGCAGTGCCTGTGGACAAGTAGATAGGGAAATGACCAATATCATTTCTCGTGTGTGCCACACCGATATCATAGGTCAAGGTATAGCTAGAGATCTCCAATATCAAAGTGTCTGGTGATTCAATTGTGGAAAACATGGTCATTTGCAAAGAGACTGTGACCAAGCCACTGAGGGTCTCAGATCTCAAAATGCTTGGTGCTCTAATTGTGGGAAATATGGTCATTTGCAACAAAATTATGAACAAGACATCCCTAAGGATAGTATTTTTTCTAAATATAAACAAGAAAGATGGCCTAGATTTCCAGAAGTGTGCAAGTATTGCCTTTGGACCAATGAGTGCATATCCAAAAGAGATATTCAAGGTAATTTCTTACTATCAGAAAATGGCCTTGGGGATCTAGATTGTGGCTCTACAGTAGAAAGTATAAACCATTTCAGGCAAGGAGTGACATGCAGACTGAAAAACCTCTACTCAGAATTGGAGATTTAATATATGTTACTGCAGGCAGCTCAGCTCTAGACTTGGCCACAGGTAAATATCTTACTCTATACCCCAAAATTCAGTTATATCCTTTGCCCTCAGGGACAGTAGGGACGATCTTGGGAAGACTGACTTCCCAAGGATTCATTGTGCATCCAGGAATTGTAGATGAAGATTTGGAAGGAGAGGTAAAAGGAGAGGTGCACTTTAGCACATGTGATAGGATGTAACCGTTTCCGTTCATCAAGAGCAAAGCCATTCCAGCAGAAAGAACAGCAGGGTTTGGAAGTACTGGGGAACTGTGTTCCGGAAAACAGATAATGATCAGTGGCCAAACTAAAGTTTCGAGTAAATTTTAGTAAATGGTGTCAAAATAGAAGGCTTTATGGAGGGGCTGGAGAGATGGCTCAGTGGTTAAGAGCACTGACTGCTCTTCTGAAGGTTCTGAATTCAAATCCCAGCAACCACATGGTGACTCGCAGCCATCTGTAACAGGATCTGACTCCCTCTTCTGGAGTGTCTGAAGACAGCTACAGTGTACTTACATATAATGAATGAATAAAGCTAGAAAAAAAAAAGAGGAAGAAGAACAACAACAACAACAGCAATAAGGTGGCTTGGTGGATACAGGAGCTACTGTAACCATCATTTCACAAAAATCTTGGAATCCAGAATGGCCACTTCAAAAGGTTTATGCCCAGTTTCTAGGAATTGGAAAGTTATCTCAGATAAAGCGAAGTGTTCGATGGGCTAAATGTGTGAGGCTGTAAGATCAAAGAGTAAAGTTAAAGCTGTATGTCACTGAAATACCCATAAATATATGGGGAAGGGATCTTTTTTCTTTTTTTTTTACAAGAGTAGAGTACTCAGATAGAGACAGCCCATAATGACATGAGGGGTGAAATGGTGGATGTTCCTTGGGAAAGTATTAATATATGTCATCAAAAAAGCAAGAACAAACAAAAAACAAAATACAAAGCACGGTTTGCCAATTGTTCAAACACAGGGCATAACAGAGACCAACTTTCCAAATGTATAATGGGAACCATCTGAAGTACCAACGGCCCTGCCCTTAAAGGAGTTAACTGACAAACCTGTATGGTAGAGCAATGGCTTTGTTGCTAGTTTGTTTGTTTGTTTGTTTGTTTGTTTTTGTTAGTTTGCTTTTTTGAGACAGGGTTTCTTTGTGAAGCCCTGGCTGTCCTGGAACTCACTCTGTAGAACAGGCTGGCCTCAAACTTAGAATCCACCTGCCTCTGCCTGCCAAGTGCTGTGATTAAAGGCCATTTTTTTAAAGATTTATTTATTATTATATCTAAGTACATTGTAGCTGTCCTCAGACACACCAGAAGAGGATGCCAGATTTCTTTTATGGTTGATTGGGAGCCACCATGTGGTTGCTGGGATTTGAATTCAGGACCTTTGGAAGAACAATCAGTGCTCTTAACCGCTGAGCCATCTCTCCAGCCCTGCAATGGCTCTTAACTAAGGAAAAGTTAAAGGTACTTGAGATTTAAGAGTGGTGAGTAGAATAATTTAGCTAATGGGTTTGTTATAGCCTGGAGCTCCTTTGCCTATTTTAAGCCATGGCCTATCATAGTAATTGATTTGAACAATTAATTTTTTTACTATCCCCTTGTATGAGCAGAATAGGGAAAAGCTTGCTTTCCTTTCACAGTGCCTACTTAATGCTCAACTTGTAAAAAGATATCAGTGGAAAGTCCTTCCACAGGGAATATTACACAGTCCTACTTTATGTCAATATTTTGTGTAACAACCACTAGAAATAATTAGTAGTCAATTTTCTCAATCTTTTATTTATCAATACATGAGTGATATTTGGTTGGCTGATTCTGATGCAGATATTTAAGAGAAAATGTTTAAGGAAACACAAAGAATTCTGCCATGTTGAGGTTACAGAATGGTCCTGAAAAGCTACAGAGAGGAGAGCCTCTTAACTACTTGGGTTATAAAATAAGTCAACTAAAAATTCAACCACAAAAGGTACAGACCAGAAGAGATCAGTTGCAACCCCTTAATGATTTTCAAAATTAATGGGAGATATTAATTGACTATGGGCTACCATTGGATTAACTACTCTATATTTAAGTAATTAAGAAGATTTGGACTTAAACAGTCCAAAATGGTTAACAGCTGAGGCAGAGAGAGAGAGAGAGAGAGAGAGAGAGAGAGAGAGAGAGAACTCTAGTAGAACAGAGACATAATATATGGATTACATAGATCCCAAACTTGGTATATTTTGTTATTTTGCCTTTAACTCATTCTACTACTAGGTTCATTATGCTAAGAGAAAATAGATTTTCTTAGGACACAAAGTAAAACATTAATGAATTACATAGGAAAAGTTTCTGATTTAATCATAAAAGGTAGAATAAGACTATGTCAGTTGTCAGGAACAGACAGAAATCTTAGTATCTTAAAAAAACAACAATGCTGAGATTGTGTCATTATGGTTAATCAATGAAGACTGGTAAAGAGGTTGTAGCAACTATTTTGGAGAAATTAACAGTAAATATTCTAAAAGCAAACATCTTTGGTGTAAAGAAAAGAACTAATTGGATTCTCCCACACATTTTAAAGGGAGTGGCAATTCCTGAAGCACCTACAGTCTGTACTGATGCAAATAAGCTGGGAATGGCAAGCTATAAGTCAGACAGAGTGAGCAAAGTCATTCAAAACTCACATATTTCGGGTCAAAAATCAGAGCTGTATACAATTCCTACCATATTATTAGATTTTCCTGAATCTCTTAAAATAATTAATGACTTTCAATATGCAGAAATAGTTGTTCTGCATACAGAAACTGCTGAATTTATTCCAGATAATTCAGAATTAATTTTATTTATACCGCTGCCACAAGCAATCATAAATAGAAACTATCTATTATATATCACCCATATTCTGTCTCATACATGCTTGCCAGTGTTGTGGAAATTATTTAAATTCTGGGCCAAGGCTTCCACCCTGCCTTTGACCCTTTAGTTCCTGCATGAAAGATACACACATCCTTTATGTTTACAATAAGCTTTAAACAACACAGGAGATGGGCGGTTACTACTCTCCATGTTGTTAGAATCTACTTTTCTAGCGATAACCCCAATATTGTTTCATCTGGGCTGTTCTTAACTCCAATTGGTCAGCCCACAGGAGGTCTCTTGACTCCTGACCCATGGCCGCTTCTCCTTCCTCCTTCTGCACTTTCTTCTCTCCCTGTGGCCCCCCTCCAACCCAAGGCCCATGAAACTTAAACCCCACCCATATCTCTTCTGCCCAGGTATTGGGTGTTGGCATCTTTATTTACCAATCAGAAATAACTTGGGGTCACTCAGCAGCTTGTGTGAGGACTCTCTCATCTCTGGAGCAACCAGACTTGGTGGCCCCAAATTAGCATTAGAATACAAGCAGCATTAGGCCAGTGGACCTGGCACCTACTACAGTGCCAGGTCCACTGCACAAGGAAATGAAGAGAGTGACCAATTATTAATAGGAAATGTGTTAAAACCCACAAAACTTTATATATTAAAACAACAAAACAACAACAACAACAAAACCATCTTAACAGTAAACCTGAAGAAAAAAAAATTAATCACCTGGCAACAACCAAGAAAATTATAAGAAAATGTCCTACTTGGTCTTTGTATAACCAAACTCCATTACCCTCTGGAAGTAACCCCATGGGTCTCAAAAGAAATGAAATCTTGACAAATGGATGTGTTCATTTTGCAGAATCTAGAAAACTAAAGTTTGTGCTCCATACCATTGATACCGAATAATGATACCATTAAAACTGATAGAGAAGCCCGGGCAGTGGTGGCGCACGCCTTTAATCCCAGCACTTGGGAGGCAGAGGCAGGCGGATTTCTGAGTTCAAGGCCAGCCTGGTCTACAGAGTGAGTTCCAGGACAGCCAGGGCTACACAGAGAAACCCTGTCTCGAAAAAAACAATCAAAAAAGGTTTTTCATTTAAAGTTGGGCGTGGTGGCGCACGCCTGTAATCCTAGCACTCGGGAGGCAGAGGCAGGCGGATTTCTGAGTTCGAGGCCAGCCTGGTCTACAGAGTGAGTTCCAGGACAGCCAGGACTACACAGAGAAACCCTGTCTCGGAAAAAAAAAAAAAAACTGATAGAGAGGTATCCAGAGAACCTTTTATTTTATTTTTAGTTCATTGAAAATATCTGGGGAGGGGAAGGGGGAATGGGATAGGGTGTTTTCAGAGGGGTAACAAGGAAAGGGGATACCATTTGAAATGTAAATAAAACAAATATCTAATAAAAAAGTGCTGATGATGCAACAACACAACAAAATCAAAACAACAACAACGACAACAACAACAACAACAACAACAACAAAAACGGACAAAACTTTCCAAACAACCAGAACCAGGGGGACAGGCAATGTCTTGCTTTTTCCCTGGATAGGAGCAAAAGTCTCATAGTTGGATGATAAGAAGAGGATTATCTTTGGTTAGAGGTTTTTGTGTTTGGTTTTTTTGTGTGTGTGGGTTTTTTTTTTTTTTTCCTAACACTAGGTAGGAAACATCTAATCTAGTCACTTTGAAGACAAAATTCTAATCTTCCTGGGAATGGCTGGCTTCTTACACTCTTGGATTCCTTCTTTCTCTTTTCTTTTCTGCCCCTTATGAAGCAGCCTGCGGCCCTTCCTGTGAGCCCTTCATTCCCACTACCAAACTCTTTCATGAGCTTCAGCAGGCTCTGCGGCAGACCCTGGCCCTGCATCTCCTAAATTTAACTTGCTTCCCCCACCTCCTCTCTGTCACAGAAAAGGAGGGAGAAACTTTCAGGAACCTGGGTCACCACCTAGGACTTTCCTTTGTGTATCTTGCATACTAATTGAAAAATTAGACCATACTATCCAAGGGTGGACCCCCTTGCCTGTGTGCTCTGGACACATCCGAACTTCTAATACCCAAATAAAAAAGGTTAACCTTCCAATCACCCACCCCTGTGTCCTCTCCCCATACCTATCCCATCTTCTAGCATAGAAGGGACTCCAAACACAACTTTCTTCCCAATTTCTCTCTCTTGGTAGAGGATGACACACTTATCCTAAAGCAACATACCTCAACATTTTCTTTCTTTTGAGACAGGGTTTCTCTGTGAAGCGTGGCTATTCCTGGAGCTCACTCTATAGACTAGGTTGCCCCAAACTCTGCCTCCTAAGTGATGGGACTGACGGTTCACACCACTACTACCTGACATCTTAACATTTCAAACCAACTCGAGCTGCCGATTTGACTCTCCAAGGATGTGTACAAATCATCCGTTTCTGCTGCCTTCAGCCACTCCTTCCATTTGGTTCCGAATTCTATGGCCAGCTCTTCAGTAGCTTCTCTCCTCCATCAGCGCTCACCAGTCTCCCCTCAGCATCTCAGCTAGGCGGTGTCCTCTCTCTGACTCCTCACTCTGTCACAGCAAGCAGCTTGCCTTGATACAGTGCAGTCGTGCTCAATTTTCAATGGTGGCGACTTCTGCCACCACACAAACAAACTTACTCTCTTCTCCTCTATTTCTTCCTATCAACGCTTATTCAGAGTAGTTCTTACATGCTGGAGCGATGGTGTCTGTGTGACGATGTCTCTGTCCTTCCTTGCCTGCCTAGGACCCCTTCTGATGGGTTAAAATAAAGAGCCTGTGGCCTCTAGCAAAGGCAGAATAGTAAAACGGGACTTCTGGAGAGAGTGAGGGACTGTGGTAAAGAGTCAGCTGGGAATGGAGGAAGAAGCAGGCTGGGAAGGAAGAAGAGGTAACTTAGCAGCCATGTGGCAGAACTTAGATTGGTATAAACAAACAGGCTGAGTTATGAGCCAGTGGGAAACAGTGCCTTCTATAAAGGCAAATGTTTATAAATAAGTAGAGTTCCCAGTGTCGTTATTTGGGAATTAGAAAGGTCCATGGTTATATTTGCTCCTAACATGGGGAAGAAAACCCAAGGTTAGCGCCCGAGTAAAGAGCCCATGTGTGAAAGCCTGCAGCCATGCATGGGGTTGATAGGGTGAAGAAGCCAGCAAATGGTACTTAGGGGCTGAAGTCACCTCTCTCACCTCGGGCCAACAACCAGCACAGTGAGCTAGCTGAACAGGTAGGGGCAGGCCAGCTGCAGCACAAAGTACAAACAGAACAGCTCAGTGGAGACAACAAGCAGAAGGAATCCAAGCACAGATAGGAGCCTCCAACAAGGTAAAAATGTTTGTAATTATGCTTAAGGGTAAAGAAGAAAAATTGGTATAGACAATCATATTAAAAATAATATGTCTCTGAGGAATGTAGGCATAAATTTTTGCAGCCTATTTTAGTATACATTTAAACTCTCCTCTTGCCCACCACCCACCAGACATAGTAGAAGAGAAAATTTATTAGGACATGGGGGAAGTAAACCTGTTCAGGAATATTTCTTTGGGGGCAAGTCCAATCTTCGATGTCAGGATATCAACAGTTCAGTCCTGTGGCAAACACCAAATATGAATCAGCAGCTGAAGCCCAGTCCTCTCAGCAGACAGACACCATGCATGATCCAGCAGCTGTGGTCCAGTCCTGAGGAAGCCATACGGCTCAACAACCAGCCCAAGGCCGCAGAAGCAGCAAGAAGTCTCGGGAACCTTACGAGAAGTTCTTTGAGTTTCTCTCTGGCATCACCATGAACCATCAACACGATGTAAGGTGAGCTGGTACATGTGGGTTGTTAGCGGAGAATAGCAAGGCAGAGCAAGGCAGAGCAATGCTCTAGCTCCCGCCGCCTGTGGGGTCATGTTTGTACTCACTCCTTCATTATACATTCTTTCACATGTCTGCTCCAGCAAAACATCCCTTCACCTGTGTCTGCGTCAGGAAAACATTCTTTTCATGTGTCTGTTTCAGCAAGACATCCTTTCACTTGCGTTCCCCAGCAAAACATCATTTGACATAGCTGACTTTTCAAAGAAACCAGAAGTTTCCATTTCAGAGGAAGGAGCATTAGAAATTTAAAAAGAGTTAAAACTAGTCAGAATGGCTAAGATCAAAAACTCAGGAGACAGCAGGTGCTGGCAAGGATGTGGAGAAAGAGGAACACTCCTCCACTGCTGGTGGGATTGCAAGCTGGTACAACCACTCTGGAAATCAGTCTGGTGGTTCCTCAGAAAATTGGACATAGTACTACCAGAGGATCCAGCTATACCACTCCTGGGCATATACCCAGAAGACTCTCCAACATGTAATAAGGACACATGCTCCACTATGTTCATAGCAGCCTTATTTATAATAGCCAAAAGCTGGAAAGAACCCAGATGTCCCTCAACAAAGGAATGGATACAGAAAATGTGGTATATATACACAATGGAGTACTATTCAGTTAGTAAAAACAATGAATTTATGAAATTCTTAGGCAAATGGATGGAACTAGAAAATATCATCCTGAATGAGGTAACCCAATCACAAAAGAACACACATGGTATGCATTCACTGATAAGTGGATATTAGCCCAGAAACTCAGAATACCCAAGATACAATTCACAGACCACATGAAGCTCAAGAGGAAGGAAGACCAAAGTGTGGATACTTCGGTCCTTCTTAGAAGGGGAATCAAAATACCCATGGGAGAAGATACAAAGTGTATAATAGAGACTGAAGGAAAGACCATCCAGAGACTGCCCCACCTGGAGACCCATCCCATAGACAGTCACCAAACCCAGATGCTATTGTGGATGCCAACAAGCGCTTGCTGACAGGAGCCTGATATAGCTGTCTCCTGAGAGGTTCTGCCAGTACCTGACAAACACAGAGGTGGATGCTCTCAGCCAACCATTGGACTGAGCACAAGTTCCCCAATGGAGGAACTAGAGAAAGGACTAAAGGAGCTGAAGGAGCTTCAGCCCTATAGGAGGAACAACAATATGAACCAACCAGTACCTCCAGAGCTCCCAGGGACCTAACCACCAACCAAAGTACACATGAAGAGACCCATGGCTCCAGCTGCATATGTAGTAGAGGATGGCCTTGTTGGACATCAAAAGGAGGAGAGGCCCTTGGTCCTGAGAAGGCTAGATGCCCCAGTATAGGGGAATGCCAGGACAGGGAAGCGGGAGTGGGTGGGTTGGTGAGCAGGGGGAGGGGGAATGGGATAGGAGGTTTTCAGAGGGAAAACCAGGAAAGGGGATAACATTTGAAATGTAAATAAAAAAAATCTAATAAAAAAATAGAAAACATTTATAACCATAAAAACTTTAAAAGACTTAAAAACAATTTTCTGTGTTAAAAAATGGAAATTGAGGCTGGAGAGATGACTCAGGGTTTAGGAGCACTGTCTGCTCTTCCAGAGGTTCTGAGTTCAATCCCCAGCAACCACATGGTAGCTCACAACCATCTGTAATGTGATCCAATGCCCTCTTCTGGTGTGGCTGAAGACAGTTACAGTGCACTCATATACATAAAATAAATGCTGTATAATTTTGTTTCACTTAACAGCACACAAATAATTATATTTTCAGTAATGACTACAATTGTATATACCCTCTCTAAGAGATCAGAGTAAAGCAGACTTAAGGAAAGAACTTAAAAAAAAATCCTTAATAAGTTACAAAAAATAGAACAAAATTTAGACAATCCCTTAAAGAAATTTCAGATGAATCCAATCCAAACTCTTCCATAGAATACAAAAAGGCAGTCTGTGTCCGTTAAAAAACCTTAAATGATGTTTCCAGCTTTGATAAGGGAAGCAGAACCAGATGAACAGGGTCCACTATGTTATCAAGAATTTGAATGGCAGCCCACAGAGACACAAGACTTAAAACGATTTAAGGGGCTGGGCGGTGGTGGTGCACGCCTGTAATCCCAGCACTCTGGGAGGCAGAGACAGGTGGATTTCTGAGTCCGAGGCCAGCCTGGTCTACAGAGTGAGTTCCAGGACAGCCAGGGCTACACAGAGAAACCCTGTCTCGAAAAAACCAAATCCGAGAGAGAGAGAGAGAGAGAGAGAGAGAGAGAGAGAGAGAGAGAGAGAGATTGATTTAAGGGAATCAATAACAACCTATAGCTTGCATTCACCATGTGTAAAACTGGACCAGGCAAAAATTAATATAATTCCAAAAGATTGGAGAGAGTTGATGGCAGCCACCTGAGAGCCTGGCCCTCAACTACAATTGCTGACATAGTGGAAAAACAGTGAGCCTTTGATTATAGGGCAACGAAATAGGACTAGAGGCACTGATATTGTAAAGGATCAGTTAGTAGGTGAAGGTTTTTATTCTGAATTAAGAGTACACATTACCCTTGATGATGTCATCTTAGAACAATGTCATGCAATATCTTTAAATGCTTGGGACAAGGTTGAACAAGAAGGACATTCTGAATCATATACAAAGATAACCCATTGTTATGGTTTGTATATGCTTTTCCCAGGGAGTGGCACTATTAGGAGGTGTGGCCTTGTTGGAGTAGGTGTGTCACTGTGGGTGTGGGCTTAAGACCTTCACCCTAGTTGCCTGGAAGTCAGTCTTCCACTAGCCACCTTCAGATGAAGATATAGAACTCTCAGCTCCTCCTGCACCATATCTGCCTGGATGCTGCCATGTTTCTGCCTTGATGACAATGGACTGAACCTCTGAGCCTGTAAGCCAGCCCCAATTAAATGTTGTCTTTTATAAAACTTGCATTGGTCATGGTGTCTGTTCACAGCAGTGAAACCCAAACTAAGACAGAAGTTGGTACCATGGACTGGGGTATTGCTGTGATAGGCACGACCATGCTTTTGTTTGGAAGAATGTGGATTTTGGGACTTTGGATTTGGAAAGCTTTATGTGGGGCTTAATGGGCCAGCCTAGTTGGAATATGGAAGACAGTGGTGCTGAGGGTCATTTGAACTGTGTAGGCCTGATGATGGCCCAAGAGGTTTCAGTGGAGAAGAACTTTAATATGTGGCTGAGAGACTGTTTTTGTGATGTTTTGGTGAAGAACATGGCAGCTTTTTGCCATTGTCTGAAGAGACTGCCTAGGGCTAAGGTAAAGAGATTTATATTAACTGCATCTGCAAAGGAAGTCTCAAAAAAGCCCAACAAAGACTTTGTTCTCTGGTTAAGTCTGATAAAGAGAATTTTGAACCAACATAGCAAGCCAGTAAGTAACATCCCTCCATGGCCTCTGCATCAGCTCCTGCTTCCTGACCTGCTTGAGTTCCAGTCCTGGCTTCCTTTGGTAATGAACAGCTGTGTGGAAGTGTAAGCTCAATAAACCCTTTCCTCCCCAACTTGCTTCTTGGTCATGATGTTTGTGCAGGAATAGAAACCCTGACAAAGACACCCATGGTTCAAATGAATCTTTCACTGACTTTTTACAAAGGTTAACTACAACGCCGGGTGGTGGTGGTGCATGGCTGGGGAAGATCAGGTCATTCCCTAAAGGACTGCAGACAAAGTTCCTAAGGATAAAGTCCTTTAACTATAACTCACAGAGGAATGTTCCTGTGAAATGTGGAAGACGTGGAAGGAACGGACATAAAAGCTCATGGATGTAGGTGATCCAAAGATATCCAAGGTAAGTCCTTACGGTAGAAAACTGACTAAGGGGCCTCCCTCAAGGCCTGATCAAAACAACAGGAACCATTTGGTTTTTGTCCACCAAGGAAAGACTGTTCTGAAAAACAACTAGAAAATCAGAGCCTAATAGGTCAAACAGAGCTGCTGAAAACTTAAATAAACCATTCAACAGAGATAGAGTAGCTCCTATGAATAAAACAGGAGATTCCAAACGTATCAAGAAGCCAGATATTTTGGCAAACAACTATAAATGATAAGAGGCCACAGTTTAAAATGCAGTTAGATAGAATTAAGATTGAAGGCTTGTGGGGCACAGAAGCAGAGGTGACAATAATTTCACAAGATTCCTGAAACCCAGCGTAGCCACTTCAACTAAACTGCTTGCTCTTTAGAAACCTCTTTCTGTCTGAGTTGTACTACTGAGCTGGTCTTTCTCTTGAGCTCCTTCAAACTCATAAGGGCTCCTTTGCTCTCATTCCTAGAATACTGTCTCGCTGCGTCCGACAGCTGCTTCTCCATGGTTCCTGCAAGCCCAATGAGAGAAGCCCTACCTCTTGCCAGGAGCTTCTTCCATGAGGGCTTTTCCAAGCCAAAAGAGAGATGAGAGAGAGGCAGAGAGGGAGATGGAGAGGGAGAGAAGAAGAGAGGAAGAGAGGGAAAGAGGGAGAGAGGGAGAGAGGGAGAGAGGGAGATGGAGAGGGAGAGAAGAAGAGAGGGAAAGAGAGAGAGAGGAAGAGAGGAAGAGAAGGAGAGAAGGGGAGAGGGAGAGAGGGGAGGGGGAGAGGGTGAGGGAGGGAGAGAGGGAGAAAGGGAGATGGAGAGGGAGAGAAGAAGAGAGGGAAAGAGGGAGAGAGGAAGAAAGGAAGAGAAGAAGAGAGGGAGAGAGGAAGAGAAGGGGAGAGGGAGAGAGGGAGAGAGGGAGATGGAGGGAGAGAGGAAGAGAGGGAGGGAGAGAGAGGGAGAGAGGAAGAGAGGGAGAGAAGAAGAGAGGGAGAGAAGAAGAGAGGGAGAGAGGGAGGAAGAGGGAGGGAGAGGGGGAGAAGGAGAGAGGAAGATGGAGAAGGAGAGGAAGAGAGGGAGAGGGAGAGAGGGAGATGGAGGGAGAGAGGAAGAGAGGGAGGGAGAGAGGAAGAGAGGGAGAGAAGAAGAGAGGGAGGAAGAGGGAGGGAGAGGGGAGAAGGAGAGAGGAAGATGGAGAAGGAGAGGAAGAGAGGGAGAGGGAGAGAGGAAGAGAGGGAGAGAGAGAGGGAGAGAGAGGGAGAGGAAGAGAGGAAGATGGAGAGAGAGGGAAAGAGGAAGAGAGGGAGAGAGGAAGATGGAGAGGGAGAGGAAGGGAGAGTGAGAGAGGGAGAGGGAGGGAGGGAGGGAGGGAGGGAGAGAGAGAGAGAGAGAGAGAGAGAGAGAGAGAGAGAGGAAGAGAGGGAGGAAGATGGAGAGAGAGAGGGAGGGAGGGAGGGAGAGAGAGAGAGAGAGAGAGAGAGAGAGAGAGAGAGAGAGAGAGAGAGAGAATATGCTTTCACAGGTCATAGTAATGAGGCTCCAAGCCAAGATGGTTGGGCCGAACCATTTCACTTTCACAGTGCGGCATCCCAAGGCCATCCAACTGAATTTGACTCGCGCATGGAGCAAAAGATCAGAAAACCTCTCCCAAGCAACTTGCCTTAAAATAGGCAGGAACTTTCCATTCTTCCGCATTCTTCTCTCTGGAGGCTTTTAGAGACACGCCCAAATGGCATTTCTATAGAACATATCTAACAGCATCTGACATCTGTTTAAGCTCTTACAGTTTTCTAACAATTAGGTTTTCTGTGTACAATAATCAAATCTCCTGTAACAAGGAAACCTATACCCAGCCGTTCAACCACACTACTCTCAGGGTGGGGGTTTGAGACTGCTCACCAGCCGTTTGCCAAAACACCTAAATCAATTTCTTTGGTTTGGTTTGGTTTTCAAAATAAGGTTCCTTTGTATAACAGCCTTGGCTGTCTTAAAACTCATTTTGTAGACCAGGCTGACCTTGAACTCACAGAATTGCCCAAACCAGCTTCTAAAACACCTGTCCCCTATGCTTGCTTTTTTTATGATCCAACTAAAGATTGATATCTATTACATCAGCCAGAGAGTTATGCAGGCTGCCCTTACTGGCCCGTAGGAGAAGGTGTTCTATCTTTTATGCAGAATGGGAGATCTTTTATATCCTAGTAAAGACTCAGTGTTCCTCCAGATGGGAGGCAGGGATCACTAGTAACCATTACTATAGCATTTGTCACAGCCATCAATCACATCAGGCACAATCAAAACACAGAGGGTACCCACCCTACACTCTCAACCCCTAGGTATAGACATGGTAGAGGTGGCCCAACATTCAACATACCTCCCCTAACCTCCCCCTTCTTGGATGACACTGATCCCACTTCTCATCATCACTCCAGCTCTTGTTTCAGACCTTACCCTCTCTGCACATAATAAAGCTACTAAATAGCGCTCTACCTGGCCCTCTGGAGAATGCTGGTAGTGAGTCCCTCCTGGGTCAAACTCACAACCACCATTCCTAGCTGTCTTAGGGTTTGATTGCTGTGGACAGACACCATGACCAAGGCAAGTTTTTTTTTGTTGTTGTTGTTTTTTTTTTTTTTTTTGGTTTTCAAGACAGGGTTTCTCTGTGTAGCCCTGGCTGTCCTGGAACTCACTTTGTAGACCAGGCTGGCCTCAAACTCAGAAATCCACCTGCCTCTGCCTCCCAAGTGCTAGGATTACAGGCCTGCACTACCACGCCCGGCTCCAAGGCAAGTCTTATATGGACAACATTTAATTGGGGCCGGCCTACAGGCTCAGAGGTTCAGTCCATTATTGTCAAGGCAAGAGCTTGGCAGCATCCAGGCAGGCATAGTGTAGGCAGAGCTGAGAGTTGAACATCTTCATTTGAAGGCTGTGAGTGGAAGACTCACTTTCAGGCAGCTAAGGTGAGGGTCTGAAGCCCACACCCAGAGTGTCACACTTCCTCCAACAAGGCCACACCTCCTCCTAGCAGCACTTGTCATTGGCTAACCATATTCAAACCACCACACTAGCCACTGAACTACGAGACTCTCTCACCTCGTTGCTCATTAACTGGTCCGAGCCAGAGGGCTGTGGCACAGTGCTTAAGTCGCTTTGTGACCCTGAGCAAATCTATCTCTTTCTAATCCTGTTGCAGGATATTTGATCACAGTGTAAACCCGGAGATTGTGTTATATGGTATGGCTCAGCCTTTAATCCTAAATAATGAAGATAACGTAGGAGGAAGCAGGCACACTTGGAAGTGATATCTGAGTGGCAGACAAAGGGATGAACTGGAGAAATATTTGACAGAATCTTTCAAGATTCTTAAGAAGAATCGTGAAACTCTCACAAGAAGAGAAAGGAAAGGGAAGGAGGCGGTTTTATTTGGAAATTTTTATAGAGATAGGTTGAAGAGAGAACAAGCCAGAGAATGAGATGGGGCCAGAAGAATTCAAACAGATTGCCAAAGTTAGTATGAGGCCAAGCAGAGTCATTCAGGAGAGGTCAAGAGTAAGAAGCCAGGTCAGCTTGGGAAGGAGGTTGAGCCAGAACAGCTGAGCTGAACCAGCCAATAAGAAGGAATAAGAAGCCGGGCGGTGGTGGCTCACGCCTTTAATCCCAGCACTTGGGAGGCAGAGGCAGGCGGATCTCTGAGTTCGAGGCCAGCCTGGTCTACAGAGTGAGTTCCAGGACAGCCAGGGCTATACAGGGAAACCCTGTCTCGAAAAACCAAAAAAAAAAAAAAAAAAAAAAAAAAAAAAAAAAGAAGGAATAAGAAGCCAGTTGGTGGTGGTGCGCGCCTTTAATCCCAGCACTTGGGGGTCAGAGGCAGGCGGATTTCTGAGTTCGAGGCCAGCCTGGGCTACAGAGTGAGTTCCAGGACAGCCAGGGCTACACAGGGAAACTGTCTTGAAAATAAAGGAGGAGGAGGAATAAGAAAGGGTGAGCTTAAAAAAAAAAATACCGGGCATGGTGGCACACACCTGTAATCCCAGCACTTGGGAGGCAGAGGCAGACAGATTTCTGAGTTTGAGGCCAGCCTGGTCTACAGAGTGAGTTCCAGGACAGCCAGGACCACACAGAGAAACCCTGTCTTAAAAAACCAAAAAAAAAAGAAAGAAAGAAAGAAAGAAAGAAAGAAAGAAAGAAAGAAGAAAAGATGAAAGAAAGAAAGAAAGAAAGAAAGAAAGAAAGAAAGAAAGAAAGAAAGGAAGAAAGAAAGAAAGAAAGAAAGGAAGAAAGAAAGAAAGAAAGAGAGAGAAAGGGTGAGCTTATTTCAGCAGTAAGCCTCAGAGGATGAACTAGGCCTAAATAAGATTGTACAGAGGTTAGAAGCTTCCAGGACTAAACCTAGGTTAGCAGACTTAGGCAATAAGCCCCTGAGACAACAATTACATCAGGCAAATAAAAGTTACTTTACAAAATCCGAATTCATTCTTCCCGGTTTCTATCCTCCTTCCTAGAGGAGCCCCTCTGCATCCACTGAGCTTGGCTGACAATTGATCAGTCAGAAGGTCCCTCCTAAGACCCTGGGGCAGACAGCCAGTGGTGGCCTCTCCAAAAGCCAATAGGCAGATGAAGGAAGTGGAGCAGCTTGACTAGACTGAGAAGAGACAGGGCCTTGGCCAGATTCAGAGACCCTGGTTCTCCCTTTCCTTGACTCCCTGAAAGTAAGTTTTTCTCCAAAATCATATCTCACATCTCAGCCTGCGTTGGGAGACCTAGGATCCCTGCCTAGGAGCTGGGTGTTCCGCACGCTGGGCAGGATTTAGAACAGAAAAGTTACTGACAAGGTTCAAGCACAGGCAGGGCAAGGCTGAGGACATGGATGGGTGGGACTCTGGTGGCTTTCAGATCCCAAACTTAGTTAGTTCCTCCCGGGAGACCAAGAGTCCCGCTGAGTGCTGGTTGGGTGGCTTAATTGTGCTCTGGGAAGGAACCCAGTTCCTGTTTTCTGGGCTGAGGTTTGCTCCTCCTTCCTCCTAAAGCTTGGTCAGCGAAAGGGGAGTGATTCAGTAATCTCCAGGACAGTCTTGCTGCGTCTGCTCTGCCCTACCTGACCAGGTCCTTGCACCATACCCCACTGCAGCCGCTGAGGAAGAGGAGGAGGAGGAGGAGGAGGAGGAGGAGGAGGAGGAGGAGGAGGAGGAGGAGGAGGAGGAGGACGACGTCCCGGAGCCAGGACAGCTGGACGGGGTTCAGGAGTCTATCTGCAGCCCCAGCTTCTGGAATTTAATCCTCTTGGGAACCTGCAGGGTTTGGCTCTGAGTTTGGTATCTGCTTAGCAGTTCTGTCCAGCCCGAGCCTGAGGCTAGTGAGGTGGGAAATGGCGAACTGGGTAGGGAAACGGCTCCCAGAGGGCAAGGGAGGGAATGGGTTTGCCGGAACTGGGAGCACAGAGCCCTAACCTCCAGGACTCCTGTTCTGGGAACTTCCGGGCCTACCATACTCTCCATGGCCCGTAGCCTTTATCACATCTTCCCCCAACCCTTTGGTGGTGAAGAACCACCAAGCAAAAGGTCTTTGAGCCAGATTGCTGAAGCACCTTCTTCTACTTGTGTCACAAAACTCAGACCCCACCAGGCGGCTAGAAATAGCTTTAGGAAATTAAGAGTTTGTCACTGGGGATGCTGTCCTAGTGGTCGTCGCTAAGTGGTCCTTTATCACTGCCTGAGGTGGCATCCTGGCTGCCACAGAGCTGGAGGTCAGCTGAAGGAAGGAAATAATTGGAGCATTTCTTTGCAGGCGATTCTGAGACCTCAAGTGAGGAAGGCTCAGAGGCCGACAGACCTAAGGTCCTAGGGGTCTCTGAAAGTGCTTCTGTTCAGCTACCAGTGATGACCGGCCGAAGACGGGCCCTGGGCCTGGCGTTCTTCCTGCTCGCTGGCACATGTCTCTGGGTTCTATGGTGAGTTTCCATTTGGAATCTCTTCCATGCCCTTCTCAGTTCCCCTGCCTCCTAAACGTGGTACTCAACCCGTTTTTCTGGACCCATCAACCCTTGAGGCTCAGGATTCTCTAGCCTCAGGCAGGCTAACTTGTTTTGGCTTTCATGTTTTGCCATGATTTGGCTTTTCCCAGCCTATTATTTGCCATGTTTCCTGCCTAGACGGTCCTTCAAACCATGTTGATAAGGAGCCCAGTTAATATTCCTAAAGTAACCCCTATTGGCCTTGTGGGGGGCTATGGGCACTGCATGTCTCCTTGCTGTTTGTTCGTGGAACATGGCTTCAAGGACCTAGCCAAATCATGAGTGAATACCCACATGGACAAAATGACAGCTACATACTAGGCCCTGTGCTAGATACAGATGCTGTACTCGTCAGTCAACAACCATGGAGTGGCGGGGCTTCTTCCCAAATGAAGGGCTTTGCTCCTGATGAAGTGCACCAAGCAACACCAGCCTCTAAGGCAGTATAGCTTTTAACAGGTGGTTTTTCTTTCTAGCAAATATGTCAAGGACTGGCTGCTGGTCTCCTATGTGCCCCATTATCTCCCCTGCCCAGAGTTCTTGTAAGTACTGGATCAGACGATTTGGGGACAGTGTGGGGTGACCATATTTGAAGAGACAGGAAATCTTTTAGGATGATGTTGTCTATGGGAATCTGTAGCCTCAGTTTGCGGCTCTGAGCAGTGCTCCTTACAGCCACCATAGAGGGTGCTGCGAGCCTGAGATCCCAACCTCCCACCACCCTGCTGTGCTCACATGCTTCCGCTCTAGACATGCTACCCAGCTCGGGTCTCCCTGGTTGCTTGCTGTGCCTGTTAGACAGGAGGGTAGACATGCTCCTCCTGGGCTGACACTTATGAGGAGCCTGGTGTTCTGGTACCTAGAAGGTGGTTGGTAAAGAGTCCTGTTAGGAAGGAACCTCTTGCTCCATTTTGTGTGGATGTAGGGAACTGAGTGGCATTGGGCTAGAAAGGCATTCTCCATTTGGGAGGCAGAGGCAGGTGGATTTCTGAGTTCGAGGCCAGCCTGGTCTACAGAATGAGTTCCAGGACAGCTAGGGCTATACAGAGAAACCCTGTCTTGAAAAACCCAAAAACAAACAAACAAACAAAAATGGAATAATCCTTGTCCAGGTGTTTATAACAGGATACCACAGTTCTGGCCCGAGATCAAGGAGCTGCATATGTTGAATTTGTTGATGGTTTTCTTGCTGGCAAGTTTCCATGCTAGTACAGGGCATTGTATGCTAAGAGATGGAGATTTGTATATATTTTTTGGACTCTTTCTTTTTTGTTTTGAAGACAGTTTTGTTTTGTTTTGTTTTGTTCTTGTTTTTTGAGATAGAAACAACCAAGCTGTTGTTGTTGTTGTGGTGGTGGTGGTGGTGGTTGTTATTGATTTTTTTGAGACAATTTCTTGTGTAGTCCTGGCTGTCCTAGAACTCACTCTGTAGACCTAGCTGGCCTTGAACTCACAAAGATCGGCCTTTGACTCCTAAGTGCTGGGATTAAAGGCATATAGCACCACCACCTGGCTATTATTTTTTAATGTGCATAAGTGTCTACATATCTATGTACCATGTGCCTTGTGCCACCAGAGGCCAGGAGAGGGTGTCAGATGCGCTGGGACTAGAGTCGTAGGTGATTGTGAGCTACCATGTAGGCTGGGAATTAAACCCAAGTCCTCTGAAGAGCAGCCAGTTCCCTTAACCACTCAGCCATCTCTTCAGTTCCTCTCTAGGATCTTTTTTTTTTTTTTTAAGATTTATTTACTTATTATATGTAAGTACACTGTCACTGTCTTCAGACACACCAGAAGAGGGTGTCAGATCTCATTATGGATGGTTGTGAGCCACCATGTGGTTGCTGGGATCTGAACTCAGGACCTTCAGAAGAACAGTCAGTGCTCTTAACCGCTGAGCCATCTCTCCAGCCCCTCTCTAGGATCTTATGTAGCTCAGGCTGTCTGTCTGTCTGTCTTAGTCACTGTTCTGTTGCTGTAAAGAGACACCATGACCAAGGCAACTCTTAGAAAAGAAAGCGTTTGATTGTGGGCCTACTTGCAGCTTCAGAAGTTAGTTCATTATCATCATGATGGGGAGTTTGGCAGCGTACAAGCAGATGTGATGTTGAGAGCTACATTGTGACTTACAGGCCGCAGAGAGAGAGAGTCTGGGGCTGGAATGGAACTTGGAAACCTCCAACAAGGCAATAGGAAAGTTCCAAACCAGCAAGAGAGTTTTCTTTTCTCAAAGAAAATGTAAGGCAACTCCCCTTGAGTGCACATGCAGCCTCTCCAGTGAATCTTTTTTTTTCCTCGAGACAGGGTTTCTCTGTGTAGCCCTGGCTGTCCTGGAACTCACTCTGTAGACCAGGCTGGCCTCGAATTCAGAAATCCACCTGCCTCTGCCTCCCAAGTGCTGGGATTACAGGCATGCACCACCACTGCCTGGCCTCTCCAGTGAATCTTACCCCCACCACCACACACACACCCATGCCTCTCTTTCTCTTAGCCCTCCTGTTTACGCTTACAGGAAGGTGTCCTTCACAAGTCTCCCCCTCTCTCTCTCTTTGCCACCAGCAACACGAAGCTGCCCTTCAGGCGGGAGAAACTGTTCCAGCCTGTGGTACAGTAAGTAGACCCTTTCTCCTCGGATGCTGGCCCTGGGAGTAGGAGCTGCCTCCCCCACACTGGCTCTTCTCAATTACAGGTTACAGTACCCTCAGCCTAAGCTTCTGGAACGCGGGTAGGTGTCAGGGAATGACCTGGGAGTGGCAGGGAGGGGGACCACAGGAATGACCTGGGAGTGGCAGGGAGAGGGACCACAGAGATCCAGTATGGCCAGAGGGTGGTGAGGATGGTGATGATGGTAGAGAGACCAATGGCACAGAGGACCTGGGCCCCAGAGAGTCAGGGAGCTGAGCTCCACCGGTCACTGACTGTGTGACCTTAGGCAGTTGACCATCTGCTCTGAGCTCTGCCTTTTGAGATCATATATTACCTACTCTGTAGAAGGCTGGAACAGAAAACAGCAGGCCATGTAACTATGGGACATGCCTTACTTAGGGGCATGCCACCTATGGTACAGTCTATCACCTTATGAGTGCTAGGACCCTCCAGAGCACTGGTTCTCAACCTGCCTACGGCTGTGACTCTTTAAACAGTTCCTCATGTTATGGTGACCCCCCTCCCCGCCATAAAAATACTTTGTTGCTACTTCAGAACTGTAATTTTGCTACTGTTATGATTCATAAATGTAAATATCTGATATGCAGCTAGTGTATGGGTCGTGACTCACAGGTTGAGAACCACTGCTCTAGATACTCTGTGTCCATCCCAACTCCCAGGCTTCCCAGCCCTAGCCAGGGATAGCTGTTATTATCCCCACTCTCACATGGGGAAACCGAGGCCCAGCAAACAGGGCCAAGATGCTGCCCAGGCTTCCATGGCCTGAGCCTCCCCTGTGCCAGACCCACAGAGCTGCTGACACTCACCCCCTGGTTGGCACCCATCATCTCCGAGGGAACCTTCGACCCGGAGCTTCTGAAGAATATGTACCAGCCATTGAACCTGACCATTGGAGTCACCGTGTTTGCCGTGGGGAAGTGAGTGATGGATAAGGCAGGGGTGGGGCTGGGTCTCCTTGAGCCACAGGGGTTTCTGGTCTAGGGAGAAGCCAGCCTGGGCAAGTGCTGTGGAGTGATGGGAGAGAGCTTTCTGCTGTAAGGCCTCGCCTGCCAAGGAAAGGGATTTGCAAGAAGCCTAGGTGAGGATCAGCAGGGTATGGGGAGAGACGTTGTCCTCCCTACCTGTCCTTGTCCCTGCGTGGCCTTTCCTTTACATCCATCTGGGACTGTGTTTGGGCCCTAGGACTTAAAGTACTGGCCAGATGAGAAATGGGTCCTACAGATCAGGTGGTCCCTGGCTTAGGGATGGATCCGTGCCATCTATTCTGCTGTGTCTGTCCCCAGTGTCTAGCAATCATCTTCCCTTGATTCTGCCCCCTGGCAGCCTCTCAACTACTTTCTTCCTCCTAGGGTTCAGTGTGAGTGTGTATAAAATAGTCGTTTCTGACTTAAGCATTAAGACTAAGCTAGAGATCGTAGGAATCCCAAACAACAATGCCTGCCATTAGTACGTACTCAGCACTCAGCCAAAGCACGATGACTGAGTAGGTAAGGTACATGCCTCTAAGCCCAGTGGCTTCAGTTCGATCCCCAGGGTAGAAGGAGGAAAATAATTCCTGACAGCTGTCATCTGCAGGTACACGTACACATAAATAAATAAATAAATAAATAAATAAATAAATGTTTTTTAAAAGAATTTAAGGAAGCATATTAGACACTGGGGAAGACAGCCCAGTTGGTAAAATGTTTTCATGGAAACATGAAGACCTGTGTTTCATGTCCAGCACCCATGTTAAAAAAAAAGAAAGAAAGAAAGAAAGCCACACAGTAGCATACGTCTCGAATCCTAGCACCAGGGATACTGAGGTAGGAACATCACCGAGTCTTACCACTCATCCAGCTTTGCCAGATAACTGAGGTCCATGTTCACTCATTATTCAAAATAAATAAATAAATAAGGTGCACGCCTTTAATCCCAGCACTTGGGAGGCAGAGACAGGAGGATCTCTGTGAGTTTGAGGCCAGCCTGGCCTACAGTGCAAGTTCCAGGAAAAAAACAAAACTGGAGCAAACGGCAAGGACGATGCCCAGGTACCTGGTGCCAACCTCGGGGGCACGTGTGCACACAGCCGCAGGAGAGCAAAGGTCAGTCTCTAAAGGTTGCCACATACCGAGTGTCCCTGGGATTCCTAATTAGAAACAGCTGGACCAGAAGTGTCTCACAATATAGACTTTAACAGTTATACATCTTAATCCAAAGCTCCGAGGCAGGGCTTTCAGAAGAGAGGTCCAACTTTGACAAGGACTGTGGATGTTTGATAGATAAGAAACCCAAGGTAAGACCTCAGTGACTTCCTGAGGTGGAGAACTAGTGTGTAGACTTCAGTGCATACTGGGGACCCAGGCAGTTGAGGGCAGAAGCGGTTAACAGAGCCGTCATCCCCAGGTACACCTGCTTCATCCAGCCCTTCCTGGAGTCGGCTGAGGAGTTCTTCATGCGTGGGTACCAAGTACACTATTACCTCTTTACCAATGATCCTGCAGCCGTCCCCAGAGTTCCCCTGGGCCCTGGGCGGCTCCTCAGCACCATCCCTATCCAGCGTTATTCCCAGTGGGAGGAGATCTCTATGCGCCGAATGGAGACCATCAACAGACACATTGCCAAGAGGGCCCACAAAGAAGTAGATTACCTCTTCTGTGTCGATGTGGATATGGTCTTCCGTAACCCGTGGGGCCCTGAGACCTTGGGGGATCTAGTGGCTACCATTCACCCAGGCTACTTTGCTGTACCTCGCCAGCAATTCCCTTACGAACGCAGGCAAGTCTCCTCCGCCTTTGTGGCAGACAGCGAGGGGGACTTCTATTACAGTGGGGCACTCTTTGGGGGACGGGTGGCCAGGGTGTATGAGTTTACCCGGGCCTGCCACATGGGCATCCTGGCGGACAAAGCCAACAGCATCATGGCGGTCTGGCAAGAGGAGAGCCACCTGAACCACTACTTCATCTGGCACAAACCATCTAAGCTGCTGTCCCCAGAGTACCTCTGGGATGACAGGAAGCCTCAGCCCCAAAGCCTGAAGGTGATCCGGTTCTCCTCAGTGAAAAAGGATAACAGCTGGCTGAGGAGCTAACAGCCACACTAAGACCCAGCCAGAGCCCTGTCAGATCCCACCCCATGCCAGGCCCAGTTTACCCCTTGCATACCTCAGTCTATCAGGGGAGTCCAACCAGGAAAATGGACATAGAGACAGTGTAACCTATGGGATGCTGTGTATGCACAGTCATACAGAAGCCCAGCACATGATTGGTTGGACAAGAGGGAAGCATCAAAAAAGACTGGACCTTGCAGGTCTCCCCATACCTACCCAAGGGATGGATGTGCCTTCTTGAGGCAGGCTGGGAAATCCAGCTCTGCTCAAAGTACCTGGGGGCTGTTTCCCTCGACTGTTAGTTAAAATGTTCATTTTTAGTTTTGTTTTAATCTGCCATGGTGGAGAGCCAACGAGCCAACCTGGGGCACGCACACTGAAGGAAAATCCTCTGGCCCTGAGCTGGCCACAGCCCTGCCTGCTGCCCTGAAGCTTCATGTTAATGTCCTCATCCCAAGTACAATGCTGTTCTTCCCTCAGCATTCCTGAGCTAGCTCTGAAGCAGACCAGGCGTGGCTTCCCTCTGGTCACCTGCATCCCATGGTGAGCCACCCTCCCAGGCACTAGATGTCTACTTTGTTACATGGTTTGAGGTAGCTTCCAATAAAGATGGTGTATACTAAATCCTGACTGGGATTTCGCCTATACAGTGGACTGTTTTGCCAGTCTGGATAGTTCTGGGGAATACAAGCAGACTGGATTTCAAACAATTCATGTGGGGAGAGGGTTGGTCAATGGTTATTCCAGGAGATAGAGCTAAAGCTGGCTGCTGTCACAGACTGCTTATTCCAATTCTGGGAGCCTGGGTAAGGTGGGGTCCTGTGGACAGATGTGCCACACCTAGAGGGTAGCAGTGCTCAACAGCCTCATTGTACCATCAGTCCCAGGGTATACAGGAGGTGGTCCCATCTGTATCCATGGCCACTACACCTCTCATAGGTCACTGGTGGGCAGGGGGCTCCAGGGCAGTGGGACAGATAGGCCAGGATCAGAGGGTGTAACAGCCTGGGTCCAGAACCTCACAGGCCCTTCAAGGCCATGCAGAGATGGAATTGGATATTGATTGAGAGCCTGGCTACCTGGTGTATACTTCCCTAAGCTGCAGCATCTTTCCCAAGCAGTGTGTAAATTGGGGCTACACTCTTAAGTCATGATGGTACCCCATAACCCACCATCCCTGGCAAAGCTCACCCTGAGCCTGCTTTTTTATACCTTGTAGCTCATCTGCCAAGCATGGGTAGTTATAAGAGTGGCCAGGCAGAGTCTCCAGTACAAGGGCACAGCCTGGCAGGAGAGCCCCTGGGACTTCTAGACAGAGCAGCTGGAACAGACTGTAGCCTCTGTCCTTGGTAGAGAGCGCCTGTCTGAGGCTGCCAGGCCTGGGAGTGGTCCTGAGGCAGAGCTGTGGTACATCTACATTCAAAGAATTGCTCTTTGGAGACAGCCTCTAAAATACAGGCCTGGGGCAGCACTGGCCACAGGGGTGAAGATGGAAGATCTCTCCCAGCTGGCTTTGTGCTCCCGTCCAGCCAGCCAGTCATATGGCCTCTAGAATGGGCAGTTGAGGGCTTCACTTGGTTCCTATTCAGGGCATGGTTCCCAGACGCTAGCTGAGAGAATGAACCCAACTTGTATTAATGTTGCTTTCCAGAAGAGGCAGGGGCTGGGGTGGGAGTTGCTCCAGTAGGAGCCTGACCCACTGTCTCTGAAGGGGCCCAGGGACAAGCCCAGCAGGGAGTCCTCAGCCTCTGTATAGGAAAATCAGATCTGAGGTTTGTGGAGTGATGGACACCACTCTTTCAGGACAGACAAGCTTTTATGGGCTGAGGCTTTAAAATTACAGAACACTCTCTTCAAGAAACAGCTGAGCAGCTTGGAGATGGCTCAGAGTTAGGGAAAGTTCTTGCCTCATAATACTGTGACCTGAATCTTAGTCAGGATTACCATTTCTGTGATCAAACACCATGAGCAACAGCAAGCTGGGAGGAAAGGGTTTATTTGACTTACACTTCCACATCGCTGTTCATCATCAAAGTGAGGACAGGAACTCAGACAGGGTCGTGGAGAACTGATGTAGAGGCCATGGAGGAGGATGCTTAGAATCTTGCTCCATGAGGCTTTCTCAGCCTGCTTTCTTATAGAACCTGGACCAATACCCCAGGGCTGGACACATCTACAATGGGCTCCACTACACCCCCATGTTGTAGAGACATTTTCTTATATTTTTGCTTATTGAACCTAGCCTTTAATGACTGTACCATCTCTCCAGTCCAAGGAGACATTTTCCTAATTGACGTAGATATAAACTATCCAGCACACCATGTTTTGTTATGTTTAAAACAAAAGTGAAGCCGGGCGGTGGTGGCGCACGCCTTTAATCCCAGCACTTGGGAGGTGGAGGCAGGCGGATTTCTGAGTTCGAGGCCAGCCTGGTCTACCGAGTGAGTTCCAGGACAGCTGGAGCTACACAGAGAAACCCTCTCTTGAAAAACCAGAAAAAAAAGTGAAAACAGAAAAACCACACGAGGCAGTTGTGGGTCATGCCTTTAACCCAGCACTTGGGAGGCAGAGCCAGATGGATCTCTGAGTTCGAGGCCAGCCTGGTCTATAGAGTGAGTTCCAGAGCATCCAAGGCTACACAGAGAAACCTTGTCTGGAAAAACAAAACCAGAACAAAAAGGTAACCCACTACTTGTGGCTGGTGAGGTCATTTCAAAACCGATAAAATTTCTAACAGAATTCTAAATACTTAGCCACACCCAAAAATAAATGTAGCTCTTACTCCTCACCAAAGAATCTTCATTTTGGGGCTGGAGAGATGGCTCAGTGGTTAAGAGCACTGACTGTTCTTCGGGAGGTCCTGAGTTCAATCCCCAGCAACCACATGGTGGTTCACAACCATCTGTAATGAGATCTGACACCTTCTTCTGGTGTGTCTGAAGACAGCTACAGTGTACTTACTTACATATAATAAATAATAAGAAATCAGATTTCAAACAAAACAAGAAGGAGGAGAGGGAGGAGAGGAGGAGGAAGAAGACGAAAGAAGAAAAGAAGAAGCTTCTTGCAAAAGGTACAACTGGTCAAAATGTAGAGAGCTGACCATGGGATACCCAGACCCAGTTGATAAATCTAAAACACAACCCTGACACCTAAGGCTCAGAAGAGAGTGTGGAAAGACTGGAAGAGGCTTGCTCAACAGGTTTCTTATCAGAAGAAAGGGAGCTGAACCTGTAATCTAACCAAGGCTACAATGTGACAGTCCCCAAAAAGAGGGTGTGGGGTTTTCAAGGTCCTTAGACAAGGTCAGAGAAGGAGAAGGTAAAGGGAGTCTGCTATTTTGCACTGAGCTTGGGGCTTTCTGGTAATGTCAGACATAGACCTTAGCAGCAAGGTTTCTCCACATCAGTCTATAGAGCAAGTTCCAGAACGGCCAAGCTTAGTCAGAGAAGGAAATCATCGAATGTGGTGCTTGTGAGGTATGCCACAAGAGGAACCAGCATGGAGCTGGTGAGACAGAGTGAGACAGAGCAAGTTCAAACCCCGGGAATCCCAAAACTTGAGACTGGCAGGAGTACAAGTAGCCCCTTCCCTGTCATGGGCAGTCAGTCATGTACCCAACACCTGGAACGCCTTCTCTCCATTCTAAGCCTTAGGTTCCAATGTCCTTCCTTCCCTGGCTATTCTCACAACCTCCCCCAAAATTATATAACCCTTGGTTTACCCTGAATAAGGTGTTGATGTCCAAACCCACCCTACCCCAATAAAGAAATATGAGCAAGCTAAGATCATCTCAGAGAGTTGCTTCACTAAATACCATCAGAGAAGGCCTTCACCTAAAAGAGCCATAACACTGAGATTCTCGGAGAAGCCCTTCCTCTCCCCACCCTCCTAGCACTCTCTCCCAACCAATCTGACTCCACTTCCCCCTTCCGGCCAGCAGGAGGAGTGGGCTGTGGCTCCCACTTGTTCCAGACACTGCCTTGTCCTCTGCTGCTGTACTGGCAGTGTCCCTGGGGGAAGAGGTGGAACCTGGAACCACAATCCAAACCAGAACACTGGTGAAGATATCACAGAACAAGGGGACCATGTTCTGCAGAACTCGGCAGCTTCAGCCACAAGGCTCTGGCTTTAGAGTCAAGAACAGAAGGGGTTAGTGGGATAACTGATGCTGGTTAAGCCAGAGCTGAGAAGAGACCAGCATCTCTGAAGCAAAGTCTTCTGGGAAGTGTTTTCTGAGAGCACAAAGAAGCTGTGTTCCGGAGATAGGCCTCATGCTGACAGCCAGACTTGGTACTGTGCATGAGTCTCCCAGGTAGACTGGTCTTGACGGTATGAAGTGGTCATGGAGAACAGCTAAGGCCTGACACTCTGAGATGCCAGGAAAGACCACTGATGAAGGTCCAGCCTCGGTGGCAGCTGAAGGCCGGTGACTGCAGAGGTCAGGTAAAGCAGCTGAGGCCTGGCACCATGAAGAGAGGTCTAGTTGCAGAGGAAGACCCCCAGTATACTGGAGATGCCAGTACCATGGGATGACCACCAAGAGCTTTGATTTCCCCTTCCAAGAAGTGTCCTTGTGGGCAGTGAGCCCCAGGATAGCAGCCCAGCTTTCCCTGGAACCTGGCATTCAGGGAGTACTCCACAGTCTGAGTGGCCAGCTGAGAGGCAGAAGGATGGCCATCAGTTGTGGAGTTTGTTTTTGGACCTGTGCAGGCCACCCACCTCTCAGAACCCCATTAAATGGGACGATGGCTGTGCCTTTTGGCAAATGTGGTTCCTGGACCGCTATTTTGACTGCTTCAGCCCTCTGCCATCCAGGCAGTAGACTGCACTTCTGAGGACGCTCAACTGCTTATAGCTCTGTCAGGCAATGAAACAGGTGCTTGGGGTCCATGTCGGGGTACCAGTGCCCACCCAGCACCTCCAGCCATCCTCTCTAAGACACCTGAGGAGGCTTCCCAGACAGAGTTCAGGACTCCTAGCCTGCAGTAACTCTCAACTCCTGGCCTGGCACCACTGGGCACTCCAAGTCCTAGTTCCTCAGAGGCCCCCGTCACGGCTCCTAGGTTTCTATACAACACAGCTTTGGGGCCTGTTGACTGTGTTTCAAAGCCATACAGTTGGGCCTCATCATGACCCCTGACAGGTAGGGTCTCAGTGACTTCTAAAAGCATGTTTCTTACATTGAAAATGGGTTCGTGGCTAGAGACGTGGCTCAGTGGTTGAGAGCACTGGCTTCTCTTCCAGAGGACCCAGGTTCAATTCCCAGCACCCACAAGGCAGCTCCAAGGGACCAGAGACCCTCTTCTAGATTCCTTGAACACTGCACATAAGGGCTACAGAAATGTATCATACACATAAGAAGTAGTAAAACAAATTGGAAAAAGAAAAAAGAAAGTGAGATAGTGACTGCCCCTGTAAGTGTGCTTCAAAATAAAATGGGGAAATGGAGGGCCTCCAAAGGCTGAGACAGGAGATCAACTGGCTGGAGAAGGCCCCAACACCGGACAGAGGATGAGTCTCTCAGTTGGAGATGGTCACAAAAGCTGATTCGCTGTGAACATTGGTGCTATGGGTACCATGGTGCCTCATTATAAATGAGGCTTTTTGTTTAAGTATTTTATTTATCTATTTTGAGACAGGGTCTCACTCTGTAGTGAGTTTCTGGCATGAAAATTACAATGCAGACCAGGATGGCCTCATACTCACCGAGATCTGCCTGCCTCTGCCTCCCCAGAGCTGGAATTTAAGGTGTGCATCACCACATCCAGCAAGATTTATTATTTATTTATGTGTATGTGTGTAGCCAGAAGACAGTGTTGGAACTCCAGAATGGGTGCTGGGAACTGCACTTGGGTCCTCTGGAAAAGCAGCAATCGTTCTTACCAGCTGAACCATCTCTCCAACTTCCAAAACGAGGCTTAATCCCGAGTGATCAAGGACTCCTAGGTAGAAGCATCCCCAGGTACGACGAGAACCTCCTTTTAGATTCTCTCCCAACCCTCATACCAGCCAGAGGCAACCTCAGTCTCTGTGGTGACATGGAAGAGAAGGGAAAGGAGAGATGGAGGTCTAAAGAGGGACTGAAGGAGAGACTTGACTTTCCTGTCAGCCTCAGAGCCTACTGCCACCAAGCTGAGTCCTGCAGGTGGGGTCGGGGTACCTGCGTAACAGAATGTCCAGGATCTCCATGTCCACCTAGCCTCAGCCCCCGCGACGGTGATTCTAAACTCTGCCGGGGCAGGAGTACAGCGCAGGCAGCTGGGCAAAGAGACAAGGGAGACAAGCCCAGAGAAGCGCTCGGTACGCGGCGCGTGCGCGCGGCTAGGCGGGGTCACGTGCGCGCGCCGGGCCGTGGACACCAGGCGGACGTCCCAGGTCCAGTCGCCTACGCAGGGCGGGGAAGGAGGCCGAGCGCGTCCCGGAGCTCGTGCACCGGGGCCCGCCCCTCGCACCTGCGGGCGAGCTGGGCGGGGCCGGGGCGGGGCCGCGCTGTCTCCGCCCACCCGTCCCGAGCTCCGGGAGCTCCGGCGGAACCGAGCAGCGAGGCCCCAACGGCCGGGAGCGCGGCGAGGCGAGGTGCGGCGCAGACAATGGGAGCGGCATTGGCGAGGGCCGCGGAGCTCCGGGCCTGGCGGGGACCGGAGGCCGCGCCATGAGCCCCGCAGCCGGACGCCCCGCTGCGCCGCGCGCGGGCCGAGGCGAGCGGCCTCTGCGAGCCCCGGGCTGCGCCCTGGGGCTGGCGATGAGCTGCCGAGGCTGAGGATGATGGTAGATTGCCAGGTGAGTCGGCGTGGGGCCCTGTAGCCGTGGGTGTGGACGAGGCCCGCACCCACCCGGAGAGCGAGCGAGGCCGCGTCCACGCAGAGCGTGCACTTAACACTATTCCGCGTCCAACCTATCTTAGTACAATCGAGAAACTGAGGTCTGGAAAGAGGCTTGCCAGGTGGGCGGAGACCTGCGGAGAAGGGAAGGATTCCGGCCCCTGGGGTCAGAGCTCATCCCTAGCGTAGGGTTTGCTTTGGGAATGAGAGTCTCTTGAGGTCCTGGGGAACACTGGCTGCCCTACCTCCAGTGGAGCACACCGAGGCACGGGCGCGCACCCTTACTCCCTCTCGATAGATTCTACAGACTTCCTAGGTTTCCGAGGAGGGTGGGACAGTGGAGGTGGTGTGGTGTGGTGTGGTGGAAGAAGGAAGAGCCAAGAGGCAGCTCTGTCTTGGGGTTGAGGCGTCCAGTCTCCTAGCAACATTGGGGGGTGCCCATTGTACGGGAGGCGCTGATAGACAGAGGAGATTCCCAGGGTCTGCTTGTCAGGGGCCATCCTCACACTAGCCTGGAGGGCAGGGCGGAGGTCCTTAGTGTGGAGGAGGCTGCTGAGGAGACCTCAGTTTCCTCCTTTGCACTTCTCAGGTTATTGGCCTTTGTGACTTCTTCCCGCCCCCGGTGATCCCGGGGGCTTGTGGAGTGTCTTTTGGCTTTGGTTCTCCTTCAATGACCCATTACCCATAAAAATTCTAGGAAAATGCCTTCCCCCTGGTGGACTTGCTGAGCGGAGAGCGGTCGGCCAGGGTAACTCAGAGGGAGGCAAAACTCTACACACCATTCCTCCAGAGTTCGAGGACAAGACCACCCTCGTTACAATGTGTGGTTCTTATTTGGAAATGGGGTCAGAGTCATTGCCCAGGCTGACTCAGGAGGAGGCCTCCTGAGTGAGCTAGAGCCCCAGAGCCATCGAAGGAAAGAGGGGCGAAATGAGGCTACCGAGGTCTTTGTGGTAACCCCTGAAACTTATAGGTCTTGTTCCTTTGCCCAGCTGGGGCCTGGGAGACCTGCTACCTTGACAACCCGCAAACAAAAGGTTGTGTTTTGTTTTCAGGGTTTCTTGCCTGGGGGCTGTAGTGCTGGTACTGGCCACTGGGGGGCAGCAGTGTCCTTGTACTCAATGGAGCAACTGGGGGGGAGGGGGGCAGAGTTGCAAGAGTCATTCTTTGGGTGTTGTGTGTTCCGCCCTTCCAGGCCTCCCCCAGCTAGCATCCCTGTCCTCAGAGTGAGCTGGGTATAAGGGCCCTGGCTTCCTCTTGTCTTTTCCCGTAGTGCCTTGCGTGCCTGAACTCCTGACCAGTGGCTGCCTTGCTCCTGGGTGTGGCTCTTAAAATGATGGCTGTAGGTAGGTCCTGCCCTTTGGGAACGCCTAGGAATGCAAGAGGAGAAGCAGAAAGTTGTGCTTATCCTCCAGGGTGTGAGAGTCTGCCCCTGACTCACAGCTAACGGCCCTCAGACCTTGATAATCATCCATGTCGTGTTACAAGACCCAGGCTGGGTCCGCTGGGAAGAACCACCTTGGAGGTCACTCTGCTGTGATTGGCAGGGTCCAGGAGGGCCTTGGTCCTCAGGTTCTTTACCACACAGATCTGCCTTTCTGTAGGACAGTTCATAAATAACATCAGAAACCTGCTTCCTCAGAGTCGTGCAGGGAAGGTGGAGGGCCGGGAAGAAACCAGAGAAATCCTGTACACTTTAAATCCAGTACAGTACAAGACACTTTGTAAACAGAATATTGGTAGTGACCTTGTGGCCACAGTATTTGTCGGAAGCTAGTTGAATCCAGCATGCTTCGGGGATGGGGTTAGGAAAGCTGGGGGTCGTGGGAGGCGTTATGGGTTGATGTCTGGGCTGAGCAGAAGGCTTGCCATGCAGGCCACTGGGAGGCGTGTGCCAGAGCGGCCCCTCTGACTTGGCTTACTCGTCGGCCCTCCAGTGTGTAGACTGGGAGACAAGACCAAGAAAGGACGCGGCTGTCCCTGCACCACTGCCCAGAGCCAGGCTCAGGCTGTGGTTTCTATTCCATCCCTACCACAGCTCTTCCAACTCTTAAGGTTGTGTTTTAGTCATAGCTGACAGCAGTCCTCAAGTGTTACAGTGTCATCTTACACACACACACACACACACACACACACACACGTCAAGTAGATGCCACAATGAGCCTCCACTGTGCTCATGGGAGACCAGGTAGGCCCTAAGAGGAAAACAAAGGGCAGAGAAGGACGACCCACATGGCCTTTAACCTCCCACGATTGAAGGGCGAAGGTTATGGAAACAGAGGTTGGTTGTCCCAGCACCACGGTGGCAATGAGCAGCAGGAAGCTTCTACCTCCTCCCCTGCCACAGCCTTCATTCCTGTCACCACCCCCCACTCCCATCCCCGTCTCCACACCTGCTGCTGTCTCTGGACTTTCTTCTTTTTCCCTTTTCAGTTGTGTTATACATATATGTGCATGTATATGTGTTAATGTTGTGTGTGCGTGTATTTTGTTTGCTTTTCGTAGTGTTGGTTTGTTTGTTTTGAGACAGGGTCTCTATATAGCACTAGCTATCCTGGAACTCACCGTGTGGACCTCAGAACTCACTGGAATTCTCTTCTGAGTGCTGGGAACTCCAGCATGCTGGGCGTGGATGCATGCATGTGTGTGCACATGAATACCATAGGTGCTGCATTCATCGAGGGAGGCAGGGTCTCACCTAGTATGGCTGGTCTTGCTGGCCAGCTTGCTCTGGAGATCCCTGTCTCTACCCTGTGGCGGCTAGATTTATATGCCTGGCTAGCCACACCCATCAGGCATTTGCCAGAGTCGTCCGGTTACAGGGCCAGTGGAGGTCCTGGCCCTGTAACCGCTGAGCCATTTCCCCAGCTTCTGACTTTTCTGGTCATCTGAACTTGGTGAGGTAGCAGCTGGGTCGAGAGCCATCCATCCATTTGCTCGTGTATCTGATGGGTCAGCCACGCCGGAGACGGCAGGAAGAGCAGTGCAGAAAGCTGTCAGGAAGGTAGGCATGACAGTGACAAAAAGGTGACAGGCCTGGTACGTTGTGTTAGTGTCCCATGGCTGCTCTAGCAAGATGCCATATACTGGATGACCCTGTGCAACAGAAACCCGCTCTCGTGGTTCTAGAAGCCAGAAGCCTAAGACGCAAGGCATCAACACCACTGAGTCCTATGCTCAGACTCTAGGAGAGCATCCTTTTTGCCTCTTCAGCTTCTGGCACGGCTGTAGTCCTGAGTTTTAAATCCCCCGCTCCAGGTCCTCTGCCTCCACAGGGCTGCCTCTGTGTGTCTGTGTCTTGTTGTCTCCATTACTATATGGATATCCTGTGTGTGTGTGTGTGTGTGTGTGTGTGTGTGTATGTGTTAGGATGAGCCCTGACCTTAACCCATCCCAATCTAGCCTTGTATTGACTGTATCTGCAGGACCCGAGGTCTTTTGGAAGGACAGGGCTGAGCCTGTGATGAGAGTATAAGAAGGGCCAGGTTCCTTCAGGTATTGGGGGGCATTTGAGGACTGTAGGCTTGGAGGCTACCAATGGTAGCACCAGCAGGTGGCGCTGTGACCCCTGGTGTGGAATTCCAGCACTGTACTGCCCTGTCCTGAGTTTCCACAAAGGCTCACCTGGTTGCCAGGAGACAAAGCAAACTGTAAACAGGTCAGAAGTCATCATTGGTGACACACACTGAAGGAAATCAGAATCAGAGCAGGTGAGCAGCAGGGTGTTGCTGGTAGGTGTCAAGGAGGAGCCCTGAGCTCATCCCCCACCCACTCTTCCCAACACACACATACCTTGCGGCCTGGCCCTACCGCAGTTTCCAGACAGCTCTCCACAAGAAGTAGCCTTAGGGAAAGGTGGGCTGCTTCTACCGCACATGACTGGCAGGGACCTTGTCCTAAAGGAGACATGTCTACCCAGCTTGGCCTGCTGCCCTTGGCAGGTGACTGCCTGGTCTTCTTAGATGTCGTTGCGCATGCAGAGTGGCTGGTACGTTGTGGAACCGCTCCTCATCAGTGAGGTGGGGCAGTTACCTGTAGTGGAGGCCATTTCTCCTGGGCACTCCTCTTTGCCGGCACCCCATATGAATGCTGCTGGGTATAATCTCAGCCTGGAGCTCGTGGTCAATGGCCCAGTGACCAGACCAGTTAAAAGAGAGCTGTGTGCACATGGTCTCAAGTGGAGAGCCCCTCAGCTTGTATATGGGGCCAGGGGCTGGTCTAACAGGACAAGGTCTGACTGAAGCCTCGGGACCTGAACTCAGCCTCAGTCAGCTCTGCCCTCTGAAGTTTGGTGGGTGAGGCTCCCGTGCCAGGGAGCAGAGTTCTACAGGGGAGTGGTAGGTGTCGTGACAGCCTTTGACACTACTTCAGCAACTCCTCATTTGCCAGAGCTCCGTGAGGCAGCTGCTTGCCGCCCCTGTCCGCTTCTCCCTCGGAGCTGGCACCTTACTTCTGGGTGGGAAACACTGGCCGGCTGGGCATGGGTTGCCCCTATTTGGGTAATGGCAAGCCCCAGGTGACAAGCTTACAGACAAGCCAGGGAGGGGCCAGGCCCCAGGGATAGGACCGAGAGTGCCTCCCAGTTACATTGGGCTTCCCGCCCTGCCTAGGCGGGAAGGCCCTGTGTGGGTGGTTGGCAGGAATGGAGGTGCAAACCAAGGTAAACAGTTTTGTCACCCCTAACGCTAAAGAGGGCCTCACCTTTGCTTCCTGTATTGTTGGGTCTTGAGCCTCAAGAGAATCTTCTCTTAGAGGGTCATAGTGGTCCACAACTATAATCCCAGCTGAGACCGGAGAATTATGAGTTCAAGGTCATCCTGGGGTACACTGTGAGACTTGGTTCGCCTCCCCCCCCCGCCCCCCCAAAAACAGTCTGAGTCTTAGTGGTATGGATAGGCTTCCATGTAGGCAAGGCAGGCTTGGGAAGCCCCCGTCCCCTCACAGGTAGCCAAGACAGCCTGAGAAGGTAGAGATGCGAAGGAATGAGGCATCCCCTTAAAAATGACAAGTCCCAGAAGAAGGAAGAGTTCCCATGGCAACCTAGTACAGTTGCTTAGCAACCACAGTCCCCCAAAATACCTGCAGGAAGGCTCCCGGCTAGGGGCTTTCCCTCCGCCTGTGTGTGACTCTTAGCTCCGAGTTTGCATGGTTACCTCTTAAGGTTGATCCTCCCACACCTCCATCCAGGACCTAGCAGCCCTCACCGCCTGGCTCCTTCCTGAGAAAAACCCCGATCTACTCCTTCTTCCTGTCACCAAAGCTGCAGCTGCCCACCATCAGGCCAGTCCCTAGCAGCTAGTGCCATTTTTTGGATATCTGAGTGGCAGTTGGGCAGTGGTAGAGTGTCAGAATCAGGTACAGTCAGTTGTAACCTGGAGCCAGCCATAGCAGAGGGACAGGCATGATATTTTAACAGCATCCTGCCCCATACACAAATCCCCTGTAGCCCCCGACTCCCTAGTCCTGGGGCAAGGCAGCATCCCAGGTGTGGCAGAGACCACTAGTCTCCTGGAGCCCCTGGAATACAAGGCTGTGGGCCCACACCAACACTGAGACTAACTGGCCAAGTGACCCCAGTGTCATTCTTCTTACTGGCCTGTTTCTCCACCTCTGACTACTCTGCCCCTTTTCCTGTGTGCTCACCACTTTAAACATAAATACTACCCTGTAAGTCATGTCACTTCTGGGGGCTTGCGTGGGGTATGAGAAATGAGGCCCAGGGCCTGCACTTGCCTGAGCCCCTCAGCTGGCAGATTCCAGGGCTTCAGGTTGAGGTAACTGGATACCAGCACACGGTCTGTGCAGCTGGGCACTAGGCTTGAGATTTTAGTATTAAATGATTGCTAAGCCATGTGTTTTTCGTTTGTATATTTTTGAGACCGATATCACCGTGTAGATCAGGCTGGCCTTGAACTCATAGAGATCTGCCTGCCTCTACCTTCTACGTTCTCGGATAAAGGTGCGTGCTACCATCCTTCAGAACCTGTCTGTGTTCTCTCTCCTTCCCCCTTCCCTTTCTCCAAGGAAATTCCCACTCCTGGCTTCCCTGCAAGGAAATATGTAACTATAGATTCCCTTAGGTGCTGGGTTCATTTGTGGAGCCCAACCCTGTGCCGGAAGGAGGCTGTCCAGGGGTACAGTCAAGCAAGCGGTGGCCTCTGACTGCCTGGACTGGCCTTACAGCACAGAGGAGAGGGCAGGAAGGAGCAGGATGGAGCAGGGTAGACTTTTGGAGCGAGGCAAATGTGAGGATGTGACTTCCAGACATTGTCTCTGGGCGTGGCAGCAGGGAGCGAGCTGTTGGCGACTCCTCCGTGCTCATTCAATCTCTCACTGGATCGCCTTGGGCTGCACCCTGGCCTCTGACCTGAGCCATGCCTGCTGTTAGTGAGGGACAGAGGCCGTCCCAGTGTGGAAGGAGTGAAAATTGGAGCACACGGCCCCAACCTGCCACTGCTTGGGCACCCTACCCTCTGTTCAGCCTGCCCTGGCCTTGTAGCCCTGCCCTTTAGACTGGGTGCGTAATTAAAGGAGGCTTCTTGCTCTTCCGGGGCTGGGTGAGGGGAGTGAGTCCTCTCCATGCTCTTCCTCTCTACCTGAGTCAGAACCCAGAGTCAGCTCTCCTGGCGAGGGCTGAGCCATTGCTCTCGTGTACTGCCTGAGGAGAGGTGGGCCTGTGTAGCCTGCCTCCTCTTCCCTCTCTTCCGGGATCCCATCCTGGCCCTAGAGGTGACATGTCCCAAGAGGCTGGGGGTGGGTGAGATATACCAGTAAAGTTCAGAGGGTAGAGAAGAAAGAGTTTGCCACCTTGGGGCTCTCCCCACCCGAAAGGAATCCATTCCAGAGCCCTGGTTGTCTTTTTCTTCCTCCCCCTGTCACAAGGAGGGGTAGGTGCTAGCAGGCTTGGCTTGTCTGGAAGTCAGAAGAGAGGATGAAGTTGGGCTGCTGGCAATCCTGGTGTGTGGACCTGAGCAGGCTCTTTAACCCCAGGCCTCCGTGACCGCCCCTGCAGGCTTAGAGACATGGAGTGTAAATGAGGGTGCTCAGACACCTGACACCACAGAAGCCAGCCTTCCTTCCGAAGCTACAGGGGGTATCTGAAGGCAGATAGCCTAGGGTTCTCCAGAAGTGAGTGCTCTTAGAACAGGCCACAGGCGGGGACACTTGCAGGCTCTAAATGAATCCACAATTATTCCCGCCCAGACCCTGAGAAGTTGAGAATATTGTCTGAGGAAAGAATCCACTGCCTCCCCAGGGCCAATTGAACTCTGAACTGAACATCCATGCTCAAGACTGGGCTTTAAAAGCAAGGTGGTTCCCTTGGCTTGGGGCAGCCCTGAGTGGCTGGAGAGACAGCCAGAGGCCAGAGGGAGCCTGTGGGCAGTGGGAAGGGCTAACTCCATATCCTCGCTGTCTTTGGGATTTTAAGAGTGTTTCCTTCCAAGCAGCCAGGGCTGGGAAATCCCTTCCCAGAGCCCTCGCTTCCTCGCTGCTCCCAGCGGCCCTGCCAGGAACAGGCACTGGCACAGAAGGGAGATGTAGGTGCTGAGGGCGGGAGCCATCGACCGGGTCACGCTCTGTCCTTCAGGGGTAGTTGTGTGGGAAAGATGCTGTGCCTTCCAGGCCCCTGGGCCTTCAGGATGGAGCAACTGCGTCCTTCGCTGCCTGTGTGGGACGTAGATCAGGGTGTGCTCTGCCGTGCGTGCCGTGGCTCGGGAACATTCCCCTGCCTTTGGACACCCTTGCCCACTTTTGAGCAAATCCAGGCCCTTGTCACTGTGGTCCAATAATGTGTGTGTCCCCAGACCTGACAGATCTACAGGTGGCTGAGCCAGTGAATGTATGAAGGGACAGTAGCTGGGGGTGCCGGGGGCCTGTCACATCCTAGCTGTGGGGTGGGGAGGTGAGCCTTCGCCCTCAGCTGCCTCAGTGTCCGTTTTCTGATCATTCTCAGCTCACTTAGCATTTCAGTGGCTGGGAGGTGCTCTACGCCTGACACACATGGTCTTTCTATTATCATATGGGGGCACGGAGACCAGGCAGCCCCTGGCAGCCCCAGCAGGAGAGGGGGCCTGGCTGTTTGCTCTTCTGTCAGGTTCCCAGATATGAGCATCTGAGTCTTGCCTTCTGGAGAGACACCAGTGAAGGAACAGAGCCCTAGGGTTGGCAGAGAGCCAGCAGGTAGCTGGGGTGTGGGATGGGGACAAAACAGTGCCCGCCCCCAGGCTGGGGAACTTCCTTGCTGGAAACGTTCTGTGGGAAAGAGGGCAGCAGGCACCAGCCCTGCCATCTCCTGGCCTCTAGCTGGAGTCTGAAGTCAGGGCAACTCGGGAGGTCCTTCTGAAAAGGCAGTCCTGCTTCCCAGCCCTAGGCTGCAGGCTGGTGGCAGCTCTGGGCACGCAGTGTCCCTGGCACAGCAAACGGTCTCCCGCACCACAAGGGCCCATTTGTCCTGATTCCTGTGGTTCCAGAACCCTGGATGACCATGGTCTGCTGGGCACAAGAGCCTGGCTGTGGGCTGCCCTCACCTACAGCCCTTCCCTGCTCTCTGCTGTCCCTGGCCGTGGGCTCCCCTCACCCACAGCCCTTCCCTGCTCACTGCTGTCCCCTGGCAGTGGGCTGCCCTCACCCACAGCCCTTCCCCACTCTGCTGTCCCCTGGTGCAGGCTTCTCTGCTTGGGCCGAGCTGCACCAGAACAACCTGTAGTTAGCCAGTGGCCAGAGACCCACTGCCTGAAATTGCTTCTGGCCAGCCAGGAAAGAGGGAAATAAATCCTGTGCTGAACCAGAGCCGACTGGGCCTCTCAGGACAAGATGGTTTCTGGAAGCCCCTGGCTCTTGTTCTGAGTAACAGGGCGCCTGCGTCCAGAAAGCCGGCCGTCCTCCCCCTGCCCCTGCCATCCTGTGCGTTGGTGTTTGCCTCACTCGCCTCTGGGGCAAGACAACACCTCCACAGGAGCAGGTGGGCAGACAGACAGTGCACCCTTCCTCCTCCATGAAGCTCTTGTGATCCTGAAGAATTGTGAATAGAGTCCAGGAATTTGGAAGCCACAGGAGCCACCAGGACAGTCAGATCCACCTGTCTATGCAGGTACTTGTGAGTCTGCAGAGCCAGGTACTGACCGGGAGCAGGGTCCCAGTCCTCGGGGGCGTCCAGATCCCATCCCTTCCAGTTTGGGAAGGAAGGAAGGCTGCAGGTTGACACAACAGTGTTGGTGTGTGTGTGTGTGTGTGTGTGTGTGTGTGTGTGTGTTATGCATGTGTGTATCTCCTTAGCTGTCTATACTTGTGAGACAGCTCTACCTTCAGGCACACTTTAGCTGCTTAGGGCTCCCTGGCTTGGTGACAGTTGCTGTGGCCACCCCTTTGCCCACCCTGCTCTTCCCCCTCTATGGCATTCTTGCTTTCAAACATGAAGTTGACTCATGATGTCCTATGGTCATGGGAGCAGAGGTGGAGTTTTGATGGGAATTGTGACATTTTTGTTTTGTGGTAGGGTCTCATGTGACACGGACTGACCTCCTATCCCATATGTAGCCTCAAGTGCCCTTGAGTTGTCCTCTTCCCCTGTCCCCAATTCCCAAGTGCCAGGACGACAGGCATGCACCACCGCTTCCAGTCTATGCATTTCTAGAGATTGGATGCAGGGCCTCAGGCACACTAGGCAGCAATGTAACTGAGCAGGCTTTCCCAGGGCTAGAGGTGGGCTTGCATGTGCTCTGTCTGCTAACGTGTCACCAACTCTTGAACAGTGCTAGGCACATAGTAGGTGCCAGGAAATTTTATTAGGCTGATGTTAATACAAGCTGCTGTGTGGCGGCGGGGGTGGGGGGGGTGGGGGGGTGAGGGGTGGGGGTGGGGGCTGGTCCTAGATGGTCAATCCTGTGACCTTCCTAGTTAAGTATCGAAACTGATCAGGTTTAGAAACTGTAGCATTTGTCACCAAAGCCATGCTGGTTACATTTTGCAAAGGTGTCATGGCTCTTAATTAGCAAAAACATCTGATTCATCTGAAGACCAATCCTGGCATTGGGGCACCATTCTTCTGAACAAATGGCCCAGCAAGACCCTGTCATAAGTGTTTCCACTGAATAATTATTTTAAACATAAATATTCATTGGCTTTGTGTGGGCCAGCAAGGGGAAAGACCGACACAACCATCAGGTGGCTTAGAATTTTGTCCAGGTCCCAGCTCACAGCTGCTGCTTGGATCTTTCCAGTTGGAGGCAGGCTACTTGCAGGACATCCTGGGGGCAGGCCCAGGCTGCTGGAGGCAGGGCTAGCCCCAGCTGCTCCCTGCCCCCACCCCCACCCCCAGAGGAGCTTCAGGCTCTTGGCAGTGCTGGATCCTGCTGGGCCCAAAGCCAGTGGGAGTGGCTGGGGCAGGCAGTTATTCTCTGGTCCACCCCTTCTTGGCAACCTCGTGATTCAGTGGTCTGGTAGAAGGCCTGGCAGCGGGCTGCCAGCACAGGGAAGCCCTGTCGGGGAGCCAGTCTCTTTGCTGTGCTTGGGGCGGGGCCTCGGCTGCCAGCCTGAGCCTGCCCCCCTCGGCTTTGCCTAGCTTCCACGCGCTGGGGCAGGCGAGGCATGTGCCTGTCCAGAGCAGGAGAAGCAGCAAAACACCCCATGGCCCTATGAAGCTTCCCATAAGTCACTTGGAAGCTCTGGTCCTTCAAAATCCCAGGAGTCCCTGAGATGCTCCCCCTGACCACAGGTGACACTGCAAGGGCAGAGGCATCCTGGTCTTTTGTAAGAAAGGCCAGGGATTTTGGGAAGAGCAGCTAGGACACCAGCTACAGGCAGCAGCACTGGATGACTGGCCCTGCTGCATGGCTGTGAGGAGCCTTTTCCCTGGCTCGTTGTGGTAACTCAGTGACGTCCACACTGGGTGGTTTTGTGAGGGCTCTGTGAAGTCACCGACCTGAATTATGGCATGAGTGGAAAAGATTTGCCCTTCAGACCTAATAGTTGGGACTCCAGGCACCAGCCAGGTTAGGGGTAGAGGCCAGGGGAAACAGAAGTCAGTATCCCAACCCAGGCTTCGGCCACATGATGGACCACCACTCTGAGTGACAGGAACCCTGCAGCCATATGCCTGTCAGGGCCACCAGGCCTAAGTACTTTCTGATCTTTAACTTGTAGAGGAGAGCAGGCAGCCTTGAAAACTGAGTGGGTCTGAGCATCTCCATGGCCTCGTGACCTTGGGAAGATAGTTTGCCTTCTCTGGGCTTCCGTGCTCCCAGCTTTACCATGAAGATAATGACGGTGGCTCCAGCATTCTGTCCCAGACTGGTAGGAAATGTTTTGTGTTCACTGGGAAGAGCTAAAGGCCTGGCCACTGGGGACCAGGGCTTCAGTTTACTCCCTCTCTGGGTAAAGTTTGCTTTTGGGCTGAGGAGTCCAGATGATGGTAGACCTCTGCTCAGGGCCTTTTGGTCAGAGCTGAGGCGTACTCTCCTAACCGAGGCCTACACTCTGCCTGGCCCCAGAAAAACCAGTAAAGCATGGACCACGGGAACATGTGTGGGGCGACTTGATGACCGGCCCAGTTCCTGGTGTGTGGGGTAGAGGAACTGTCTTCTCCCTCCCCCATAGGACCCCAAGTGTCAGGTCAGCAGGCAACAGGAAAGAAGGGCAGAGCCATGGCCCTAATCAGCCTCCTGGACAGGATGTTGTACCGAGTAAACAGCTCTGGAAGTCCCTGCTCAGCTGAGTCACAGCTCCTAGCGACAGACACCAGTTGTTTATAAACAATGGGCTGTCACCCTTCAGAGCCCGCCCCCACCCGTGAAGGGCGGGGAGATGCTCCCCCAGCAGTAGTACCCCCACTGACTTTAGCACCTGGGCCTAGGGACACCACGCAGGCTTGTGTGAGTGGCGAGGTTCCTTCTCCCAGGGCCACTGGTGTGTAGAACAGAGCAGATGACACGGGTGCCTTGAGAGAATGGGCAGTAGTAGATACAGTGGTGTGCAGGGAGGGGCGGTGCACTGGCCCTGTGGCTGGGGCTATACTCAGCCCCCAGAGCCCACTCTTGTGGCTCTGGGAGCTCCTGTGGCCATCCTCAGTTCCAGGCAGTGACAGTGACAGGTGTCACGTGGCTCCCAAGGGCCTAGAACAAAGGGCCTGCTCTCCCTGGGCCAGCCTGTGGCAGGGTGGGGCCGGGAGTGTGTGGTGGGAGGAGGGGCAGGAGGCCTACTGGCTCCTCCCTCCCTTTGGTCCCTCCTCCTGGAACCCCAGCTTCAGGAGTGGCAGCTGGTCCTTCTGGTCCTGTTCTTTGACCTGGCTATGACTCAGACCCTCTGGCCCTCTCAGCCTGCTCCGTGTTGCTGCCCCAGGCAGCCCTGCCCTTTAGGAATAAGAATAGCCGCAGGATCAAGCCCTGCACCTACCTAAGCTGAAGGTTGGGGCACGTTGGGGAAATGAGGGTACTGGCCTGGGGGATGGTGGGAAGGTTGGAGGGTGCACTAAGGAGCTGTACCAGAGGCCGGCATTGTGTCTTGCACAGGCCTGGTGGTCAGGGAGTCCCTGTAAACGCTTGTCCATCAAAGGCACAGACACAGTGCCGTTGCACTCCTGCTTCCTTCCCACTTCCTCCACAGGCCTCTGTGGGGAAACCCCTTTCTCACCGGTAAACCTGTACCAGCCAGTGCCAATGGCTAGGTGGACAGTACAGGAAAGAGAGGCCAATATGGAGGAGTGTGGTGTGGGGTGTGCTCAAAAGTCCTGCAGGAGACAGCACCAAGCAGGGACAGGAACCAAGGCTTGGAACCCCCTCCTCAAGGCCTCGATCCAACTGATTGATCAGTCAGTCACTGCACAGGAAGACCATTGGAAGACGATGTGGATTGCTCAGAGGGTAGAGCTAGGGTGCTCACGGGGCTCAGTCTGGATGCTGGGTCTCCGCCACCCCCACTGCCCCCCCCCCACTGGGACTCAAGTCCCTCTGGGGAGCTGTAGACTCACTGGCCGCCACTGACCTCCCGCCTCCTCCACGCTGGGTACCTAGCCCAGTGTTTTGGTTTGTTTGGTTTTGTTGTTGTTGTTGTTGTTGTTGTTGTTTGTTTTTTGGTTTTTGTTTGTTGGTTGGTTGGTTGGTTTTTTCGAGACAGGGTTTCTCTGTATGGCCCTGGCTGTCCTGGAACTCTCACTTTGTAGACCAGGCTGGCCTCGAACTCAGAAATCCGCCTGCCTCTGCCTCCCAAGTGCTGGGATTAAAGGCGTGCACCACCACTGCCCGGGGTGTTCTCCATTTTCAACCTTGGTCTGGATGCCTGCCCAGCCAGAGTCCCAGTGGGTGAAGGTGCAGCCTGGCTTCTGCCTACTTCATCCTGGGACTGAGCCTTGGGTCAGGTCTGTGGTTACAGGCAGAAGCAGCCGGTCGGCTTTGCTCTAAGAGCCAGCGGGACCTTGGGCAAGTCTTCCTCCCTGACCCTGGTTCTTGTGTGTCAGAGGGGGGTGTTGGGCTTTTTAGTGGCTTCTAGTGTTTGTTTTGTAGTAAAATACGGGGAAGGATGGTGAATTGCTCTAAAGCCCAGCACACTAATTTTGCTGCTGCCCCTTTCCTGACAGACAGACATTCTACCTGGTTTTTATGTGATCTCACTTCTGAAATCTTAGCAGTGGTGCCATTCAGTTTTTAACCACCCTACTTGGTCTTAGCTTAAAATGGAGTACTGTGCCCGGTGGGCTGACGGACCTGTAATCCCAGCAGTAGGAGTTTAAGGTCCTCCTTGGCTTCATAGTAAATTAGAGGTCAGCCTGAGCTACAAGACACCATCTCAACAACAAAACAAACAAAAACTCCATGCCGGATACCTGGGAGAGTGGTCAGAAAAGGCTCCTAGAATGGGAAAACAGAGCTCCGAGACCCGGTTTATGCTCATTTAGTGACTCTGCTCCTGACGAAAACTGCTTTGATCCCACTGTAGACTTCCAGCCCCACAAGGGAGATCAGTGGGATGAGGCCTTGGGGCGGAGGGCTGGAGGAGAGAGCTGGGTCCACCTAAGGGGTGGAGGTTAGGAATAGATTACTAGGCCAGCCCGGAACAGAGCCCTAGCCACTCATCCTTGCCTGTCCTGTGGCCTGGTACAAGCGGGAATTCCTGGCCCTGCCCGTCACAGCAGCAGGTATGACAGCCATGCAGGTGACAGCAGGCCTAGGCACTCTTGGGGCTCAACTCCACTGGGGCAGGCGGGCGACAGACTCACTATCAGACAGACAGCCTGCCAAAGAGCCCACTCCCCCCTGGGTTCTCACCCTGCTATGGCCCGGGAAGCAGAGCGGGTCCACGCTAGGCCTCCTGTGCCCCAGGGGAGGAAGGGTTCCGTGTTCTTCGTCTGTGTCTCAGCGGTGACTGCCAGGCGACGGGCTGCCCGCCGCACCACTGCCCGCTCTCCCACTCCTCCTCTGACACCACCTTTCCTGGCCCCCCTGCTGGCACCTACTGCTGAGGTGAGAGTTTGTTGGGAAAGGCTGTCCTGGGTCGTGGGAGTTGGCACCTTAGGGCTCCTTACTCTCCTGTCAGAACTGGTTGAAGAAGTTTGGTTAGAAGCACCAGGAGACTGTCTTTTGTACCCTTGCACCCGGTGTCAGCTCAGAGGCTGGGTGCTGTGTATAAGCTCCGGCTGGCCACCTGTCCCCAGCCGTGGCGGACAGCGTGCCTGTGGGCTGTCATGGCAGCTCGCGTTGGATGGTACTTCTTGGATTACACGGCTTTTGTGTCTTGACTCGGAACGATAGCTGGTAATGTTGTCCTCATTGTTTTCTTAGTGTCTCCGTCTTTCCAGGAGAGATATTGAGCTCTGAGGTGGCCTGGGGCTCTGAAGCTCTGGCGCAGGGCTAGGGCTCCAAGCTGAGCTCCAGTCCTCCGGGATCCACCTGGCACTAGGCTGAGTGTAAGGTGGGTGGGGCTGGCAGACCGCTCTCCCGGGAAGGGAGAGAATGGGAGCCTGGGCCTTTCCGGGGAGTGCTAGGGGACAAATATCACTGTCTCTAGGCTTAGGGACTGATGAGACTGTGGGACACTTGTTGCTACCGTATGTGCTCGGCGGCCCCCTGACTGCTCTGATGAGCTCACACAGGCCACAGCTCCCTCGGCCTCCCTCCTCCTCCTGCTCCTCTCTTCGGGTTTCTGTCTGGGCTCCGCTCTGAGTCTCCCTCCGTCTCCATTTCTGTGTGTTGTCTTCACTGGCTTTCTCCTCTGCCTCTGTGTGCCTCATGTGGCACCTGAAGCATTAGTGGTTCCCAGGGTTATCAGTGACTAAAGTGGGTAGGTCCACAGTGGGTATCTTGTGACTTTGGGGGGGGAGTCATCGGGGTGACATTGATTCTTGCTCCATTAATAACACTTCTCATGGTGCCAGTCATACTGGTTTTTGAGCGCTGCCAGCGTGGAGTTGCTCTGGTGGGACAGAGAGCAACAGCAGAGCATGAATTTCCTGAGGCTGAACCCAGAGAGGCTAATCCAGAATCATGTGTTCTTTTGTTTTGTTTTGTTTTGTTTTTTGTTTTTTGAGACAGGGTTTCTCTGTGTAGCTCTGGCTGTCCTGGACCTCACTCTGTAGACCAGGCTGGCCTCGAACTCAGAAATCTGCCCGCCTCTGCCTCCCAAGTGCTGGGATTAAAGGTGTGCGCCACCACTGCCCAGCTGAATCATGTGTTCTTACATGGACCATCTCCATTGCCCCAAGCTTGATGTATGTGGAGTGTGTGTGTGTGTGTGTGTGTGTGTGTGTGTGTGTGAGATGAGAGACAGAGACAGAGAGATGGTCATTTGGTATGCATGTGTACCCAGACAACTTTTTATTATTTTTTATTATATTTAGATGTGGGGTGTGTGTGTGTGTGTGGCGCGCGCGCGCGCGCCACACACACACACACACACACACACACACATGTAGGTATTAGCTATTCAATATCAGGGGTGTCAGATCTCCTGTCGCTGGAGTTTGAGCTAGCTGTGGATACAGGGAACTGAACTGAGGTCCTCCGCCAGGACAGCGAGTGCTTGTAGCAGTTGAGCTATACCCCCCCCCCCACCCCTCTTATTTAGTCCCTGTGATGTATGGGGCTATGTGCGCCACAGTGCATGTGTGGTGGGCAGGGACAGCTTCCCTGGAACTTAGTTGGGTTCCAGGGACTATTGAGCTTCAGGCTGGTTTTGTTCCAGTTTTCCTTGGTCAGTAACTCTATGGGAGGTCAGAGATTTGGGGTAATCCTGTCACATCCCTCGCCCAGTATGACCTCCTGGGGCAGTTGTTTCTTGAGTTCCCTCCTCCATTGTGTGCAGAGGCTCCTGAGACTGCAGAGCACAGGGTAGAGCCCGGCCACTCAGGGCCAGGTGCGTCACCTCCCGCCAAGGTGTGTGCTCACACGCCCACACAGGGCCACCCCAGAACCCAGGCAGGCCAGGAATGATGATGCCCTAGTCGGGAAATGACAGAGGAGCTGGGCTGGGCCACACCCTAGCAGTGTCCTCCAGCCATGAGCTCAATGGAGAACAACAGAGGAGGGGCAGGCCTTTACCTGACAGCCGGGGTGAAAAGTCTTTTATCTTGAAGCAGGGTCTTTCTCCAAGGCCTAGGATGGTTCCAAGTTCATAATCTTCCTGCTTTAGCACACCAGAGCTGGGGTTGCAGGTGTTGGCCATTATATCTAGACAAAAGACAAAGGGATTTCTACCATGGCCCACCAGCTGCTGTCCTCACTGGCTGTGGCCCCAGCCTGGGTGTGAAGAGATGTTGGCTCATTTCCGTGGTTGTCCTGACATTACCTGGTGTCCAGGTCTGGCTCTGTCTGTCTGCTACCCAGCAGTCATGGAACTATGCCCCTGAGACCCATCACAGGGGCAGCCTTGGCAGCCTGAAAGGACTAGTGATATACTTACCAAAGAGGGGTGAAGACGCATTTCCATCCTAGTCGGGGAATGTTCAGAAGCCAGACTCCAGGGACCTAGGCAGTTGTGGGGCTCATTTGTCTGGGAATAGGGGATGGTGTCCAGGGATAGTTAAAGCCCTCAGGTGCCGCTCAGCCTGCACCCAGCCTCTCGTGCAGAAGCACAGCTGGTGTGGTCAGGTCACACAGAGTTACCGGAGACGCCTGAATTTCATATTTTTATGTGAAATCACCTGACCTTTTACTGTTGGCTCAAACATTTAAAAACACTTTGCAGTCCAAACAAAATACATGTGTGAGGTGCTCTTGGCTTCCTTCTAGTCTCCGACTGTCAGCTCAAAGCCTTGCTCTTTGAGGACCGCCATCCAACTGTGTAAGTCAGCATTGTTCTTAAGGGGTTTGTTGGGCCTCCCAGTGAGGGCCAGCTGCATTCCCAGGAGGGCTGGGCTGAGGAAGGGGAAAGAGGCCAGCCAGTTCCTTGTAACTTGCAGAGGAGAGCAGTGCTGTGTGACAGCCCAGGTGTTAGGGTTAACGTGAGCCTCACTTCAGACTCAACCATGATCACCAGGGCCGGGCCGAACAGGTGAGCATCAGGACTCAGTTTCCCCGGACCCACTGCCTGGGGCTGCTTTGTTCTCAGGGTCCTGTCAGTGACTGGGCAGAGTGAAGCACATAGGCAAATCTAGCCCAGGCTCACTGCATCCCACCAGTCTCTAAAGCTTGTAACCCTCCCCCTGAGCTGCTTCAGGAGCCCCAGAGGCCTTAGAGGGTGATTCTCCAGCCAAACCCCTTCTGTTCTCTTAACTTTTATTATGGAGAAATCCCAGATAGACTCAAGGTAGAGAATATGGCATAAAGCTTTAATAACATCAGTTCATCCATACATCCCAGGCACAGCCATATAACTTTTTTTTTTCCTTCTTGGAGCTGAGGATGGAACCCAGGGCCTTGCACTTGCTAGGCAAGCGCTCTACCACTGAGCTAAATCCCCAGCCCACCATGTAACTCAACAGTAACCATACCAGAGTGGAGGCTAAGAAACAATGTCCAAGTCCAGGTGTCCATGTTCAGCCAGGCATGGTGGCTCATGCCTTTTATCCCGGCACTCAGAGGAAGAGGCAGGCGGATCTCCCGAGTTCCAGGACAGCCAGGACTATGCAGAGAAACCCTGCCTCCAAAAGCGAAAGAAGGAGGAGGAGGAGGAGGAGGAGGAGGAGGAGCAGCAGCAGCAGCAGCAGCAGCAGCAGCAGCAGCAGCAGCAATGTCCAATGCCATCAATACACAGTAGTCTTCAGCTACCCAGGGTTAACCCTGCTCCAAAATTATTAAACGGAAAACTCTAGAATCGAATCTCTTGTTCTGAGCAGCACAATGCAATCAACCCTTTCCTCCCCACTCCGCGCCCCTGACTTGCAGTCGCCCCTTTGCCCACTATACCTAAATACTCTGCTTGCTAGTGAGCCGCTTGGCTGCCTGGGCCACTGCTCGGATCATTGCAGTGCCTAGTGCAGTTCACTGTTACCCTTATTTCAGGATCCTGCAGCGTATCCTGGTGTGCAAGGTAAGAGGGGCCTTGCTACTTAACAGTTTGTTCATATCAGGGTCGCAAACCCACGCACTGGCCGCTCTTTTTTCTTTTTGTGTACCTCCCCACCCCCATAGATTTGTTAGCAAAACAAAACTTATTTGTCTATCCTACAGGCTGGATTTCCGTGGATTGCAGGCTGGTGGTGTGTGGAGGAGGTCCTTCTGACCCCTGCTGTCCCCAGTGATGGTTAGATGGTTAGATTTAGGTGTGGTTGCAGGGTGTTCCTCACTGTCCTGCCACATGCTGTCCTTATCCCCTCTCTTAGGATGGGCCTTCTCTTGGTAAGGGATATGCCCTGTTGGTTGGGGCTAATCATTAGGAGGCCTTGGGAGGGCTCTGCTTTCCCAGAAGTATCTAGAGAGTCACAGCTGGTTCTGAGGATGCTCAGGGTGTGAGCCCTGGGGGTCTAGGGCAGCAGGCAGGAACATGAGGACACTCATGGTGAAAGGGGGTCAGAGTAAAAAGCTTGAATGTTGGCCCGTGGGAGCGAGGAGTTTCTTTGTCCATCTTGTCTGTGTGGCTTTATGTCTCCGTGTCTCTGCCTACACATGTGTGTGTGTCTGTTTCTGTATCTGTGCGTGTGATATCCATGAATAGCCTTTCCAAGAGGGAAATGTAGCCACACAGAATGAGATAGGAAAGGAACTTGATAATCAGGTGGACAGCGACACGAAAGCAGAGCAGGCGATGGGACCTCACCTCTGCCACTGTCCGTCCCTGCAACTGGAGGCAGCCTGCTGCCACCACTGTCACCGCCGCCGCTGCTGCAGGGTTACCTCCCTACCCCTTCCCCTCTGAGGCTGGAGGGGCCGTGCCTGGGAACTAAGTATCAGAGAGAAGTGGCCCTTAGAAAAAGAAAGCCAGAACAGGAGAGAGCAGCAGGACGGGAAAGGAAGCTGGGCTGCTGCTTGGGTCCTTGGCCCAGGAATGGGGCTGGGGAAAAGCCTGAAGAATGTGTGGGAGCCTCTGCCTTCCTGTGATACACCCCCCACATACCTGGACTTCCTGGAGGTGGGGCAGGGCCCAGGCTTTTGAGCAGCCTTAGGGGATCTCCACCCCAAGCCAAATCTGCCTATCTTTTTCTTAAATCTATTTATCACTGGGGCCTACTCGTAAAAATACTTTCCGACAATTAAAATTTTCAGAGAAAATTTAGGCCTTGGGGCCGGAGAGATGGCTCAGCACTGAAGAGTACTTACTGTTCTTCCCGAGGACCTGAGTTTAGTTCCCAGCACCCATATGACACCTCAGTTTGTTCCCACCAGGCACCAGGCACATATACAGTATACACATATGCATGGCAAATAACCGTACACATATAATAAAATAGGCAAGCCTTCTAAAAGAATACAGCCTCACCTAGAGGTAACTAGCATTTCTTTTGAATAGTAGGTCTGTCTAGTTTGTGCATGGCTGTGGCGACTGGTGCTGAGGCTGAAAAGCACCCCTCTCCCAGTGAAGCTTGGGCTGGATGCCAACGCCCTCTGGACACTTAGCCGGAGCAGTACTCAGGCTCACCCTTCCCTAAGCTCTGGTATATGAGCACATAGCCAGTGACTTCATGACATCCTCGCAGTCACACGCTTGGAGGAAGTCATTTCATTACCCATACTTTCCAGTTGAAGAAACTGAGGCTACAGAGCTAGGGGGTGTGGTAACTGGAATTCCCGGGAAGTGGATCTGATTTCAGCAAAACAGCATCACGGGCACGCCCACACAACACACAGACTGCATGTGCAAGCGGTATCCACCAGGCCTGGCAACTAGAGGAGGCTCACGCCCCCTCGGAAACCACGCCCCGACCCCTGCTGACATCAGCGAGGCCCAGCCCCTGGCGCAGAGCGCAGGCAGCGCGGAGCCGCGCCGGGCGCTGCCCCGGGTCTCGCGGCCCGCCGGCCACCCGCGCCACCGTGAGTCGTCCATGGTGCAGCGCATGTGGGCCGAGGCGGCCAGGCCCACAGGGGGCACCGAGCCGTTGTTTCCCGGCTCCCGGCGCAGCCGCAGCGTGTGGGACGCTGTGCGCCTGGAGGTGGGCGTCCCCGACAGCTGTCCGGTGGTGCTGCACAGCTTCACGCAGCTCGACCCCGATCTGCCGCGCTTGGAGGTGGGTGAGCCGAGGCCCTATGTCCTTTGCAGCATTGTGTGGGGGTGGGGGGTTCCTTCCTCAGAAATTCCCCTGCTGTACCAGGCCCGGGGTAGCCAGTTGGGCATTATCTCACACCCTCAGCAGCAGTAGTTGGGGATCAGAGCTGAAGTTCCGTACCCTCTCATCGTCCCAGTACCCATCACATGTGTGACAACCCCAATCCCTATAATCAGTCAGACCTTTAAGACCCTCCATGCTGTCACTATTTACACATCTGTGGTGTGTGAAAGCTCCAACCACGAGGGCCTATCCTTATTTCAAACCCTTGTCAATGGGGCATGTGACACAAGCAGGCCACACAATATAGTGGACCAGCAAGTGGTTATGGTGGCACAGTCCTAGACTCCCCAGAGGTGAGTGGAATCTGAGGGGCCTTTGGATAGCCATCACTGAGTCAGACATAGGTCTAATAACCTGGGAACATCAAGGCTGCTCAGAGGAGGCAGTGGCAGGAAGCGGGTGGATGGGGTAGAACCAAGGTGCGGAGCCAGGTGTTCAGTCAGTAAGAGGACTGTAAGGTGTTCAGTCACAGTGACCTGTGATTCATTTCTACCCCATTAGAAGATGTGCCGACACCAGATCTTTGAGACAGTTTGGGAGGATTCCATGCCTTTATGTGTGGGAGGTGGGAGTAATAAATGTGGGTAGAAGCTTGTTTCTAGTGTCCTGGGCAGGGACACCCAGTGGTGCCCTCGTCCTTCCAGCGTAGTGTACACCTGCCACCATGCCCCAGAGGTAGTGGAATCCCAAGGCAGTCCTGGTCCTGCTCTGCCAGAGAAGGCTTGGACAGAGAGCACTTGGGAGCTCTTGGTCATGGAGCCCCCAGGCCTGGGAGGCCTCCTGTGCTTGGCTGGTGTCCCAAGCCAGGCTTCTCATTCACCCAGTGGTCTCATCCTCGTGGCTGGCAGCTGGGGAGGGACGCGGGAGAGCTTGGGCTTGGGCAGCCCGCCACCAGCCCTGCACTCATCTGGCTTTCATTATGTCTGGCAGAGGTTCCCGGCTTTGTGTGCTGCGGAGGCCTGGCCCGATCACTCTTGGAGGGGGTGTCAGGCTTCTCTCTGGCTCTGTCCGGCTACATCCCTAAGGACCCTTTGTGGCAGGGCTATTGAGGGTTTCTCTGCCAGCACAGGTTGCTGCTATCTGCGCCTCCTCCGATGCCCCTCTCTCCAGGCCTCTGTGTGGTCATGCAGCCTGGTCACTGTTTAGAAATCAGAGGGGAAGCTTCTGGCTGGGGCAGGAAAACCAGGGTCCTGGCAGGAGAGGAGGCCACGGCCGGAAACTGAACACAATGACCATTTAGCATTCGCCTGGGGAAGGGGGCAGGGGGCAGGGAAATCCCTGTCTGTTTTGCCACTAATTCCCTCCCATCCCCATCCTGAGGCTGAGTTCCTGGTAGCAGATCCCGGTCCAGAAATGAAGCTGACCTGGTTGAGGTCCCTGCACTCTGTCTCTGCCTTCCGGCTTCTGTCATTTGTTCCCATCAGCCTGGGGGTGCCAGGTGTCCTCACACATCTGGGCATCTGCCTGCCCTCTCAGTTCTAAGTCAAGCTACCACTGACCTAGCCTGACCTGCTCCAGTCTGCCCTGTGGAAGCCATGAGGGCCATGCTCCTGCGGCAGGCACACTTCAGCTTCATCCTGGCAAGTGACTTGTGGATCTGCAGCATTCACAGGCAGCAGGCACCAGTGCCATGTTCCCCCGGCTCACACAGACCTCCAGTCTAGATGCCAGCGCCATCTGCTAAGAGGCTGGAGGGCAGAGAGGTGAAGTCCCTGACCTAGATAAATACATTGTCAGAAAGGGTAGCGAGCAGACAAGACCTCAGCAGTGTTCCCCTGGGGCTGGGGGTGGGGTGTCTGCTACGTGTAAGAGCTGGAAGCAGACACAGCCGCTATGGCTGGTGAGCAGAGGCCAGCAAAGGCTGTGGCTGGAGCTTGACCCAAGCCCTGCACAGAAGCCTCGGTCAAGTGAGATACTAGAGTCCAGGGGACGGTGAAAGTACCTCAGATTTTGAGACCTTGGGAACAGTGGAACCAGGGGCTTAACATAATAGCCAACAGCCCATGCTAGGGCTTGGTGGAAGAGCCTAGGTTAAATAATTTGCATGCATTTTGTCCTTTGTTTGGGGGGGGGGTCAGGGCTATTAATAGCCCATTTAACAAATGAAACAACTAATTAGATTGCACTCAACAAGCTGGTCAACTGCAGAGGCAGAGGCCAGGCGGTCTTGCCCTGGCAGCCTGCCTGAGATGCCTGAAGGCTGTGTGGGTTGGTCACAGTGAGGCCAGGGCTTCTTCCTCCCAGCCCTCCGTCTGCTTTCTTGATCACACTGTGTGTAGCTCTGAGCTTACCCCAGGGTTCTCTTGTTCCCTTGACACTGAAAACTCAGAGTTATAGGTAGATAGGGTGTGCGTGTGTGTGTGTGTGTGTGTGTGTGTGTGTGTGTACAAGGTAATCCTCCAGCGGTACTTCCTGGCTAGCTCTGAAAGGGCAGCCTTCGGGAACGTTAGAGCCTGTAATGCTCTCGAGGAGACTTGCCCTCAAAGCTGGGCCCCCAGGATCTCCTCAGTTGCTTTCTTCAGAAGCACAGTAGACAAGGCCGGGAGGCCCAGATGGCTGGTAGTGCCCTCTGTCTGCAGCCTGGGCACTGAGACATGCTGGCCCATTCCCTGGGAGCCCCCGGGCAGCTCTGGAGTAGGAGGAACTGGATAGCCAGCAGAACAGCGACAGGGGCAGACTGTCAGAGAGATGGTCAGACAGTTGTCAGGACTGGACATAGACCTCTCACTGGCCTTCCGCTCCAAGGAAGCTTCTGAAGGGGCTTTAGCTGCACTTTGAGGGTCTCATAGTTTGGCACCTGCCCTGAATCGGGCTTCTGATGCACTCACAAGTGCTGTGTCATCAGGCATATACCCCAGGGGAGCGAGCCACCCCAGCCCAGTAAGTGAGAGACACTGAGATGCATTGCTTCCTAAAACAAGAGCTGAGGCTCTAAGCAAACTCAGTTCCCCAGAGAGCAGGGAACAGGGACCAGGACTGCTGGGCCAGGACTGTTCTGTTGGCACACGTCCCTCCTTTTGATGCCTTTGCCTGCCATGTGGCCGTTGTCCTACAGGCCACACCTGCAGGCAATCTGTCCTTTTGAACCCAAGAGGCATAGAGCTTGAGCTCCGTGGAAGGCTGCTGTGCCAGGATGCCAGCCTAAGCCCCTCTGAGCCCCAGTTTCCTCATCCATAAAATGGACGTATTGTCAGGCAGTGGCAACACACGCCTTTAATCTCAGGAAGCAGAGGCAGGTGGATCTCTGAGTTCGAGGCCAGCCTGTCTGCAGAGTGAGTTCCAGGACAGCCAAGGCTGTAAAGAGAAACCCTGTCTCGAAAAACAAAACAAAAACAAACAAACAAAAAGGAGTTGTGGAGTGAGCCGAGTGAGACTGACAGCTGGCCAAGGAGCCAGCCTCGAGGACCGTCCCCAGGACATCCTTAAGTCTCTGCTCGGAGGCATGGGTGTGATGCCACCAGCCTGGCCACCTTCCACCTGCTGTGTAGCCTGAGGAAGCCATTTCTGTCTTCAGCCTCTGGCCTGCATCTGGGTCCCGTGGCTGGACCCTGCCCTGACAGCGCGCCTCTGACAGGAGCAACAGCCAGCTGTGGGTGTGTCCTTACAGGCCAGGGATAAAACTCTTGTCCTGGCAGCTGTTTCCTGGCTCTACTTGGGTAGGCTTCTGCCTGTCCCTGCCTGGGTCTCCCTCCATCTACCAGGCACCACACTGGGGTAGTTCCCTGCACTAAGTGTACAGAGGTTCTGGGGCAGGAAGTGCCTGTTAGCTGGATGACGTGGTGGGTCATGGAGTGGTGTGAGTCTGACTTAAGCAGGCTCTGCTGTATACCTCATGAGGACTGGGGCATGCCCCCTCCCAGGCCTTGGTGGCCATTTGCAAATGGACAGCAGGACAGGGTGGACAAAGCCATGGATTTACTGAGCCGAAGGGGCGGGTCTCCCCTCCCCCGTTTGAGCCTAGTTTTCTTTCCTGAAATGCTAACTTGGCCATAGCAGGACTCAGGCTCACCCTGGGAGCTCGGTATAGGCCCAAGACTTAGCTTTCTGAGGTTTTGGTGCTCCCCTGCTGCATGGCGACCAGGCACCTTGTACAGTCCCTTGCTGAAGCTCCCGCGACCACCGAGGGCTGCCATGAGGCCTCAGCATCTAGGCTGTCCACCCAGTGCTGGAGCCGGGATGGAGGACTCTAATGCTTGATGTTTTCATTTTACTCCTCTGTCCAAGCTCATGGCCTGGGCTTGAGAAGTCTTGGATTCTCACCTCAACCCTCCTCTGGGCTTTGGTGCCCACCTGCAAAACTGGAAGGTGCTCTCCCACCATGATAAGAGCCTGAGATTGCTCACTCGCATCTGCACTGCCCCCTCCCTGTTCTGGAAGCTCCATCCCAAGCAAGGGCCGGAACTCCGAGCACGCGGCCCTCTGGCAGGTGCAGCGCTCTCTCACACATCACCAGGTCCTATGCTGTGCCAGGTGTTGTCTGCCATCTTAGTCAGCTGCAGCCCCCGCCGAGTCACTGGTTAGCTGCTGCTGCTGTCCTGTCAGCTCATGGCCAGCTTACTGAGCCAGGCTGGAGCGTGAGACTCCTCCTGAGATACAAGTCCATGGGTCTGGTCCTGGGGGCCCTGTGTATCCAGAGCTGTAGGAGGTCTTCCAGGGACCTGCTAGAGCCCTGGGGTGCCCGAGTGACTCAGTGGCCCATGTAGGTGTGGTGAGGTTGGAATCACCTTGGCTCACCGAGTAGGCTGAGCCTCTGCACACACGGAAGCTCTGACCTCGTGCTTGACCTCTGCCACAGCTGCCAAGGCATCCTGAAGCAGAAGCAGCCAGTGTCTGACCAGACAGGCTGCCGCCACCACCCAGTGCTCTTTAGGGAGAGATGACACAGACCTGGTGTCCCCATTCTTACGGAGCCACTCTCTACTTGCTGTTCGGGGCTTGGCCCGCAGCTCCCTCTCTTTTAGCTGGGGACGTACATCCTGCTGGTCTGAGAACTTTGATCGGGTGACACGCCCCATTCTGGGAGCTCTGGGCTATGCTCAGAGACTGTGATTGTGGGGATGGCTTACTCCCAGGACTCCCAGGGACACTTTCACCCTCAGGCGACTGACCCAAGTGTTAGACACAGCCAGGACCAGCTTCAGCCCAGGTCCCTGGGGGCCTTGCACATTTGGGGGACTGGGAGGTGGGAGGGGGTGATCCGCTCTAAGGATACAGCCAGCCATGTGGTGTTCCTCCAGGCAGGCAGCCATTGTTGCTGTTTCAGCTGTTTACCCGGCCAGCTCACCCCCTCCTCTCCCTGGACTGCTTGAGTCCTTCTGGGAGCATGACACTTCCTATATGGGCTGCCTGCTACAAAGAAAGGCCCAAGGTGGCCTTAGGCTACATGGTCCCTGCCCTTCCAGCCTCAGAGGGACCTGAAGACAGATCCTTAGACTGGAAAAGAGAAGCTCTTCTCTGTTGCTTTCTAGCCAGGCCCAGGGCGTCTCTGCCTTCTCTCTGGGTATCTGGTGCAAAGGAACCCACACTCAGTATTGTGAGGTGCTCTGGTTCATTCCTGCTGTGGTTGTCTAAAGGAAGCGGAGTGCATGGGGTTAGCTCCTCACGGCTGGAACAGTTCCCATCTGTGCAACAGGGTGTCAACTCCCCAGAGGAAGGCATGTATGCTTCTCAAGCGCCTGTCTGCACCCCCACCCCCATCCAGCTGGCAGAATGGCCCCCTTCGGTGGGGGAAGGGTACAGGGATCACATGACACTCCCACAGGGCCCAGGCCAGCTGCTGGGCTGTCAGCGGAAGCCCAGGGCTGAGCAGAGCCTTGCCTTTGAGCCCTGCTCAGGAACGGCCGCTGCTGCTTGCGTCCAGCTACTCCTGCAGGTGTGCCTGGCCAGGGCACATTTCTGTCCAGTGGGCATCAATAAAATCTGTTGCAAACTAGCACTGTACTGGGGTCCCCGGGCTGAAACCCAGTGCTGTGTGGCAGGAGCTTCATGTGTGATCCTGACTCTGCTGCATACTAGATATGGTCGGACTCCTGGGAAAGGAGGATCTTCCAGCCCTGACTTGAAGAGCCACTGAGCAGACACAGTGGGGGTCCCAGAGCCATGGTCTCCTTGGTCTTTGCTGAAAGACTTTGTGGATTTGGGTCAGGGGTCAGCTGATGACAGAGCTCCTGGTCTCTGAAGGGAAGTTCCCTGGGCTGCGGGCCAGGATGGCTAAGGGTGTGAGCCCTCTTGTCACCCACGGACCTCCAGGAATCAGCTCCCCTCCACTCCAGGTATAACCAGCCCTTCTCCAGATGGCAGGAGCAGGAGACGGCCTCTGGGGTGCAGGGAATCGAGGCTTTCCTTTCTGCTCTCGGCTCCGAGAAGCAGCCACATGACCCCCCTCCTTCCCCAAATAGGCCTCATGATTTGGGGCTCTGTGGATCCCCAGCACTGTGCTGCTCCCCACTCACGTGAGGAAGAGCAGCCAGCTGGGAACCCCCGTGTTGCTCAAGAAGTCTCACAAGCATGAATGAGCAGAAGGGGAAGGAAGTGGCCTCAGATGTTGTCAGCGTCCGCTCCTGCCCTAGACCCACGGCACTGACTCCAGCGCTGGGCGACAAAGAACTGCCTGATGCTGCTTGGTCAGCCTGGAACCTCAGAGGGGACAAAGAGATGAGAGTGTGGGTGACCTCAGCCTTGGGCTCTAGGTTTTTCTGAGGGCCAGTGCCACCTGTAACCAAGCTAGGGCCTTGGGATAGGGGATCTGTCATATACACCAGACAGTTTGTCTGCCTCAGCCTCCACTCACCCTTCTCTGAAATGGCTGAGTAACAGTACCTGCCCAGGTAGACTGGTGTAGGGCTGTCCAGGACGAGGCAGGGGCAGGTCCCTGAGGTGTTGGCCTTAAGGTCATGAGGAGCCAGGTGGGATGGGGAGTCCTGGGCTCTCCATTTTCTTCACCCTGGAAGTCCAGAAGCCACCTGTCTGTGCCGCACCCTTTAGCAGACCGCTGATGGCCTGGCCTGGCCCCTGGGCCCTGTCTTTGCAGAGCTCCACGCAGGAGATTGGGGAGGAGCTGATCAACGGCGTCATCTACTCCATCTCCCTGCGCAAGGTTCAGCTGCACCAAGGAGCCACCAAGGGCCAGCGCTGGCTAGGGGTGAGTATGGACAGGAGACCAGAATGGTGACCATGCCAGACTCCTTTCCAGAGTCTTCTGTTTGAGAGCCCCGGTCCCTCTCATGACTCTGGGCTGACCCCCCCCCTTCCCCAGCCCATGCACAAAGGTCCTGCTGACACACCTACCAACAGATGAGAGGTGGCCCCATTGACTTCGCTTCTCATTTCCCATAATGCCATGCATATTCAAGTATTTTGCTCAGTTTAAAACCTGTCCTCACATGTCATTCCTCACCCCTCTTCCTCCTAGTCTCAGAAATCCTTTACTGTAGTAGGGCTGCCCTTTGCACCCAGTGAATGGAAGTTTAGGCTTTGTAAGCTGTCTTAGGGTTACTGTTGCTATAAAAAACCATGACCAAAAGCAGGCTGGGGAGGAAAGGGTTCATTTGGCTCATACTTCTACATCGTAGTCCGTCACTGAAGGAAGTCAGCACGGGCTCACACAGAGCTGGAACCTGGGGGCTAAAGCCATGGAGGGCGCTGCTTACTGGCTTGCTTGGACTGCTGTCTTACAGAACCCAGGACCACCAGCCCAGGGATGCCCCGCCCCCCAGGGGGCTGGGCCCTCCCCGATCAATCACTAATCAAGAAACGCCTTACAGTCTTGTCCGCAGCAGCCTTATGGAGGCATTCTCTCAGTTGGGGTTCCCTTCTCTCAGATGACTCTGATTCTGTCAGTTGTATCAAGTTGACAAAATTCCTCAACACGTATACACTTCTCTGCAACTTGCTGCCTCAGAACAAGTCTTGTGGGCCCCTTGAGCCTGGCGCAGCCACATAATATTCCAGAAGACACACGGCCCTGCCGTCACAGTCATGCTGCACTGCTCTCAGATCCCAGCACAGTTCTTCCCTGTGGTCACGGAACGTGCTCGGGATCGCTCTGAGTCTTGATAGGCCAACCCCTTGACCCCGGAGTAAGCTGTCTTCCCACCTCTAGGATGGGCTGTTCAGTTTGGAAGCCATCCCCCACTCCAGAGTATGTTAGAGAATGTTGCTACTCACCTAAGAAACCACCCTGAAGGGCTCAATACTTCAGATTCTGCTGGAAAGCCCAAGACTTTTTAAAACCAGAGACCCTCCTGTTCCAGCTTTGGCCGCATTTTCCTGAGGGTGTACAGGAGGGGATCTAAGCTCCAGCCTCGGGCTTCCCTGAGGACGTGGCCCTGCCCCTCACTGCGCTACTCTTGTCCCCCCAGTGTGAGACCGATTCGGCTCTGAACCTCTATGAGACGTGCAAGGTGCGCACGGTGAAGGCTGGAACTCTGGAGAAGCTGGTGGAGCACCTGGTGCCTGCCTTCCAGGGAAGCGACCTGTCCTACGTCACCGTCTTCCTGTGCACCTACAGGGCCTTCACCACCACTCAGCAGGTGCTAGACCTGCTCTTCAGAAGGTGAGTACCACCGCCAGACCCGGGGACACCCTTCCTCCTGGCCTCGTGTCTCTGAACACCCTCATAGGCTGCTGTCAGGACCAAACTAGATGGGCCTGTCAGGGCGGCCCCAGCCTGGGCCGTCAAGGCCTGTGGGCTTTTGTATGACTTTCCCTTCCTCTGTGGAGAAGCTTTCTCTCCTCCACCTCAGGCTAAGTAGTTTCCCTACGTAGAAAGGAAGGGAACCTCAACCTAGATATACAGAGCAAGGACAGCCCTGTGATAATCGACTGAGAGACCCCAGGTCTGCTAAAGTGCCTCAGCTTATAAAACAGTCTGCTGTGCATAGCCATGTTGCCAGGCACTTAACTCTGTGACAAGAACAGAGAGTCCCTGCCTCCCTGGGCTCCATTCCCATCAGGGAGTTGACCAGTAACACTAGACATCATAAGCAGGTACGGTAGATGTGACGCCCTCACGGCCTCCTCTAGATATGGCTGCATCCTCCCCTACTCCAGTGAGGACGGTGGACCACAGGACCAACTCAAAAAGTAAGTAGGCTTTGAATCCGGAGGGGAGGTCTGGGGGAGCAAGGGCAGAGCAAACCGTAGACCCCGCACATCTGGTTCCTGCTGCTGGGCTGAGGTCTAAGGCTCCTCCTGCATCAGTATGAGGACAGAGTTCATGGTGATACAGAGTGGAGAGGTCTGTGTGTGTGTGTGTGTGCGTGCGTGCGTGCGTGCGTGCGTGCGTGCGTGCGTGCGTGCGTGTGTGTGTGTGTGTGTGAGAGAGAGAGAGAGGGGGGGGGATTTAGAACCAGTCACTGTGAAAATGCTTCCCTAGCATAGCCTCTCAATAGCCGTGCAGCCTCACTCCTTAGGAGTGGGCACTTAGCCGGTCCCGGAGTCCCTCGGGAAAATGTAACCCCCGCCTTGCTCACAAAGAATAGGTACTGAGGTGTAACCCTCACCACTGCTTCGGGCACCTACATCCCAGCAGAGTTAGGCAGGAGTGGGATCGGTTCCCTAAAGGACCGGGGAGCCACCATTCCATCCATGAGCCTTTGCTCTCTCCCGTGGGATCCTCTGTAGCCTCTGTCTAGTTGGACAGCCAGAGTGGATTGTGGGTGGAGGCACACCAGGGTGCTGTGGGAGGGTGTGGGGAGAAGCCATGCCTCTGACTCTGTTGTGCATCTCCAGTGCCATCTCCTCCATCCTGGGCACCTGGCTGGACCAATACTCAGAGGATTTCTGCCAGCCTCCGGACTTTCCCTGCCTCAAGCAGCTGGTGGCTTATGTGCAGCTCAACATGCCTGGCTCAGACCTGGAGCGCCGCGCTCACCTTCTCCTGGCCCAGCTGGAGGACCTGGAGCCCAGTGAGGTTGAGCCTGAGGGTGAGGAGCCACGGGCAGCCACACAGCCTGCTAGGAGGGGTCAGTAAATGTTTCTACCACAAAGAGGCTCCAGCCACTGGGCCAGGAGCAGGAGCGAGCCTGGGACCCAGTAGGCGGCACACCATAGGCTGGGGTAGCGTCTTGTCGTGGAGGCGGGGGCTTGTTCTCTGTCTTGGAAATGCTCTGAACTAGGCAGCCATAGTGGACATCTTGTCTCCCGCAGCCCTGTCCCCAGCTCCAGTGCTGTCTCTGAAACCAGCTTCGCAGCTAGAGCCAGCTCCCGCACTGCTGCTGACACCCAGCCGAGTGGTGACATCAACTCCAGTTCGAGAGCCAGCCACAGCCCCAGTGCCAGTGCTGGCATCCAGCCCGGTGGTGGTGCCAGCTTCTGAGCTAGAACCAACTCCAGAGCCGCCTCTAGAGCCCGAGCCAGCCCTAGCTCCGGAGCTGGACCCCGCTGTCTCACAGAGCCTGGAGCTCGAGTCAGCTCCTGTGCCCACTCCTGCATTAGAGCCCTCCTGGCCTCCACCTGGCACCACAGAGAATGGGCTGGATGAGAAGCCTCACCTCCTGCTCTTCCCTCCTGACTTGGTGGCTGAACAGTTTACACTGATGGACGCAGTGAGTGGCTCGGGGGCGGGGCAAGGCAGGCTTTCTTCTGTCCTCTGCTGTCTAGACCTGTTTTCTGGTTCAGAGCTTATGTCCCAGGGCAAGTCCTAGCTCTACCGTTAACAAACATGTGATTAGGGCATACTACTTAACCCAAGGCATTGATTTCCCACCCCCATGGTGGTCACGGTGTGTGTGTGTGTGTGTGTGTGTGTGTGTGTGTGTGTGTGTGTGAGAGAGAGAGAGAGAGAGAGAGAGAGAGAGAGAGAGAGAGAGAGAGAGAGATTAGGGCTCGCCAAGGTGTACCTTGGGTCACCCTCCTCCATTCCACCCTGAGATGAGGCCTATCTCACCTCAGCACTTGTGAAGTGCTCGCTGTGTGCACTGGAGACTGAGACAGGCACAGGGCAGGGCTGTATAGCAGGTGAGCCGCTGGGGAGGGGAGGGGCAGCGGCTGCCCTCTGAGACGAGCAGGCAGAGCCACGCCTATATGTGTGTTTCTTCCCCCTTCACTGTACCTGGTTTGCCTTGCACTGAGTGCCTGCCCTCAGAGGTCGGGTGGAGGGCCGAGAGGCCCACGGGCACATCCTCACTCAAGGGCTGCAGCTCGGGCCTTTGGGCTGTGCAGGGCCCAGTGACACTGATCCCCTCCCTAGGAACTATTCAAGAAAGTTGTGCCCTACCACTGCCTGGGCTCCATCTGGTCCCAGCGGGACAAGAAGGGCAAGGAGCACCTCGCACCTACCATCCGTGCCACTGTCGCCCAGTTCAACAATGTGGCCAACTGTGTCATTACTACCTGCCTTGGCGACCAGAGTATGAAGGCTCCGGACAGGGCCCGGGTGGTGGAGCACTGGATCGAGGTGGCCAGGGTAGGCTACGGGAGGGGCCTCCTCTTTTTCTTCATAGACCCCAGGGCCGCACAGCCAAGTGTGCACTCGCTCCGGGCTCCGTACACTTGGGTTGCCGTGTGAGCATGTGTCCCTCTGGGAGCTTCCTGGCACTAAGGAGGGAAATCTATGGGCTCCACTCACAGACTCCTTGTCCCCAGGAATGCAGAGTACTCAAGAATTTCTCCTCCCTCTACGCCATCCTCTCTGCCCTACAGAGCAATGCCATCCACCGCCTAAAGAAGACGTGGGAAGAGGTCTCCAGGTAGGCCTGCCCAGCCCCACCCCTACTGGACCCCAAGCTGGCTCTACCTTCAGTGAGGCCCACCAGCAAAGGCGCAGGGGTGGGCTCACTGGTAGGCACAGCTCAGTGTGTCCCTGATTAGAGCCAGGTGAGGGTCTCATGCTTACACACAGCACAGAGCGACCCAGCTGACAGGGTACTCTGGGAGTCTTCTGTGGAAGCATGGTTAGGATTCTTCTGCAGTTCAGAAGCATAGTTGTAAAGGAAAATGGGTTCCCCCGTGCACCCCCTTCCCGACATCCACCTTCGCTCTGTGCCTCCTTCAGGGACAGCTTTCGAGTGTTCCAGAAGCTGTCGGAGATTTTCTCTGATGAGAACAACTACTCCCTGAGCCGAGAGCTGCTCATCAAGGTCAGGGGACAGCCACGGCACTGGGGGGGTGAAGGGTGCGGGGGAGGGGGGGGACAAGGGGACAGGAGATGGCGGGGTTTCGGTTCCTCACTGGAAGCTTTTGGCTAACTTCCAGTCCTGTCAAGACTGGACAGGAGGAGGGGGATGGCTTTGTCCCTTGGACAGGTGGCAGGCATTTGGTGGAACAGTAGGCCTCTGGTAATCTGATGTAGTGGGGACAGCTCGCCAGGCTGCTGCAGGAGGATGAACCAGCCGGATTAGCAGGTCTGCAGCTTCCTGTTGAGGCTTGGCTTAGCCTCTGGCAGACTGGAGGCGGATGGAAGAGGGCGCGGCTTCTCTGAGCCAGCCCATTCTATCTCTGTGACGCCAGGCTTGTCCAGGGGAGAGGCTGCCTGGGATGGGGGTCATTCTCCATTCCAAACATCTACTCCCGGGGTGCAGATACACTTGTTTAGGTGGCTCTCCCCTCTGCCCCGAAGCCGCAACTGCATGAGGACCGGTGGTGGACTGCCTTATCCCTTGAGGCCACAGGATGCCCAGGCAGCTTAGACGGATCAGGGACTGATGGACTCACTTTTCTCTCTCACCCTAGAAGCTTCCACATAAAAAATGCAGCATTATCAGTGGACCCTGCCCTTGCTCTACAGGTCAGGCTGAGATGGCCCCGCAGGCCCAGGATCCTTAGAGACCTGTGGAGCTGGGAGACTACAGTCTCAGGCCCCTCCTGGGGAGCGGTGCAAGGAGCTTGAGGCGCCTTCTCCCTCTCCCATTAAGACAGAGCTCAGTTAGAGAGCATCCTACCGTGCATCATGTGGCCAGAAGACAGGACACCAGTCAGGAGGCTGCACTTTTGTGGGTCCCCGTGGGGTTCCATGCAAGGTGCTGCCAGTGGCTAGGCCTTCGTTTTCTTGTCTGGAGGAAGCTGAGCTCACAGGAGGTGATGAGGTCTAACGGAAATGAGGGATGTGCAGGAGCTCAGCGGGCTGCACGCCCCTCATTGCTGCAGGAAGCCAGTCAAGATGGCACTGGGGACCAGGAATTGAGCCCTCCTGTCCCCAGGAACTTCATCAGTGAAGTGCACAAAAGCCAGGCCCAGGCCCTCCCTCCCTCCCCAACCCACGGAGTATCAGAACAGGACATTGATCTAGAAATATCAAGTGTGGCAGCAGACACGCTGGCCCGGCTAGGCCCAGGGTCGGAGCACAGGCTGGGTTCAGGAGAGCAAGAAAATCTTACTGACTTCACATTCAACCCTGGCAGGAAGGAACATCCAAGTTTGCCACACTGGAGATGAACCCTAGGAGAGCCCAGAGGCGGCAAAGGGAGGCGGTGAGTGGCCCGGAGGGTGGGAGAGGAAGGGCTTCCCTTGGCCGGAACCTCCTGTGGCAAGGTGACAGGCTATATCTTTGGGGACAAGAACTAGTTGTACCATCAGAGTCAGGGCTTGGCAGAGCTCTTTGGGGCGGGTATGAGAAGGGGCCACAGATGTGTCCAGCCCAGGATGGGGCAGCAGGGAACCCTGGGAGGGAAGCGGCAAAGGTCCTCGGGCTGCTCTGAGTGGCAGGCCCTGGTGGGCTGTGGTCAGGTGAGTCGTGAGAAGACCCTGAGCCTCGCTTCTTTCCCACCTGATCCCCAGGGTGTCATCCAGGGCACTGTCCCCTACCTGGGCACATTCCTCACTGACCTGGTGATGCTGGACACTGCCATGAAGGACTATCTATATGTGAGTGAACCTGGGCTTGTGGGGGTCTGAAGGGCGGGGCCCGAGGCCTGGGGGGACAGAGCCCCCTGCAGACCCCTTAGCTTTGGTTCTCAGGAGAGCTTGGAGGTTGCCCCCTTGGAGACTCTCCAGAGTTCTGACAGCAGAACTGATGGTTATCCAGACTAGACATGCATGACCCTCAAATGGTGGCTCCAGGCAAGAGGGTGAAGCTTGGCACCCCAAGGTCGGACAGCATGTGGGCCAGGCAGGGCCTTCTAACTCAGAGTGGGTTGGACAGAGAGGTCTACAACCTCTGCCCTTAGGTTTCCTCCTGCTAGTGCCTAGAGCCAGGTGTGGGTGCTTCCTGCCCCCTGGTGGGTGTCTGTGGAAGTGCAGAAGAAGGTAGGCAGTGGCGGAAGGTGATTGTTTTCTTATGGACATTGGCTGTTTGTCTTCTAGGGGAGACTGATCAACTTTGAAAAGAGAAGGAAGGTGAGGAGCTACCCCCTTCAGGGGTTGGGGAAGGTCGTGGACTGGGCAAGGCCTGTGTATCCTTGGGTTGATTTATGGTGATATTGCTAGCCCTCAGAGGCTATTCCATAGAAAAGGATCATGGGGTGATGGCATGCAAGACAGCCTCCTGTGTGAAAACAGGGAGGCACCTGAGTGGGTGAAGGTGGGGAGGTAGATAGAGACCAGAGGCTAGCCCTTGCCCAACCCTCATAGGCCCACCACCACCCTGTTGTCTGTTGATCCAGGAGTTCGAAGTCATTGCCCAGATCAAGTTGCTACAGTCGGCCTGCAACAACTACAGCATTGCTCCGGTGGAGCACTTTGGGGCCTGGTTCCGAGCCATGGAGCGACTCAGTGAGGCTGAGAGGTGAGGGTGCTGGCCTGGGTGGGGGTGCAGGGGGTGGGGTGCCTGATGATAGCTGTGTACCCAGGCTCCAACTTGTGTGCTAGCCCCAAACGGGAGCCCCAGCCTGGCTCCAGGTAGCCTCACAGCCACCTCTACCTTAGCTACAACCTGTCGTGTGAGCTGGAGCCCCCGTCTGAGTCGGCCAGCAACACCCTGAGGAGCAAGAAAAGCACAGCCATTGTCAAGCGCTGGAGCGAGTGAGTGCTGGACCCCACCCTAACACCTGCCTGCCAGCCATAGAGTGAGCTGAGTCAGGAAGCCTGTTTTCACCTCAGAGATGGGGTGATCCAGGGAAAGCAGGACTGGCGGGCTGAGACTGAGAGCGGTCAGGTCGGCATCCCTGGGAAGACCCCCCGAGAGTAAGTCAAGGTTTCCCCGCAGCCGCCAGGCGCCCAGCACGGAGCTCAGCACCAGTAGCAGCGCCCACTCCAAGTCCTGTGACCAGCTCCGGTGCAGCCCCTACCTCGGCAGCGGGGACATCACTGATGCGCTCAGTGTACACTCGGCTGGGTCTTCCAGCTCTGATGTGGAGGAGATCAACATGAGCTTTGTTCCAGAGTCTCCTGACGGCCAGGAAAAGAAGGTGATGCCCATGCTCCCTCCTCCCGCCCTCCTCACACTTTGACCAGCAAGGGCCAGAAGTCCCCTAAGCTGGCTGCCGGCCTTCAGGGCCCTTCGTGGTTCAGGCTGCTGCTGACACTGCTGTCGCCCACAGTTCTGGGAGTCAGCCTCCCAGTCATCTCCAGAGACCTCTGGCATCAGCTCCGCCTCCAGCAGCGCCTCCTCTTCGTCAGCCTCCACCACACCCGTGTCCACCACGCGCACCCACAAGCGCTCCGTCTCAGGCGTCTGCAGCTACAGCTCCTCACTGCCTCTCTACAACCAGCAGGTGGGCGACTGCTGCATCATCAGGGTCAGCCTGGACGTGGACAACGGCAACATGTACAAGAGCATCCTGGTGAGCTGCAGCCCGGGGCCCCATGGCGCCCAGCATGGCTGGGCGGCGGATGTGCTCAGACACCCGCCCGCTGTCGCTCTTTAATCCATCTAAAAATAGAGAAACACCTGGGGACCTTGGTCAGCACTCGGGCCTAAGAGGCGGGAGAGAAGCAGTATGCCCCACCCACAGGAAACTGTGGCCCACCCACAGGGCAGCAGCCCCGAGGCAGTGGGACAGGGGTTAAGGGAGAGTCACTCAGGGCCCCATTGACCTGTAAGGCCTTTGACTTTCTCTTGGAGGCAGAAACAGAGGTCAGTGGTGACTTGGTGTGTCCATGGGGATAGGCTGCTGACCAAGATGGAGGCAAACTGCTTAGGAGTCTGATGCAGTCCAAGCTCAGGGAGGTGGGGGCCGGAGCAGGCTGATGGCCATGGGCAGCCAGTAGTGTCAAGGTGCAGGTGTTATTTGAACATGGAGCCCATGGGATCTATTCAGATTATGGATGGGCACACGGGGAGAACCTTTCCCACCTGCCAGGGCTTGAGCTGCAGCCAGCTGCTACACTGCGTCAGGCACCCTGCCGGACCTTCCCTGGAGCCACCGTCCTCTGTGCCAGGAGCTGGAATGGGGCTTATTCACAGCTGCTTGGGTGACCCCATGACTGAGCCCCTGAGCTAGCCTATGCTGCCTACCATCACAGCCTCAGGGCAGGGCAAGCCGTAGGCCAGTGAGCGCTGGCTGCTTCCTCCTTACCATTGGAGTGAAAATTATTGGTTCCCTGGGCTGGTGGAGCCTCATGCCTTCAAGGACACACAGCTCCCCAAGACTGTGTGGGAGCTGGTGGCAGGCTGTTGTAGGGCACTGTACCCTGTCCTGATAGCCTGCTCCCCACGCCAATTCAGGTGACCAGCCAGGATAAGGCTCCGACTGTCATCAGAAAAGCCATGGACAAACACAACCTAGATGAGGACGAGCCAGACGACTATGAGCTGGTGCAGATCATCTCAGAGGACCACAGTAAGTCAGTCAAGCTGCAGGCCAGGGCCTGCCCCAGTGCCAAGGCCAGGACGCTAGAAAGCACAGCAGCAGCTGAGTGTGGCCATGGAGCCCACAAAAAGCTGTTGGCAGCCCTTGGCACCCAGGGTCTCCTCCCTGCCCCAGCATCTGCTGCTGGGCCTCCCCACAAGAGGCAAGGGCTAGGGAGAAAGGCTCAGGCATGGACCTGCCAGATGGGACATTGGTGCTTCAGGAAGAATGTTCATGTTAAAATCCACACATGAGAGGCTGGAGAGCTGCTCTGTCAGGGCACTCGGGTTCAATTCCCAGCACACACTTGGCAGTTCATCTCTGCAGCTCCAATTTGCAGAGATCTGGCATCTTCACAGCTACACATGCAGGCTAAACACCAGCACACAAAAAATAAAAATAAATAAATCTTTAAAAAAAAAAAAAAAATCCGGAGCCGGGCGTGGTGGCGCACGCCTGTAATCCCAGCACTTGGGAGGCAGAGGCAGGTGGATTTCTGAGTTCGAGGCCAGCCTGGTCTACAGAGTGAGTTCCAGGACAGCCAAGACTACACAGAGAAACCCTGTCTCGAAAAAAAAAAAAAAAAAATCCACTGGGCCAGGCAGTGGTGGCACACACCTGTAATCCCAGCACTCTGGGAGGCAGAGGCAGGCGGATTTCTGAGTTTGAGGCCAGCCTGGTCTACAGAGTGAGTTCCAGGACAGCCAGGGCTATACAGAGAAACCCTGTCTCGGGAAAAAAAAAAATCCACACATGAGATGCTAAAAGGCACACAGACGAGTCAGTGTTCTAGAAAGAAGGATGGAGTCAAAAACAAGCCTTGCTGCTTTTCCAGAGGGCCTGAGTTCAGTTCTGAGTACCCGCATGGTGACTCACAACCAATTATAATCCCATAAGTGTGTGCTGCTCTTGCCAAGGGTCTGAGTTCAGTTCCCAGCACACATATCAGCTGGCTGACAGCCTCCTATGAGTCCAGTTCCATGGGCTGTGATGTCCTCTTTGGGCGTCCACAGATGCACAAACGTAATTAAAAAGGTAAATAAGGGGGCTGGTGAGATGGCTCAGCGGGTAAGAGTACTGACTGCTCTTCCAAATGTCATGAGTTCAAATCCCAGCAACCACATGGTGGCTCACAACCATCCGTAAAGAGATCTGATGCCCTCTTCTCATGTCTGAAGACAGCCACAGTGTACTTACATATAATAAATAAATAAATCTTTTAAAAAAAAAAAAAAAGGTAAATAAGGGGGTGGTGAGATGGCTCAGCAGTTAAAGGTCCTGAGTTCAAATCCCAGCAACCACATGGTGGCTCACAACCATCCGTTAATGAGGTCTGAAGACAGCTACAGTGTACTCAGATATAATCAATCAATCAATCAATCAATCTTTTTTTAAAAAAGATAAATAAAAGAACCAAGTTATTCTCAAGGATCTTGGAGAATTCCAGGGACTCTGTGCCTGCCCTTTTCCCCAAAAAGAGGCTCTGGCCAGCAGGTTAATGCTAGAGAGAGGCATCACCATAGAGGCCACCCGTGTGTTGTCACCACAGACACCGCTGGAGTGAGCTGACCATCCCCATCCCACTATCTGCCCTGACCGCAGTAACTCCCAGGATTCCAGATGTTATATTGCAAACCTCTCAGCTTCTTACACTGTTTTGGTTATATGGACAGGGTGAGGGAGCCCCTTCCTTCCAGAAAGCAGGCCTCCAGAGACTCAGGAGCAGCAGGAGCAGCAGGTCCAGCTTGGTGCTGATGGGCAGATTCTAGGCAGGGGTGGGAATGGAACCCAGAGGAAGGTTCTGCCCTCTGCTGGTCCTTGGCGCCTTTGGGAGTAGCAGTGGAGTGGCAAGGAAGGCAGTGTGGATTCCAGGAAGCCTGTTCTGGCTGGAAGTCCCAGCCAGCAGAGACAGCCATAGGGTGGTGTGGGGAGACTTCCTTAGACTCTCATCGTCCTCTAATGGGGTCACAGGAGAGGTCCTTGGTGGAGCTGGATTGGAGGACTCTTGGGACCCCATTGTGGCCTGCCCGGGAGGAGGCTCTCAAGATGTGGGGGCATCCCAGCCGCATAAGCACCACTCCCTGTCCCTTTCCCACCAGAGCTAAAGATTCCAGAAAACGCTAATGTGTTCTATGCCATGAACTCTACCGCCAACTATGACTTCATCCTGAAGAAGCGGACCTTCACTAAGGGGGCTAAAGTCAAGCATGGAGCCAGCTCCACCCTCCCTCGGATGAAGCAGAAGGGACTCAGGATTGCCAAAGGCATCTTCTAAGGACGTCTCCCAGGGGAGGGCTGGCTGGGAACTAAGCACTTACAGACTAGAGTGGCCCAGGCCACACAGGTACCTCTGCCCATCTGCTAGCCCAGGCTATCCCCAGACTCCACTTTCACCCTGAACCTCTCCTGCTGCCGGGATTGACACCTGCCACTGCCAGGCTGACCTGGCCTCCGGGGACCGCTCGCCACCTTAGGTGCCTTCTGCTCTCTGGAACCAGAGGACTAGCTGACTTTTGCCAAGGAGTGCTGCCAACTGGGCATGGGACCTTGCCTGCCCTGGACACTGTCCACCACACTTTCCTGACACCTCCCCAGGTGCAGATCACTGCCACCCATGCTCCCGGATGCTCCAGGACACTCACACCCAGCAGGGCTGCCGACTGCATTCTCTCCTTGTGCCCACAGGCACTGGCCTGGGACCTTCACGGAGGTCCTAGCCTTCCCTCCCACACTCTAGCCGTTCTCAGGCTGCACCAAAGATTCCACCTTCAGGGCCTACAGAGTGAGGGAGTCTCACCCACCAGGAGCCCAAGCCTCCCTTGGAGCAGAGAGAGAAGCCCTCTCGTGGACTGCCCGGGTGGTATTGAATCCCACACACTGAATGTGCCACTCGCCACTGCTGCACCCCGGGTTGTTCGAGGCTACACACAGTGGGAGGTTTGTGGGGAGGAGGAAGACGACTGAACATTTGTATAAAACATAAAAAGTTTACTGATTGGGGTGGGGCAATATTTATTTGTTGTAAATAGAAAATGCTAGACTTGAATATTATATTAAAATCCCGTTTCTACTATGGCCTGGTCACTGTGGTTTTATTCTTTTTATTTCCTTGCTACTTACTCGCAGGGTTTTCTGACTCTTGTGAGGATTCTCAGTTGATTTCATGCAGACATAGAAGAGGCAGCACCCGCCCACCTCATGTGCAGCGGATGAGTTAAACGGGTGATGGATGTACTCCGGGCTGCAGCTTCTCAGCACTCCCGGGGTGTTCTCATGAGAGATTGGCCTCTGCATGGCTGGCGGCAGACGGTAGCTCCAGGGTTCAGTCTCCATAGAGATAGGAGACTGGGGAGTGGGGTGGGGACAGACAGACAGACAGAGATCGATGAGTGGGTGGGTGGACGGATAGACAGATGGAGATCGGTGGATGGATGGATGGATGGATGGATGGATGGATGGATGGATGGGTGAGTGGGTGGATGGATGGATGGATGGGTGAGTGGGTGGATGAGTGGGTGGATGGACAGATAGAAGATAGGTAGGTAGGTAGATGGATAGATAAGTAGATAGATGGATAGATAAGTAGATAGATAGGTGATAGGTAGGTTGGTAGATGGGCGATAGAACTTAAAAATATTTAAAAAGGAAGCCGGGCATGGTGGCGCACGCCTGTAATCCCAGCACTTGGGAGACAGATGCAGGCGGATTTCTGAGTTCAAGGCCAGCCTGGACTACAGAGTGAGTCCAGGATAGCCAGGACTACACAGAGAAACCCTGTCTCGAAAAACCAAAAGAAGAAAAAAAAAAAAAGAAAGAAAGAAAGAAAGAAAGAAAGAAAAAAAAGAAAGAAAGAAAGAAACGGCAGGTTGTAAGCCAGCAAGATGGCTCAGCAGGTAAAAGCACTCATTACTAAGCCCAACAACCCAAGTCTTCTCCTTGGGACCAAAATGGTGGTAAAAAATCCAATTCCTGTAAATGCAATCATACATACCACATGTTCATAAATAAGTAAATATGTATAATTTGTAGAAAGAGGGTCTGGAGGGAGCACTTGATTGTTAGTCTTGTAGTTGTGGAGTTGGATTCCACATGGTGGCTCACCACCACATGTATTTTTTAGAAAATCTGATGCCCTGTTCTGGCCTCCAGGCACACACATAGCACTTGACCACATATATGTAAAACCTCATACACAAAAATAAATCAGTCTTTAGAAACAAGCAGTTCTGGAGACATTTCCTATGTACCACGAGGAAGCGCCCTGGGTTTGATGCCCTGGACCACAGAAGACAATCCAGGATGATTGCCAACATCAACCGTTGGCCTCTACACACATGCACTCACACATATGTAAATACACCACACACACGAAAATGGGGGCAATACATACCAGAGAGAAATGGAATAGAGAACCACGTTCTTTGAAAAGATGAACAAAATGGACAAGCCTTTAGTGAGATCAGCAAAGAGAACTAGAGAGCCCGAGTCATTCCAACTTGGAAGCAGGAGCATGGCTACCAGTTGTGCATCAGCCAAAAGGAGAACTTAGCATCCTCAGACATCAGCCGGAGACCACAGACAGGCCTTGGGTGCTTCCTCCGTCACCCCACACAAGAAGCATCTGGGACAGGCAGATGCTGAAACAGGTCACAAGGGCTGGGGAAGGGAGGCGGAGGCTTGGTGTTCAGAGGGTCCAGCTTGGTGTGGGTGGGTTCAGAGGGTGGTGGAAACATTTTAGGAACAAGTATCGGTGATACAATGTGTAATTCTCCTGAAAATGGTCCAATTAGCCTAAGACGTGTGTCATCTCAACTTGCTGATTAGCGTGTCTCATTGTCTGGGCTGTGTGAGCCCGAATGGAAGTCGGAGGACAACTTCATGGAGTCGGTTCTCTTTCCACCTCTATGTGGATGCCTGGGCTCGAACTCAGAATGTCAGGCTTCCATAGGTGCCTTTACCTGCTCAGCCACCGTGCTGACCTGTTTAGCACAATTTTAGGAATTTGACACTTGCAGGCTAAACACAATGTCTATCTCTGAGGTGGCAGGGCATGGGAGGCTGAGGCCGGAAGATGATGAGTTACAGGCTAGCCTGAGATAGATAGTTGGAGGCTAGCCTGAGATAGATAGCAAAACTCTGGCTTAAAATTATCTCAATTTAGCCGGGCGGTGGTGGCGCACTCCTTTAATCCCAGTACTTGGGAGGCAGAGGCAGGCGGATTTCTGAGTTCGAAGCCAGCCTGGTCTACAAAGTGAGCTCCAGGACAGCCAGGGCTACACAGAGAAACCCTGTCTCGAAAAACCAAAAAGAAAAAGAAAAAAAAATCTCGTTTAGTGTAATGCTTCTCTGAAAGCTGGTGACAGAGGAGCCCTGAGCCCAGTGTTTGAGACGAGTGTGGGCAATACTGCAAGGTTCCAAACAGAAGCCTCTTGCAAGGACGGTTTCCTGACCAAGAGAAAGCTGTCCCACACCTGAGGCGAATTTGGTCACAGTTTAGAGACAAGTTGACTTCAAAACCCTTTGTTAAAGTCTAAGGAGGAGGGTCACCTGCAGACGTGGGGCACTGGCCAACCCCTTTCCTAAGGCCAAGACACTCCAGATAACCTTGTCAGGGTTCCATGCCTGCTGCGCCACGCCTGGGAAAGCCACCGTGCAGTGCTTAAAGCCATAGGGTGCCTCTTCCCATTAGCATGCTCGTGGCCTGTGAAGCAGGTCGCAGCTTCCTACAGTTGCCTGTGCCACGGATGGCCTTGCCTCTGCCACACGTGGCTGGCCAGGGCTGGAGGATGCCCCGATAGATGGGGGTCTCGGGGTGCTGCTCCTTGCCTGAAAGAGCCTCCCCCCTCCCTCCCCACTACACTGCTACTGCCTCACCCTCAAAGGTAGTCAGTCAGTCCTTTGACTTCTGCAGCCTTGGGGGTTGGAGGGGGATGGGCCGAGTGCCTGTCACCATTGATGGGGAGTCTGTTTCAGGAGCAAAGACCCAATGTTGAGGGCTGAGGCTTTATTGAAAGAGAGCTAATAAAAGGAGGACCCTGGGACCAAGGCTTAGAAGACTTTATTTATGTATTTTATGTATGTGGGTACTTTGTCTGCATGTACATCTGCACACCAGTAGACGGAATCAGACAGTTGTGAACAGCCACGTAAGTGCTGGGAATTGAACACAGGACCTTCAGAACAGTGTGTGCTCTTAATTCCTGACCCATCTCTCCAGCCCCAGCTCATAAGACTTTAGAAGCCAATGGTGGCAGGCATCTGAGGCGCCACATAGTCACCCGTTGAGGGGACAGGGGCATCCTGAGAGTCATCTGTTGGGGGCACCGGTGCTGTCTGAGAGTCATCTGTAGGTGGGACAGGGGCAACCTCTGAGTCATCCTCAGGGGGAGTGAGCGTGTCCTGGTCACCAGCCACGGTGGGCAGAACCTGGAATGTCACAGCCCAGTACTTGAGGAACTTTTCCCTCAGGTGCTCCTTGACAGAAGTGCTGGTGATCTTGTTAGTGATGTCCAGGTAGTTGCCAGTCTCCAAGGTATAAGGGTACCAGTGTGTGGGCACAGGTGAGTTGCCCATGTTGGGGTCCCTGCAGAGTGAGAAGAGACTGAGCAGGGGCCTACAACAAGACTAGAGGCCCGCGCTCCCAGACTGCTCTGCACAGACAGCTTGGAGCTCCGAGCCAACCTTTCGAGACACAGTCATGGTGAGTGCATGCTTGGTCCTGGGGCTGGGCCAGCAGCTCTTCTGTTCATGTGCAAACTAGCTACCAAGGCTTGAGGATAAGAAGTTTGCCCAGGTGAGAGAACAGGTCTACAGGGCCACAGAGACAGAGGAGCCCTCAAGTCTGCTGTCCTTGGTCCTAGGCTCCACCACACATCTTACCCGCTTCTGGCGAAGTTGGTCCAGTAGGCAATCATGGCCTTGGAGACAGTCCTGTCTTGGATCCGGTAGCCCAGTGGGGTGGCGAAAGGCTTCCCAAAGACATACTGGAGGTCATCAGCATGGTCTGCCCCCATCCATTTTGGGTAGATAGGCATCCGTGAAGGGTGGGAAAACAGGTAAGAATAGGTCTTGGCACTCCTGAGGGAAGCAGAGGCAGCTGCGTGGGTAGGGGACTCCCTTGGGAGGGAGGCCAAGAGAAACAGAGCACGGCCTGGGGGGGGAACCCCAAGATTCATCAAAAAAACTAGGGTGGGTGGGTTTGTTTGTTTGTTTTGTATAAGACAGGGTTTCTTTATGTAGCCTTGCCTGGCATTGAGCTCACTATGTAGAGCAGACTGGCCTTAAGCTCACAGAGATCTGCCTTCTCAGTCCTGGGATTAAAAGTGTGTGCCACTTGGGCTGGAGAGATGATTCAGTGGTCAAGAGCACTGACTGCTCTTCCAGAGGTCCTGAGTTCAATTCCCAGCAACCACACTGTGGCTCACAACCATCTGTAATGGGATCCAGTGCCCTCTTCTGGTGTGTCTGACAGCTACAGAGTACTCATAAAAATAAAATAAATAAGCCTTTGGGGGGGGGGAGTGTGTGTTACCACTCCCAGCTCTGAACTGGAGTTCTTGATAATAAGGGAAAGAAACACCATGGCCCACACTCAACGTCCGTGTCTCTACCCTACAATATTCAGAAACCTCCTTCTTCCCATAATCCAGGGCCAGGGATCATTTGTTTTCCCCCTAAACTCGCATTTCCCACATGATTAGACAAGGTATATGCTTCTATTACACTTTTAGCCCTGACTGGTGGGAAGCCCAGAGCTAGGTTCATTTTTTAGTGAACCAAGAGAACTAGGCAGGCCTCCCATGAGCCTCCCCGGCCAACTCCTTCCCAGAACCTCACTTGGCATGGGCTCTGTGCTGGGCCAGAGCCATCTCCGTGGGGATCAGGAAGAGTACGTCGGTCTCAAAGGCCACCACTGTTTTCTTCCTGTTCTCCTGGGATGGGTCCTGGGCCCAGGACTCAGTGTAGACGTCAAAGGTGGCCTGGGCACCCTTAAGCCCCTTGGAGACTGTGTGTCCGCTGATTAGCCAGTAGAGGTCCTCCCTGCATGGGGATGACGAGACTGCTGTACAGCCCTGGTGCCCACGGGAGCAGGTCTGCCTGCGCAATCCCCAACACAGCACCCATCTCCCTCCCTCTCATCCTGTGCCCCCCAGCCCTCTACCCTACCCTCCCCCACACTCACTCTGTGACATCCTGCGTAGTCTTGTCAACAGCAGGCATGTCAATGGTAGCAAACAGGTGGCCATCCATGTCATTAGTTCCCGCCAAGTAGTCAATGTCGGCAGTGTTGTTGTACAGGTTGATGGGGTCATCCGGAATGAAGTCGCCATCCACAACAGGGATGAAGGCCAGGTAGTGCACAGTGGGGTCTGGGGGGGGACAGTCGATGGCTTCTTACACCTCCAAGCGAGCGCCTGCCTCTTCCTCCTCTTGGCCTTTTGTATTAGACTCGATCTCTGTCCTTTTCTGACCAGACCCAGGTTTCTCAACCCCAGCCCCAGGGACCTTTGTCCACAATCAGTTAGTGATAGGGGTGACTGTCCCGTATGTGGGGTGCTGAGCAGTGTGTCCCTAGCATAACCTGCTACATGTCACTGGCACCCTTCTGGGTATGCCAGCCAAAAGCATTCCCAAACTTTGGCTCGTGACCTGGTGGAGAGTCCACTGCTCCATAGACCACGGCTGTCTGTCCTGCTCCAGCATCCCTGTCCACTCCCTCTTTCCTTGTTAAACCTATACCAGGGATGAGGTGGCCTGCTGGCGGCCGTGGGTGAGGCCTGCCAGCCCTCCAGGCTTAACCACCAGTCCGTGCTCTAGCTCAGCAGGCTGAGACTCTGGCTTTCCTTGGGCCCAGCAGTCTGGCTTTCTTCAGTGGCTTTCCAAATAAAATAGTCTGTTTGAGTGGCAGAGGTGCTCAGAGGTAGAGCATCTGCCTATCATGCACAGGCTGTGGGGTTGATCGACCGCAGGGAAAGAGAAAAGAAAGACGGAAGGTGCAAACACTCAGACTGCTAGATTTGCTTTGGAAGTGTAAGCGAAAGAAAGATTGCAATGTCCTAGGCTATCAGGCTGGTTCTTCATGTTTGCTGGCGGCAGCTCCAACTGGAAGGACCAAATGCCACAGGAGGTGGAAATTTACAAATGATTGCCACATTTACAAGGACGCTTCAGAGTCACCATCCAGCATAGTGGTCCTGGGTCTGGCTCTACACATCTCCATTAAACTGTGTATGGTTTCTGCTGTCTGGGACTCAAGTTTGACTTCTCTCTGTCCTTCTCTCTCTCTCCCTCTCCCCATCCCTTTTTTCTTTCCCTCCTTCCTTCCTTCATTTCTATCTATCTTTTTTTTTAAAGACAGTCTCACTATGTAGCTCTGGCTGGCCCCTCACTGTGTAGACCGGGCAAACTTTGAACCCACAGAGATCTGCCTGCTTCTGCCTCCTGAATGCTGGGATTAAAGGTGTGCACCTGGCCATGTATGGCTTCTTAAAAGTCCCTGGAGTACTGGAAGACATCTCTTTACTACTGGGGTCTGCTAGAGTGTAGAGGCCTTGTGTGGCACCTTTCTGTCTTCTCCAGGAGCTCAGCCTGGCCCTCCAAGGACCCCCCCCTCTTGCACCCTACATGCCTCCCACCCAAGAGCACCACTCACACTCCTGTCTTTTCACGGGCAGCTTGTAGGCCAGTGTCAAGGCCCGGGGATCTGTGATCTTCAGACACCCAGCCATCTTGCCAGTGTCCTCTGTGGGACATCCCACCTTCTTAGCAATCTAGGGAAAGGCAGAGGCAGGTTTGAGGAGGCCAGCTGTGAGGTGCGGAATGACTAAGGACAAACAGAAGGCCCAGGGCAACGCAGGGATGGGAAAGGCCCCTGCCCTGCCTACTCCTGCCCTGCTGTGCTCACCGTTTTGGCCCAGAAAAGTGGGTTCTTCTGGATGGCCCAGGGGCTCAGTGCCACACCACTCTGACTGATGGCTCGCCGGATGAGGCCCTTGTTGTATGGGGAGAGGGTCTGCAACACCAGAAGTTCTGTCAACAAGCCGTGCCTGGGCTCAGGGCTCCCAACCACACCCTGCTCTGACCATTATCCTAGGCCCCATTGGCTCCCTCCCTTAATCTTGGGGTCACACCCTCCACACCAGAGGGCCCCAGACCTGCAAAGAGACACTGGCACCTCCAGCAGATTCCCCAAAGATGGTGATGTTATCGGGGTCCCCCCCAAAGGCTGCAATGTTCCTCTTCACCCAGGCGATAGCCATGTGCTGATCTCGAAGGCCAAAGTTACCTGAGGGTTGGGAGAGCCTTCATCAGGAGGGCCCTCAACTAACCCCCGGAGGCCAGAGATTAGTGACCTAGAGATTACACAGAGTCAATGTGAACAGGAAGCAACCACTCCCCAGCAGGAGGCTGAGCTTAAAGGGGGAGGGAGGGGAGAGGAGGAGGGGTGGTAAGGGTGGGAGGCGTGGGAGGTACAGCCACCGGGGACTCTGGCCTGACTCCATCCTGTACATGTTTCCTCCCACTGTCTTTCCTTTGACATCTATGTCTACCTGACTACCTCAGCTTTCCTACTGGTCTCCGGGACTCAACTTGAGCCTTTGCCATTCTGTCTGTCTCTTGGCCTCTCCCATTTCCCCGTGGCTGCCTCAGGCTCCCACGCCCCACAGTTTAGCTTCAGTACCCCAACTCTGCGAAGGTTCTGGGCCTTCCCTCAGCTGTCAGGTTAGAAGCTTCTGAAGTGCGTCTCTGCTGGGCTCGGAGTTCACAGGTTCCTGCACAGTCACTATTTCCCCTCTTACGGTCAGAGGCTCCAACATACCTGGAAGGTTAGCATCCCCAGTGCTAAGGAAACCCAAGGGCCCAACACGGTAGTTGAAGGTGACCACAATGACGTTGCCCCGAGTGGCGATCTCCTCTCCGTCATACAGGTAGTTTTTGAGAAAATTGGCCCCTTGGCCAGACCCCATGAGGAAGGCACCTCCATAGATCCAGACCATCACAGGCAGGTTGTGGGACACTGAAAGGGCAGACGGGGACTTCACCAACAGGCCCTCTCCTCAGCCAGCTCAGTCACCACCCTATTGGAGTAGGTGCTCAGCCAGGGCTGTGAGGATCAGCAGTGGGCACCCCCTCCTCGCCCCAGTGCTGATTTCAGAGCTGTTGAGCTTGGCAGCACCAGAAGGAACCCAGACCAGGGCTTGGAGCTCTGGGGTGGAGGTGGGGTGGGATCCTCAGGGAAACTGGGATCCAGACCTTCCTTCCTGCCCTGGGGGACCCAGATATTGAGGTAGAGGCAGTCTTCTTGCCCATAGGTGTTGTCTTGGGTGATGGTGGCCTGTAGGCATCGTTTCTTGAAGTCTGTAGCCTTCAGAGTTCCTACAGTGAGAGAACAGCAAGGTATGAAGAGAACCAGCCAGGGCCAGCCCAGCACCCGGCACCCAGCACCCAGCACCCACCTTGCCAGCCAGGGTGGGGCTGAGGATTCTCCAGGGTCTTGGCAGTGGCAAAGGGGATGCCCTTGAAGATGTCAACAGAGTCACCACCCAAGAGACTGAGTTTCTTGTTGACGCCCTCCACGAAGCCACCTTCTGTGTACACAGCACCCAGCTGTAGGTGAGACAGGGCGGGGTCAGCTGGGCTTCTGCCTGGCGAGCCTGAGTCCAGAGCGGCTGACTGAGCGGCTCCTGGATGCCAGCAGGTCCTCTCCCAGGTTCTGGAGGAGCTCACTCCCTGTCTTCCAAGACCCTGGCACATCCTCCTTCAACTATCTGAGACCATTTCCGCCCATGACGGCTAAGCTGGAGTGACAGTCGTGATCTCAGCTAAGGCCTGGGGCCTCAATTTCCCCATAGGTAAGATGGGCCACAGCACCTTCCTCTAAGGCTTCATGGCTGTCAGAGGGAAGGCCTATCCAAATGCAGACAGTGGTGCATGCCCAGCGCTTCCAGAATGCTTCGAACATAGCCAGAGGCTTCTGAGATCCCCGTCTCCTTCCCTCACTTCTCCCCACTGCCTTCCTAGATGGCCAAGGAACTGGTGACCCCATGTCCAGGTCTTCACAGGGCCAATCAGTACTGCTATTTGGTGTCCAGCCTCAACCAGAGGCCTGGAGTCAGGTACTCATCTGCCCACTGTCTCTGCAAACTGAAGTGCAGGGGCTTTCCCACCAGAAGTTGTTCTGTTGAGATGAGGCTGTCTAACCTCTGTGCAGTGCATGTCCCCTCCTCTCCTGCCTGCATCAGTCCAGGGCACATGCAGGAGCAGCTCTGCTTACTTGGCAGTGGTGATTGTATGGCTGCCTGCTCCTCCTCTGTGCAAGGTTTCAGGGAGGGGGAAACAGGTGGCCTGTAGCTGCAGGCCCAAGCTGGGACCCCAGCAGCCCTTTAAATCCAGGCTGATGGACCCCCTACTATTCTGGGTAAGGAAACTGAAGAAAGGAGCCAGGGAGACGACACATCTTTAGGGCACCTAAGGTTCTTGGTTACTGGGAGTAGTCAGAAAGCCAGGTTAGGTGTGTGTGTGTGTGTGTGTGTGTGTGTGTGTGTGTGTGTGAGAGAGAGAGAGAGAGAGAGAGAGAGAGAGAGAGAGAGAGAGAGAGAGAGAGGCGACCTCTCAGAAGTATGTCTGTGCTGTAGTGGTTGACTTGAGTGCAATGATCCTGGGCAGTGGCAGGCTGGGTGTGCTGGCAGTGGAGCAGCAGGGGGACAGTTCAGGTCCTTCTAACACCCTAAAAAAAACAAAAAAACAAAAAAACAAACACCTCCTCTTCCAAGAAAGGAAACTTCCTTCCTTCCTTCCCGTGTCAGGAGCCCCGGACCAGAACCACAGCTTCCAGGCTCCAGGGGGGAGGATGGTCTCCAGGGCCCAAGAAAACAAGACAAGGGCGGGAGAACTAAGGGCTGGAGGGTTTTGGTGAATTTCTGGGACCCCTGTTCAGGGACCTACGCCATCTTCCTGCACCTGTGGCACTTTCTGTGACCCGTCCTCACATCCCCAAGAAGGATGGTTAAAGGGCAGATGTTACAGGCACCCTAGAAGAGCCGGTGTGGCCTCCGCAGGACCTTGCACACAGCAGGTGGGTCTCACCCCTTCTCAGGAGGGGCAGGAAATGGAGGGTACTTGGGAGCCAGAGCCCTAATTTGGAACAGACATTTCAGGTTTCTGTTTGAGATCAGGATGTGTAACATCAGGCAAGCTGCTTCTCTCTTGGGGGGACCCCCTCTAGGAAAGGAAAAGCCAGGGTCTCCGGGGTGGGCTTGCCAGACTTAGGCATACCTGAAACCACAGAGCAATAGTGGGCTTTTAGTATAAATCTTTCAAACAGTGCATGGGACACCCTTACATAAAACTGCTCCTGGTATGAAATTCCAGTGCAATTTTGCATGGTTCACTGGGCTTCATGTGAACAAGACAAACTGGGTGTCTCAGGCAGGACCAGAGCTTGGAGTGCTATTGGGCTCGCTGGCCTCTTACTCCGTCCCTTTGTCCCTTTCTGTGCTCTTTCTGTCCCCCATCCTCCAGGCTCTGTCCACAGTTTGCAGATCTTGCTGAGAGGGCTGTAGTCCCTTGTAGGGCTCGGGCTTACCTTTGCAGCACAAGCTGCTGCCAAGCAGCAGGTTAGGCCAAGAAACAGAACCTCCAGGCGCCCCATGGTGAATGTCTGCCTCTAGGCAGCCTTCTCACCTCTTCTCCAGTATTTATGGAGCTGGGGCCAAGGTCATGTGTGTGCATACCTTGTATACACAGACACACAGGTGTAGGATGGTCCATTTTTTCCCAGGTCAGGCTGGCCCTGAGCACCCGGAGTGGTGCCCACAGTGCACCTGTGTGGGTTACTGCCCACCTGGGAGCAGAGGCAGGTGGCATGGATGTTATGAAGTGCCTCCCAGGGCCAACCCTGGCTGTGTGTTAGGTGCCTGCATTGACCTATCAGGGTTCAGTCAGTGTCACCTTCAGAAAAATGGGTGGGCTTCATCTTGAGGTTCCGAATGCCCCTTACCTTAGTGGGGAATCTATGAAGGACTCCTGAGCCAGAGATGGCTGCATGCTACTGGGCACTGGTGTGGTTGGTAAGTCAGGGGGCCCAAGTAACGAATGCACGGGCTGAGTGAGCTGGGTGCATGAGCAGAGTCCTGGCACGGGAGGGCATAGTGGCACAGGTGGAAGGGAAGCTCACTGAGCAAATCCTGGCATGGCTCACTTACCAGGGGGTGAGTGGGGCTCCCTGGGGATACCAGGCACACCCAGGCAGAAAAGGACAAAGCCCAGAAGGAATAGAAGCACAGAACGAGGGAGAGAGCAAGGGAGGGAACAAGGGAGGGAGGGACAGAGGGAGGGAGGGGGAAAGTACTGGGCCTGGAGGCAAAGGCCAGTAAGGTCATCAGAAAGTAGGCCACCATCCTAGGGATGTGTACCTTAGCTACCAGGAAAAGGTCATCCTGGTGCCAGATCATAAACCAAGTCTGAAGAGGTTCCTTTCAGGAACGGCTTTTTATGATAGACACCCAGAAGGCACGGCAGCTGGTCAGGCAGAGCCAGTCTTCCCAGGCGGGTAGCCCCTCCCCTTGGACCAGTAGCCCAAGTCCCCAGCTCAGATCATAGCTCCACTTGTGCCAGCAGAGCATGGGGGTGGGGGGGAGGTTTACAGATCTACGTCCACTAGTGTGTTCATGTGCTCTCCCCAATCCAGGGTGCAGGTCTCCATGGCCCACAGTAGGTGTGAAGATGAGCCCTGGGGGCAGGAGGAGGCTGGACCACAGCAAAGGTGGGGTACACTAAAGGCAGTTCTGTACTGGGGAGTGCCGGCTTGAGACAAGGCAGGGGACCTTGGGCACACAAGAGGCTGCTCTGTACCCAGCTTGGTCAAGAAGGGGAGCCCCCCACCCCATGTCCACTCCCCAGCACTGGAGTGACTCTAGAGTGACACACCCACAAGGACACATCTCTGTCACACAGCACAGTAGTGCTGGCTGCTGCTGACACTGGATACATTTGTTTGATTCCAGGGCCACAGTTATGATGCTCAGAGCCCACGATCTCCTGAAAGGCTGGGCTGAAGGCATCAAAGCAGACTGATAGAGGGACACAAAGACAACTAACCCCCAAACCACAAACACACCAGGACATAGGCGAGTAATTTTAAAAGGGGTTGGGTTTGGGAGGGGGCAGGTGAATGGGTTCAAGGGAAATTTTTTCCTAAAAAACAAAATCCACCAACTTTGATGCCACATAAAGCAAACTGCCACCACAACCTAGGCCAGGCCTGCTGCCGCCAGAGAGCTTGGCATGGCAAGGGCAGGGCCTGCAGTTCCCAGGAGACAGCCTAAAGGATGCAGTGGGTCCAGCCTGTGTGAACATAGTTCCCATCAGACACCCACCTGCTAAACTCACCCCAAGGACAAAGAGCAGAGGCTTAAATGGCCCTAAGTAGTCTTACAACTTCATGTACTTTGTCTGATTTATCAACTGTTAAATGTACTTCAGGGATTTGTTATTTTAAATTATGTGTACATGTATGTCTCTGGAGAGTGTACATGAGTGCAGGCCTTCAGAGGCTGGGGTGGGGGCACTGGGAAGGACTGGAAATTACTGGGAATCATGTTAAGGATGGTAATCGACTTCATGTATTAACTTGACTAATATGGTGCCCAGTTATTTGGTCAAAGTAGACATGGTAGTGCACATCTTCAATCCCAGCACTCAGGAGATAGAGGCAGGAAGTTCTTTATGAGTTCAACATTAGCCTGGTCCACACAGTGAGTTCCAAGACAGATACTTAGAGAGAGCCTCTCTCAAAAGAAACAAACAAAAACCCACCCAACAACAACCTCTAAAACATTTGGTCAAGCATCATGGAGCTTCTGTAAGGCTGTCTTTTGATGAAATGCTGTTTAAGTCAGTGGTGATGACCCACCTCCGGGCGGGGGTGCTCCATGCACAGCCTGTTGCAGGGCTGAGACATGGTCAGCCTGTTGCAGGGCTGTGACACGGTAGGCAGCAGGGCAAGGGTGGGATTATGCAGCCAGCAGGTTGCATTTGACTGCAGCCCTTTGCTGAATCTCCACCCTAGGCCATGCCCTGAAGACTGTGGGCCTGGGCCTTCACTGTGAGCCGGCTGCTTGTGATAAATCCTCACCACTCCACCTCTCGAGAATCTTGGCTAGCAAGTGCCACAAAGTGCTGTGGTTGTGTTGGAGACAAGTGGCCATTTCTCAATTACACCCAGCAAAACACAAATCAAAAACAAAGCAATACAGGGTGCAATGTGCAGCAAGACCCAGTGATGTGAAGTCAGGCGCCAGGAACAAGTGTAGCCAGGGCATCAAATACCAGCACTGGCTTCTGAGGGGGTCTTATATTTTTGGTACTAAAAGCACTTTTATTTACATGGGAATTCAGGAGAATTACAATACTTTTCCAAGAGTGGCTAGACTTCAGGAAGTCCTTCTAGTCTGTCCAACCTAAGGCAGGATGGTCATTGCCCTGGCTTTGTGTAGGTGAGGCTCCAGAGGGCATGGGGTCCCTCACTCAGCACCTTCCTCAGATCCAGAGTCCAAGCATTCCTGGGGAGATGGGATCAGAACCCAGGTTTCTTCCCCAGGGACCAGGATGGGCAGCCACTAGGAGTGGGAAAGCTCCCAGCTGAAGTATCCCGGCAGCCACTATGAAAGAAGTCCTATGGGGACAGGCAAGGCCTTAGGGAAGAGTACTTCCTGCCTCTGGGCTGAGCCTTCTTTGAAGCAGCAGGAAGCAGGGTCAGCAGGGGACACGGGCCTGGCTGGCTGATTCCCTGCAAGGCTGGGAAGTTCCCAGGACTGCTCACTTGGGCCAGATGGAACAATGGGTCTTCAATCCTGTCAGGAGGATGGGCTGGCTCTGCATTTGGCTTTGGAATTGCTGTGACTTGACTGTGTGTGCCAGGCTGTTCAAGGCACAGAGGCCACAGAGAGAAACAAGGCAATGGCCCATCTCTGGCTCAGCACCCTTCAGGAAGTGGTGCTGCTGCCCTGGGGACGTTACATACAAGGGACCTTCCATGGAGGCCCGCTTAGCAGGGACTTGACAGTCTCTGGTTGCACAAAAGGAAGCTGTGAGACAGTGTTTTCAGGGAACTGAAGAGCTGGCCCATTTAGTGAAGTCAGGCTGAGGTTGTCTCACCGCCCTGGATGTGGGCACAGGCCTGTCCCAACTGTCCCATCATGGCATACCAGCATGTCCTGAATGAGGGAAGGAACAAATGAGGTGCTAGAACCCCGGGCAAGAGGAAACACTCCCAACTTTACCACTCCCCACCCCCATGTTGAGACACCCAGGAAAATTAACAGGACGATCAGGGCTGGGTTAGGCTTGTACCAAGGCTACCCCAGACAAACAATGCCCAAACCAAATGGCAGTCTGGCCAGCCAGGCTCTTCGGGCTCTCCCTGTCTAGACTAGAGTCACAAGACCTCCTGCCTGGATGGGGCCCTCGGTTTACCGCATCAACCTTGGGTCATCAACATGGCAATAGGGTGGTCCTCCACCCAGGGCAGAAGTCAGCACCAAGCAGCAGGCCGTGGCCAGAGCCAGGGCCTCATGTTAGGACACCAGTTTTCAGAGGAGCCTCAAGGCTCTGGCTTCTTCCCGAGGACAACTGTTGGTCTCACCTGGTTGCCTGGGAAGAGCGCTTCCTCACACGTAATCCAGAATCTCTGTCTCCATCTCATTCTCGCTCCCATCTGAGGGCTTGAAATCCTCCTCTTCCTCTTCCTCCTCCTCCTCCTCTTCCTCCTCATCCTCTCCAGATTCAAACATCAGCTGCTCTTTCCCACGGTCAGCCTTACCTGTGTTGGAGAAGAGAGCTACACAGGAAGGAAAGAAGGCTGTGCTCTAACGCAGGCTTCCCGGTGGCCCTAGAGCCCCTTCACTGTGACAGGCTCAAGCAATGAAGCAGCCAGGAAGGAGAGCAGGAGGGTGGGGCCCAGGAGGGTGGGCTGAAGCCTTGTAGGCATGTTTGAATCCATTTTCTTGGAAGACCCACGAGCAGCCTGGGGCCCAATGCACCTTGAGGGGCATACACCACTGATCCCAGAAAAGCTTCAAAGCCTCGACTGGGCTCCCGAGAGGGGAAGCCCACATCCCAAATATAGCCAGGAAGCCTGCTCTTCTCAGAGGCCTGCTACGCAGCTTGGAAGAGTCCTTTGCAAGAGCTTTTCATTGCTCTTCGGGTCCCCTTGTAGACCCCTGCCTATCAAGTGCCTCATGTCCCAGTGTCCCCCGGGGCTAGCTCAGGAGCTGGGGAGTGCAGTGCAGAGCCATGGGTCACACAGCCCCATGGGAGGGATGGGCAGAGCTGTCCTTCCTGTAGAAGGCAGCATCTCTTCCATCTTGCCTGCACACTGCTAAGGGTCACGGCGGAGGAGTCCTGGCTCACAGACCTCCCTTCCACCATGGACAGACAGCGTGAGGGTCTCGAGCTTTTTGCCAGCTTTTGTCAGACCACCAGGTCTGTTTTGAACTTGTTCCCTGAACAAATGGCTCTCACCAGGCCTCTCAGAGCGGATGGTCTGTAGAATCATGAGTGACATGGTGTCCCTCAGGTGATCTGTGGTCTTGGGGAGGCACCACCCATCTTTCTCCGTGCACACAGTCTCTGTCCCATCATTGCGGTGAACAATTTTCTGCAACCTGTGGGCAGAGGAAACTGAGTGGTTAGAGTCCAGGGACAGGGCTTGGTGGGGAGCTCATATAGAGCCCAGGGTGTGGCCCCATGTGTGGTGGCTCACGGGAGAGTTCTGACACCAGTTTGGGGAGGGGGCTGTGGAAACATGATGCTAGTGGTAGACTCTTATTGGGTCTCTGTTTAGGAAACAATGCTCAGGGGCTGGAGAGACAGCTCAGTGGTTAAGAGCACTGACTGCTCTTCCAGAGGTCCTGAGTTCAATTGCCAGCAATCACATGGTGGCTCACAACCATCTATAATCATATGACAGTGTACTCATATACATTGAATAAATAAACTCAAAAAAAAAAAAAAAGGAAACAATGTTCAGACAGATGTCTCAGAGGTAATGAAGAGCTCCCAGCCAGTTCCCTAACTTTTGCAGTCTGAATAGCAACCCCCCCCACCACCACCAAAAAAACCCTGCCCAAAGCTAGCCGCATCTCCAGAGGCGCTCTGCTACAGTCAGGCGCCCCCTAGGTCTCACGTGCTGCCTTGTGCTGCCTTTCTCCCGTTAGTGCAGATGCCCCCTCTTGGTGGTTTTAAGCCATGGTTGAGAACAAAGGGCTGAAGGTGCCCGGGATCAGGAACCACGTCAGTCGCTACTAGCAAGCAGGGTTGCTTTCTACAGGGCACAGTGCAAGCCTGTGGTTGTTGCCAGGATCCTGACAGCCCACATACAGCAAGACTCAGGGCTGTACCCAACTCCCAGTGGCCAAGTCTTCCTTAAGAGCCTCAGCTGCAGGAAGAGCTACAGAGAACACTGCTCCTAAGCCAGGTCTAGCCCAGAATCCAGGGGCCATCCTTGGGCACAGGACCCCTCATACATACTCCTCCACATTCAAATCACACAGCTGGTAGAACATCTGTCGATAGGGTGGCAGAGCCCCTTCCCGGAAGATGTAGACCGAATCCTGAGGAAAAGAGGGAAGAGATGGGGCGGCTGCAGAGAACTCTAGGTCTAACTATGCCGGGGACACCCATGCTGTCGCTTTCATGGAAGTCTAAGGGGTTGGCTCGTCCCCAGGCCCAGGGTGGCCAGCAGATGTGGAGAGGAGGCTCTGACTCCCCAGGAGGTGCTAACTAGGCCCGCCTTAGTTTACAGTATGGGACTGCCACCAATCTGTGCTGGGCTCTGCCTTCTGCACCTTTCAAAAGGAGCCAGCTGGACGGCCCCTCACCGGCTGTTTCTACTCAGTCACTCTATGGACCCTGCATGCTCCCTTGGCCGCATTGTGGGGTGAAGGCGGGATTTAATGAGTATCATTTCCCCCTTTTTCCACTTGGAATATAGCTGCTTGACATAGCTACTTGAGCAGGGACTGCAGGGTAGAGACACTAGCTTGGCCTCTCCCAGGACTGTGGAGGGTCACGAGTGTGGGCGCATGCTAGCTCCTGCTGGGCAGTGCTGACGAGAACGTGAGCCCTGGAGGGCTGTGTGCATACCATCGTGCACTGCACCCCAGATGGTCCCCAGATGTGTGCATACCATCGTGCACTGCACCCCAGATGGTCCCCAGATGTTCTGGCTTGGCCTGTGCTCACATCTATGTCTGACCCTCTACATCCCAGCGGCAGTCACAGGCCTCAGGGGACCAGGCTCCCCGGGGGCAGCTGCACACATCTGCTGTGGTCAAGGGTCATCTGCTGCTTTCCAGGGCTTGTCACTACCTCTGCCCACGTGGCCAGAGTTCCCCATGACCTTGGTTGGGTACATAGCACCCCAGATTCCCTTTGTTTCTGGAGGGACCTAAGTCAAAGACCCTTCCCAGGGTCATTCAGAAGGGCCCAGCCCCGCAGTGACGCTGCATCACCCTACCCGACCTTCCCCTGGAGCCGGAGGGGGACTCACCTTGAGCTTGTACTTATTGTAGGTCAGTTTCCGTGGGCCATCGGTTCCTGATGGGCCCAGGCCCTGCTTCAGGTCGTGCATGGTGACGGGCTGGTTGGCTGCAGGGAAGCAAGGCAGTGCTTTGGTAGAGGGAGTGAGCTCACCCACTGACCTTCTGCATCTGTCTGTGAGGAACGGCCAGCAGACCTTCCCATCCTGTTGTCCAAATGCCCACCTCCCTTGTGTCCTGATGGAGACGATTCAGCCACTTACACGTCTTCTTGACAGTGATGGGGAGGCTGTAGTTGTATGTGCTGCGCTTCGCTTTGACAGGCATGTCCCTGGAGCCATAACCTACATGCAAGGGTCACATGTCAGAAGGAAGTAGGTGCCGCACCCATCGGAACCAGTCAGGGATTCGCTTTAAGGTGGCCAGCTCCATCTGCCGCCTGCAGGCAGACACCAGCACACCCGGCGGCTCTCTCTCATGCGCTGACATCCTTATGTGGTTTTTCTGGCATCCTGGGCTTAAGAAGGACCCATGTCACAGTCTTGCTTATAAAATAGAGGGCCACAGCACAGCCAGCAAAGAGCCAGCGCTTCTACTTCCGAGCTCCTCTGTGTTGTCCCATAGGCTCTCAGGGGTGGGAGGGGTTAGGGAAGGGCACAGAAATGTCTCGTCTCTGCACAGGAATAGAATCATTTTTTTGGAGTCAGACTTTCACTATGTAGCCTTGATTACCTTGGAATTCACTGTAAAGACCGATGGGACTAAAGGTATGTGCTAATATGCCCTGCTGGAAATAGGTTCTTTAAAAATAGATAAATAAATAAATATATATATATGTAAATTATACATATATGTATATATACAAATAAAACTATGTATATAAAATATGTATATTTTATTATATAAATACTATATACTATATAGTGAATGTGTGTCTGTGTGTGTGTATACATATGTAAATAAAGGTGCCAATGGAGACCAGAGGAACTGTAGTTACAGACAGTTGAGGGTTGCCTCCATGGGTGGTCCTCTGTAAGCTATGCACTCTTAACTGCTGGGCCATCCCTATTCAGCTTCAAAACAGAAAGAGAGAGTGCTAGAAACGGTGGCTGGAGAGGTGGCCGTGCAAACATGAGAAGTCAAGTCAGGATTCCAGCATTTCCACAGCAGAATGGATGCCCTCCATGCATGCCTTCCAGTCCAGGCTCTGGGTGTGTGTGACAGGGACAGAAGGGCTGGAGTGTGCTGGCTTCTAGCCAGTGAGAAAATGTCTGCCCCAGGTTCATGATGAGCGTCTGCCTCAAAGGACTATGTGGAAAGTGACACCGGACAGCTGACTCCGCTCTGCTCTCCTGCACGCACATGTGCTGGCACTCAAACACACAGATACACACACACATAAGTCTTTTTTTGGGGGGGGGGAGGGGTTAAGGATAGTGTTAGAAATGGTGGACACAGAGACAAGGACAGAAAATAAACTTATTTTTTTACCGTATTTCATTCCACAACGGATTCGAAAGTCAAGGACTTGATAAATCTTGGCATCTGGGTGTTTTCTTGGGTCATAGCCAAATCGAATCCACAAGCTTCTCCATGGGCCTGTTATCTAGAGACCAAAAAAGTTCTGAGTGTAAGGTCCTCTAGTACCTAGGTAGGACCAAGTCCTACAATGAGGCAGCAGGACCCTCTGAGCTCTGAAACATGGCCTTAGACCCCACCCTTTGACGGGGTTCTATGGGGAATAAAGTGAGATCAGGAGTTTCTACCACTGTCCTGGTACCCAAGGCACAGTGTGACAACTGTCCCTTCCATGAAGAGCACTACAGTTAGACTTAGAAGTCACGTTCAGTGAGAGAAGGTGGCTTTCCAGGCTGGAGTCCAGCAGTGCCTCTGTCCCTCATCAACCTCCAAGGTCATGTTTTATGCTGGCTTCCCTTGGCAGGTAGGACCCCCTTCCTTCTGAACTTTTTGGAAGCTCTGTACCACCCCTGTCTCTGCCCCTGCCCCTATGTCTATTCTCTCCTGGGAAGAATCGAGGATGGACTTCTACTGAGCCCCACACAGCCTGGGGAGTTGAGGTGAGCGGTGCTGTTACCAACAGGCCTGGGCTCTGGGCCTTAGCTCTGCCGCTCGGTGGCTTCAGAACCAAGACATGGCATGTCGACGCCCTACGCCCAGCTTTCCCTCAGAGATAAAAATGGACTCTTATTGTCACCCCCAGGAGGAATGAAGGCAGTGATATGTAGCCTCACCCAGTGCCAGGCCCTTAGGAATTTCTCGCTACACCATCACTATGCACAGAAGGCTTACCTATGACTCATGTAATTCTTCTTCCTTTAAAGTCATCTGTGCACAGCCAGATTAGAAGGTTGTGGTGGACCTGGGGGCTTTGAAATCTGTTTTTTTTGTGTGTGTGTGTCCATGTCTTGGTGTATGTATGCACATGTAGGGTATACACGTGTGTGTGTGTGTGTGTGTGTGTGTTTGTGTGTGTGTGTGTACACACCGGGACCTGCCTAACTCTACCTACTCAGTGTTGGGGTCACAGGCACGTGCTACCACACATGTGCCAGGGAGCCTCAAGCCAGTGCAGCAAGCACTTTACCCACTGAGCCGTCTCCCCAGCTCTATAACTAGTTTTAACAAGTTGTCTCAAGGTCCTAGGTGGCAGGGATGCTAGGAAGTCCATATGCCTTCTGATGCCATGGCTCTAGTATGTCCCACCAGGGACCACACTGGTGGGAGCCAAGATGCGGGTGAGAGGGGACTTACCATGTAATAAGCCATATAGGGAAGCAAGATCTTAAGCTTGTCGGGATGGACGCTGACGTTAGATTTCACAGCATTTCGTGACCAAACGGGACGGATGTCAAAGAGCTGGGGAAAGTGAGGGACAGAGTCTGAGATGAACGCCAACAGCTCCCGGCTTCTCCCATCAGCTGTCCCTGTGTGTCTGGAACCCACCAAACTGACCAGTTACTCATAACCCCTTACCCTTAGAGGCATGAATTACACATCTTGACGGGCAAGAGCAACTGTGTGGTGTGGGTCCTGAGTCCTGCAGCAAACTTACATGGGTCACAGTACAGTGGAGACCAGTGCTGAGCAAGCCCGTGCTGAGACCCCAGAGCCCCGGTCATTCCTAACCTGGAAGGCGAGTGCTGGAGATGGCCTTTGAGGAGGTCCTGGTAGCCAGGACAAAGATGAACCACAGGAAAGCCTCAGGTGACCACTGAGATTCAGTAAGGGCTGCAGTCTCTGAAGGACCCTGTCCTTGATCAGGGTGTGACTTGAGCTTCAACACAGAAAGCCCCATAGACACCAACCCGTTTAGGACTGTGGACCCAGCAGAGATGCAGCCACTGTCCCAGAGCACAGGAAGCCTGAAGGTGTCCTGTGACGTGGCTCTAGCTACACTAGAGTGAAGGCACCATAGCCTGGCACATGGCCACTTTCCGTGGGTTTGTTACATGCAATAGCTCTACACAGGCTGTTAGACCCAGCTCCACATTCAAGCCACATCCCAGCAGTGACCCATCTCTAGCACCCCAAAGGGATTTTCAAAAAACTCTAGGGACTGTTTTCAACTTTGGAAACACAGGACTTCTGAGGTGTGAGCACTCAGCCTTGCATGTCCCAGACAGCGCCTGGCCCAGCACAGGGTCTCCCAGCCTCCTCATTTTACTTATAAGACTTTGTCTAGTTGTCAAGCCTCAATCTCACTCTGCCAGCCAACTTCCCCTGCTCCTGGAGCCATGGGCTGGGCCACCAAGCCCAGCTTCTGTCACAGCTTTTAGATATAATAGCTGCAGTTAAAATTCCTGTGCTAGGCAGCCAGTGCTGGAACAAGTGGAGTCAGGCACGGTGGGGCAGTACGGTGGCCCAGCAGGCTAGGTGGGGCCCAAGCCTCACCTTCCTCAGCTCCTCCTCCACCTTCTGATCTATGGGGTTGGTGCAGGCCTTCTTCCATGTCTGGACTGCAGCCTCCAAAGGCTGTTCAGGCACCCCAGTGTCTTCAAAGTTGACAAAGATGGCATTGTGGGGGCGCCGGGCTCTACTCAGTCCGATCAGGTTCTCCCCTGAGATGGTGGGATTGTGATAGCCTTCTCTGTGGATGGAGAGACATGATTAGAATACCATCTGAGGCACAGGTCCGGCCATCGGCCAGAGAATCCAGCAGGTCTCACCAGCAGACCACATCCACGTGCCTTTCTCTGGATTCTGTGGAGGGGACTCCCAGCACTACCTACTGGAAAAGCACGTGCCCTTAGGCTTCCATCAAGGATGAGACGGGCCTGTAACTGCCTGCAGTGGCTCAGGAAAACTCTGGGGCCAGTGGCCCCAGAGCTGGTATATGGGAAAGGATACCATAGAAAGGCTGGTGGCCTCCCAACCGCGACATCATCCAGTCCACACCCCAACAGCCAGTGCAGAGCACACACCGTCCACATCACACCACACAACACTGCCCAGCCAGTGCAGAGCACACACTGTCCACATCACACCACACAGCACTGCCCAGCCAGTGCAGAACACACACCGTCCACACCACACCACACAGCACTGCCCAGCCAGTGCAAAGCATACACCGTCCACACCTAACCCCACACAACACTGCCCAGCCAGTGCAGAGCACACACCGTCCACACCTAACCCCACACAACACTGCCCAGCCAGTGCAAAGCATACACCATCCACATCACACCACACAACACTGCCCAGCCAGTGCAAAGCATACACCGTCCACATCACACCACACAACACTGCCCAGCCAGTGCAGAGCACACACCGTCCACACCTAACCCCACACAACACTGCCCAGCCAGTGCAAAGCATACACCGTCCACATCACACCACACAACACTGCCCAGCCAGTGCAGAGCACACACCGTCCACATCACACCACACAGCACTGCCCAGCCAGTGCAGAGCACACACCGTCCACATCACACCACACAGCACTGCCCAGCCAGTGCAGAGCACACACCGTCCAAATGCCCATCAGCTGCACGTGGACAGGGTCGTGGACTCTGCCTACTTACATGACTCACTTAACTCTCAAAATGGGTCCTTCGAGGAAGGAGTTTCTGAGGAAGTACCTGAGGCTACCCAGGTTAGGAGATGTGTCCAAACAGTACCCGCTAGGAGCTGGGCCTTAGCCCCAAGAAGCCTGGCTGCAGCCATCGGAGCCAACTGGTGTCCCACCAAGCAGACAGTGATGGGGTGGTGTCAGGCGCATCTGACAACACAGATGAATGAAAAGGATGCAGCCAGGGGATCACCAAAGCCCGGAGGTTAGCCAGGGTCCTATCTGTCTACCCCAGAGTATTCAACACAAGAAGACCCATGTGAACTTCACCCTGTGTGCTGGTGATGTGTCCAGACCTCTGTGTGTGCATGGGGTGGGTGAACAGTATTTTCATATACAGGGGCAGAGATCTATACCGTCCTCAGTTTGCTATGAACCTTAAAAATTGGGTTTTTTATTTCTGTTGTTGTTTTATCAAGACAGGGTTCTCAGTGTAACCATGGCTGTCCTAGAACTCACTCTGTTGACCAGGCTTACCTAAAACTCACAGAGATAGATCTGCTTGCCTCTTCCTCCTGAGTGCTGGGATCAAAGGTGTGCATCAATATACCCAGCTAAAAGAAGCAGCCTTAAAGGCCGGGTGTGGTGGCGCACGCCTGTAATCCCAGCACTTGGGAGGCAGAGGCAGGTGGATTTCTGAGTTCGAGGCCAGCCTGGTCTACAGAGTGAGTTCCAGGACAGCCAGAACTACACAGAGAAACCCTGTCTCGGAAAAAAAAAAAAAAAAAAGAAAGAAAGAAAGAAAAGGAACAGCACCCTCAGAGACAGTATCGAGAACCCGCATGCATGCACACATCCTCAGCTTCAGCAGTGACTGCTGTACACAGGCCTGTGCTCCCCCCACACCAGCCCTACCCCACAGCACCACGAGTGCATTTTACGGTGTACCAGGATGCCACGAGCCCATCCCCACAGTCATACCCTTTTTATGTGTATGTGTCTTTATGTTTACGCAACATGTGTGTGGGTTTTGAGGAGGTCGGAAGTTGTGAGTCACCTGATGCGGGTGCTGAGAACTAAACTGGTCCTCGGGAAGAGCAGCAAATGCTCCTAACCACCGAGCGATCTCTTAGCCCCTTTACCCTTTTACGAAAACAGTCTGCTGCTATGAATACGTCTGGTCTACAATTCCCAGGTTCAAGCAATCCTGCTCGACCTCATCCAGTTTGCACTTTACCCTACTTTTCTCCATGAGAACATATCAAGTGTAAACTTAAAAAACAAATAACAAGTGGTTTTCACATTGGCAAACAAATATGAAACAAGGGGTCAAGTCTGCTTTTTCCCAAATGTGCCTTTCAGGAGCCATCCCAGGTAGGTACAATACTATCCTGCTTTAAAGACTTTCTCCCCGAGCCCCCAACACTCTCAAGAAGGAAAGTAGCTGGCCTTCATCTCAGAAAGAGTGTCAGGGAAGGGCCTCAGGGCTGCCTCTGGCTAGCTCCACTGACCACAGTGACACTAAATCTGTGGAGAGCTGCTGGTAGGAGCAGAAGGGGCTCGACACCCTGCCAGCCTCCCCTCTGCAACCCAAGCCAATAGGACACCCAACGGCAGAGGGTAGGCAGTCAGGCCCTCCTCCCCCCGGCTGGCCAGCCATGCCCCCAAAATCAACAGTGCCTGGGAAGAAAGGCAGGTTCTTTCCGTATGCTGGGCATCTGCCCAATCACATAAGGAAGAAAAAGGCTCATCCCCATGGGCACAAAGACAGCTGGCCTCAAGCCATAGCCGACTCCAGAAGTGTGGATGGCTGCCTACCAGCCCCTGGGCAGAATGCAGCCCAGGGCTTTACTGTTCAATGTAGTGTTCTTCCTAATGCAGGTGTCAATCATTTTGTGAGAGGACAAAAACACATCAGAAATTTAACTCTGAAAAAGCATTGAGGCAGCCAGGCATAGTGGTACAACACACACACACACACACACACACACACACACACACATACATTCCACTAATGAGATAAATAAATGTAATAGAAAAAATGTTAAGAAGGCGGCAATCATACCCGGTGCAGGGCTCACACCCCACACTGGGCACACCGCATGCGCAGTGAACGGTCTTCCACCTGCGAAGGGTTTGGCAGGGAGGCAGCAGCACCTATGACTCTGGCTGATTCTTTTCAGAACACCTGTTTCTTCTGCAAAAGCACAGCTTACTCTCACACTGCGAACAGCCGGCAGAGGACGGAGAGTGAGAGACCAAAGAGCCCTGGAAGGCGGCAACAGAGAGCACAGCGAAAGCGCCAGGCCTCTCCCTTTCTTGGTTTTCCGATACAAGGTTTCTCTGTATAGCCCTGGCTGTCCTGGAACTCACTCTCTAGTCCAGGCTGGCCTCGAACTCAGAAATCTGCCTGCCTCTGCCTCCCAAGTGGTGGGGTTAAAGGTGTGACCACCACAGCCAGCTTTGCTTAAATCAGCTCAGGGTGACCCTTAGCTTTGTGAGTGCCAGGATTACCAGTATGTGGATCTATAATCCCAGCAGTTTTACTTATTTGAGACACTCTTTGTTGCTAGTCCCAAGCTTTTGGGCTTCCGTGAGCACCCTGCACCAGCTTTCTCGGTAATTGGGTTTGGTATATACTCTTGCACCTCTAATTCAGTTGAGCTGCCCCCCCCCCCCCACCCCCCCCACCCCGCCCCAACCCCAAGGCAGGGTTTTCTCTGCGTAACAGCCCTGGCTCTCTTGGAACTGGATTTGAAGACCAGGATGGCCTCCAAGTCAGACATCCCCTTGTCTCTGTCTTCCATGTGCTGAGATTAAAGGCATACACCACCAAATCCTGCTCACAGCAGTTTTTTAAAGTAGGGAATGATACAGTTTTGGGGATGAGATCTAAGCCTGCTGCCACAGCTGGGGATCTTAACCCTATTTAAAATGGACCCCAGCCGGGCGTGGTGGCGCATGCCTGTAATCCCAGCACCTGGGAGGCAGAGGCAGGCAGATTTCTGAGTTCAAGGCCAGCCTGGTCTACAGAGTGAGTTCCAGGACAGCCAGGACTACACAGAGAAACCCTGTCTCCAAACAAAACAAAACAACAACAACAACAAAACCTATAAAATAAACCCCACAGACTCATATTTGAATGCTTATTGACTAGAGGGGATCCTTTTGAGGAGGACTGGAAGGATTAGGAGATGTGGCTTTGTTGGGGGAAGGTACCATTGCAGGGTGAACCCTGAGGTTTTAAAAGCCAGATCAGGCTCAAATTCTCTCCCCCCACCCCCCCCTCTCTCTCTCTCTCACACACACACACACACACACACACACACACACACATACACATACACACTCTCTCTCTCTCTCTCTCTCTCTCTCTCACACACACTCACACACACACACTCTCACACACACACTCACACACACACACTCTCACACACAGATACACACACACACACACACACACACACACACACACACTTGCTTCCCTTGTCCCTCCAGCACTCAGTTCTACAGCTAGCTCCCTAACGGCCTTCCCGAGCCCCAGGCACTCACAATGTATTCAATGCACTCATGCATTTGCTCACATTCTGACCTACTTCCCAGCATCCAACCCAGATCGAAGCCTCCCAGCCAGGGCATCTGCTGGCTCTGCGCTCCGAGCCTGGGTTGCCTCAGGACTCTATCAGAGTTTCAGTTCTACCCCATCCAAAACAGCCACCCTGGGCACCTTCTGGGCCACCCCAGGTCTCTGCTCTGGCTCACACAACCATTTGTTTTACGCTACAGTATGTGTTCCATCACCTGCCCTGTCACAGCCCAGAATCCACTACGGGCCACGTCAGCACTCACTCGACCTTCTGAAGACTGTGCACAGCCAACAGAGAATCTCCTCAAGGAACACCGGAGATCAACCACAGGCTGGCCTTCAAGCTGCTTTCATCTTCTGGCTTATCTGTGTACTGACCTGCTTCCCAAGGCCCCCTCCACTGGGGCCCAGCTACTGGCAGCACTTGGCCCAGGGTTACAGGAGAGAACAAAGCCAGCCAAAGCACTGCCCTGGGAAGCGTACAACACAACGAGAAAGGCTGACTTTGTGTATGTCATTTTAAGAAGGTAACAGGCATGGTGATGCTAGCCTGTAAGCCCTGCACCTGGAGGCTAAGGCCAGAGAGGCAAGAGTCTGAGGCCAGCCTGCATGCTGCAATATGCGCTGGGCCAGCCTGGCTACAGAGACAGACTTTTTCTCTAAACATCACAAGCATAACAGTAAGAACGGTGTGAGACTAAGGACCAAGCAAGGCCCAGGGATTGGGCAAGGCCAGGCTCAGAGTTTCCTGTGTGGTCTGGAGACCCCAAGTCTCATCTACATCCTTTATAAATGGGGATTGACAGAGAACTAGAAAATTGCCGGGAGGCAAGGCCAAACGCGGGTTTCGTACTTCCCCACAGCTGGTGAGGGTTATTAACCTCATATTGACAATGTTCAAATTAATTTCTTCTACATTAGTCAGTCCTAGCTCTTATACAAAGGAACTCTTCTTCCTGTGCCAATGTGCAGATGCCTGCAGAGAAAAGCCCACATTTGACAATGCCTGGGACCTGCCTTTCCAACAACCCACTCTGTCCAGACTGGGTAGAATTCAATTACTCATCTCACTTGAGTCGCTCAGTTGGGACAAGAGATGCCCACCACTGGCTCTGAGACGCCTGTGGCCCCTGCTCAGAACACAGCTCAGACTCAGTGAGCAAGAGTCAGGAATAACCATCAAGGACTCGGGCTCGAAGGGAAGCCCCAGCATATAGGCAATGCTGGATAGTGCTGACAGCTCCCTCCAGTCCTGTGTGCAGACAGGGAGACAGGGAGTGGGATAAACAAGCTGAGGAGATGGCAGAAGGCTGGGCTACAGAGCTAGCGATGAACTCTGCTGGGACAGGAACCAGGAGGCCATGCGGTAGGCAGAGGAGACAAAAAGGCCTGGGTTGGTGCCAGATGTCTGCACATGGCATCTCATAGGTAGTGCCATTACTGGTGACTGAAGGTCCAAAGGGACCGTCTCAGTAATGACCTGGGATTAAATCCAGAGACCGTTTCTTATCAGGTGCTCTGAGTCCCACTCGTTCACTGCATGTTGGGAGTGGAGCCAGTGTGTGATCACCAGGCCACTGCTTAGGACACTCCCCTTCTGAATTTAATCCTGATGCCTCAGCCCCAGGCATTCTGCTGCCCTGGGGCCAGGGTGAGAGGCTGGGGGCTGCCTACCGGTGCTGTGTCTCAGGGCGATAGAAATAGTCCACAGGGGTGTCCAGCCTGGAGAAGATGGGCGGGGGGATGTAGAGTGGCAGCTCCTGATGGAAGAACTCCTCCTTCTCAGGCTTGCGCATGAGGACTCTGTCATACATGGACACATGCTTGCCACCAGCTTCTGTGTGTACTGCCAAGTACTGGAAGTCAGACATTCCTGGAAAGATGAGAGAACAGACGGCAGGCTCTCCCTTAGCTTGGCGCTGCTCTCTGACTCCCAAACCCTCTCAGGGAGGTGCAGAGTGAGCTGTGCAGTGCCCTCTGATGGCTGTGTAAACCAGTGCAGTAACAGTGGCTTGGGGAGATGGGGGGAGGAACAGCAGGGTAAAGCCCAGGGAGCTAATCCATAAAACACAGTACACCCTGCTTACAATACGGTATTTCCAGCAAGCTACAGGGGCTGCTGGGCATCCACCAGGGTGATGTGCATCAACGCCCAGCCCAAGGGCCTCCAAGTGGAGGGCCTTTTCTCCCTTTGTTTCATGTTTGAGGGAAGATTTTCCTGTAACCAAGGCTGGCCTCACAGTCCTCTCCTGCTCCTTTTTTCTCTTAGGATTCCCTCTTCTCACTAGTCTCTTCAGATTCTCCCTTAGGGCAGTAGCTATAACCAGACATATTGATCATCAGCTAAGTACCTCCCACAAGCTCGCTCTTTCTTTCTTTCTTTCTTTCTTTCTTTCTTTCTTTTTTTGTTTTTGTTTTTGTTTTTTCGTTTTTTTGTTTTTCCAGACAGGGTTTCTCTGTGTAGCCCTGGCTGTCCTGGAACTCACTCTGCAGACCAGGCTGGCTTCGAACTCAGAAATCCGCCTGCCTCCACCTCCCAAGTGCTGGGATTACAGGCGTGTGCCACCACCGCCCGGCGCCCCACAAGCTCTTTCTTAGGCACCATATCTGTGAATCTTCTCCAGAGCCTACTGAATTGCTGGCTCTGCAGCCCTAGAACACGGACAAGGAGACTGAGGCGAAGGGAAGCTGAGGCACCTGCCTAAGGAAACTGGGGCGTGGGGAGTGGGGCGTGGGTCACTAAGAACAGATACAGTGACATACCTGTGTGAGAACATTACAGGGAAATCGCTACTGTTGATGCTAACTTAAAATTTGGTAACAGACAAACTGTTAGGGCTCATGAGGCACAATCCCAATGTGAATGCTCTTTGGCTTTGCCTTTCCAGGTCCTGCTTCCTCCCCACAGTAACCTGGAAGAGCCATTCTGAATGAGGGTGCTACCACACAAGGCATCCAAAGACACACAGAGCCAAGTCAGCTGGGGAGACTTCAGAAAAGTAAAGCAGCAGTCATCACGACTCAGTGGGGTGGCAGTGTCAGAGTGCGGCAATCACACTGTTTGAGAGGCTGATGCAGAGAGGCTCAGTGGGCTTAGAGCTCAAGACCAGCATAGGAGAAGGTTCCAGAACACTGCTGTCTCACACTGGAGATCCAGCCACTAGTTTGATCTGGCCCCACACAATGATTTATCTTAAAATTAGAAGGTTTCTCACAGATCTCTAGCTAGCTAGATTTCTAGCTTTTCTCTCTCTTCTTTAATTAGTGTTTATTTTTATTTCCTGTGTTTTGGCTGAACGTATGTCTGTGTGAGGGTGTCAGATCCCTTGGAACCGGAGTTACAGACTATGAGTGCTGTGTGGTTGCTGGGAACTGAACCCAGGTCCTTTGGAAGAACAGCCAGTACTCCAACTGCTGAGCCACCTCTCTAGCCTGCTAGCTTCTTCTGAGAGTATGAAAGGTCGAGTCTGGAGACAAGCTTCAGGGGTTAGGACCACAGACTAAGTTTACTTCCCATGTCAGATGACGCACTACTGCCTGTAACTCCGCCTCCAGGGAAGTGGACCCTTTCTTCAGATATTTACAGGCACTTACATGTGGAATATAAACATATAAAAACAGAAAATAAACTCATAAAAAGAGAGGAAACCAAGTGTGGTAGTACACGCCTTTAGTCCCGCCATCCAGGAGGCAGAAGCAGGCAGATTTCTGAGTTTCAGGCCAGCCTGCCCTACATAGAGAGCCTCAGGACAATCTATGCAGAGAAACCCTGTGTGCTGGCTGGTTTTATGTCAACTTGTTACAAGTTACAGTCATCTGAGAGGAGGGAATTCAATTAAGATCAGTCTGTAGGCAGGCCTGTATAACATTTTCTTAATTAGTGATTGATGGGGGAGGGTCCAGCTCATTGTGGGTGGTACCACCTCTGGGCTGGTGGTCCTGGCTTCTGTAAGAAAAGCAGATCAGGAAAGCCATGAGAAGCAAGCCAGTAAGCAGCACCTGCCATGGCCTCTGCATCAGCCCCTGCTCCAGGTTCCTGCCCGGCTTGAGTTTCTCTCTGCTTCTGATGAACTGTCACATGGAACTGTGAGGGAAATAAACCCTCTTCTCCCCAAGTTGTTTTGGTCATGTGTTTCATCACAGCGATAGTAACCCAAACTAGGGCACTGTCTTAGAGAGACAGACAGACAGACAGACAGATTATGAAAGAGAATAAAAGGTTGCAAGACAGTGTGCCCACAACCTGTAAAGGACTGCTGACTAAAGAGGCTGCTTCCACAGTGGGAAGTGGCTGTGCTCAGGCATGGGCGAGCCTACCCCACTTTCCATATGGCTGCACAGGAAGCCCTGAAATCACCTGATACCACTAGAGATGGCAGTTACCCTGGAATTTGTAAATTGTGGAGATGATGCCAATGATTTCCAAGTCGAAGGTGACCTGGGGATGGGCCTCGTCTGCCAGGACACCTCTCCGGCGCCTGGTCCTTTTCCGGATCCGAAGCAGCAGGCTGCTGGTACTGAAGCGGTTAGCGCACACAGGGTGGCAGTATGGGTCCTTGGGCCGGAAGTAGAGCTCGAGCCTCTTGGTGGGGTCAGTGTAGATCTGCAGCAATGCCAAGGGAGACAGGGGAAGCAGTGAGCAGATCAACACCCAGCAGAGCTCTGTCGGCTTCCCACGAGGCCCAGCTGACGGAGACCAGGAAGGGCCAGAGGCGCACGCTCTCCTTCCAGCTCTTCAGTCCCACTGAACTCTTATATTTAGTCTTCTCTCACATCCTGACTGCTGTTTTCCTGCCTTCCTGTCCCAGTCCCTCCCTCTCACCTCCCCTCTCCCCAAGATCCACTCCTCCATTTCTCTTCGGAAAAGAGCAGAACTCCCAGGAATATCAACTGAACATGGCATAACAAGATACAGTAAGACTAGGCACACCCCGCCATATCAAGGCTGGACGAGGCAGCCCCGTGGGAGGAAAGGGGTCACAAAAGCTGGCCAAGACAGCGACAGCCCCTGCTCCCAGTCTTGGGAATCCCACAAGAACACCAAGCTACACAACCAGAGGACCTAGCTCAGACCCACACAGGCTCCCTGACTGTCTCTTCAGTCTCTGTGAGCCCCCATGAGCCCTGGTTAGTTGATTCTGTGGGCTGAATAGGGCTCATTTTTTAAACCCAAGTTTATTCATGTTTAAATAGTAAAGAGAATGAAGTCAATGAGCCTTCTTCCGATAGGTTTTAAGTGAGAGATAACAGCTAATTAAGTAAAAGCCATCACCTATCCAGTGCAGGACACCAAGGGACTCTCCTGGCACCACACCACAGGCAGGGTCACTGTCCTGTTTACTACTGAATAGATGGAAGCTTCCAGAACTGACTAGAGCAGGGCTAACTACACCAAACACTACCCACCTACTCAACTGATAGTCTCTGGCAGCCATTGCTTATTATTACCAATAGCCTTCGAGGCCCCAGTTTCTTCTTCTTAAAGAAAAAAGAAAAACAAACAAACAAACAAAAAACCCAAAGAATAGTGTCCAACTCATACACAATACTGTCACGCTGTTATGAGTATTAAATTAAAGCAGTGCTGCCTAACTCCTGGGAAGTACTAACTCATGACACCTACATGTGAACAGATGCTTGCCCCGCCCCACATTTGGTAAGAGGTATGCAGTGAGTGTCAGTCCTGTGTGTGTGCGTGTGTGTGTGTGTGTGTGTGTGTGTGTGTACCAACAGTGCGCACTGTCTAGATCCACTCGTCACCCCTAAGTTTAACCCTGACTCCCAGTACTCAGGATAGGGGCCTCCATGAAGCCCTCAGAAACAAGCTAGGGAAAATATGAAGGTTAACAGAAGCCCAAGGGCTGGAGAGATGACTCGGAAGTTAAGAACTGTTCCCTCAAGCCTGGACTTCAGTTCCCACCACCCAAGCACAGGGCAGAGTGCACAACCACCTGTATCGCAGCACTAAGGGATCCAACACCTTCTTCTGGCTTTCACAATCACTTGTGTACACAACTAAAAATAAGGTGAAACTCTTTAAAAAGGTAGCCTCATAACTCAGGCATCCCTTCTCATAAAAGGCACAGCTCTGACCTAACAGGGCAAGGATGAGTACAGGCATGGCCCGGCACAATAGGAGAACTCCAGAAACCCAAGTAGAATGTATGAATTATGGAGGACTGTCCATATCAGGCAACCCTGGGGTAAGGGAGAATAAGGTTTCTCTCAATGTCATAACATCCATCAGATCTTTTCCATGCCCATTTAAACAAACAAACAAACAAAAAAACAAACAAACAAAAAAAAAGCAGCAGCTCAGGCTCTAGCTGTGCTGGAATTCCTGTTGGACTAGTAGCGATGTCTGGCTGCTTAATCTTTCTTACCTGGCCCTTTATCTGGAAAATGGAAAGAAAAATAGTATCTAGTTCACTAGGATATTATTAGGGCCTTTTGTTGTTTGTTCTTTTGAGACAGGCTTTCTCTGTTAGCCCAGGCTTTCCTGGAACTCAATCTGTAGACCAGGCTGGCCTTGAACCCAAAGATCCCCATGCCTCTGTCTCTGTATTGCTGGGATTAAAGGCGTGCGCCACCACTGTCCAGCTTCATTAGGACTTAACCAAATACTTGATAAATTTTTATAAAATGGGGAATCTGTACAGATATTAGTACAGAGGTAAACAAGAGAGGTCCTAGTTCTGAGTTCACCGTCCCAGGGCCAAGTAATAAATGTAACACATGAACAGGTAATATATTTATCAAACTGAAATCTGAGCATAATTATCAATGGAAGGTGCCAGAAATTAACTGGCAGAATCTACTTATGCCAAGATGTTCAGGAAAATCATTTCTAAAGAAATAGTCCAAGATTCCACAGAGCATCACTTTAGGTCCCCTACTTTTGTGTGGCCTGTTGTAAAATGCAGATGTTGTCAGCTCCTGCCCTGGGGGTGGCAAGAACTGTGTTATGTTTGAAAAAAAAGCACTTTGTACGTGCTTACCACAGAATACAACGTCAGGGAATTGTGTCACTTTTAGTTTCAACTACAGGTTGTGTGTGCGAAAGTTCTCTTTCCTACTGTGCCTCCGTTTTCTATCGGAGAGCAGTTCACTGTCCTGGGACAAATGCTAGGCACGGGAACAGAAAAACAATGCCTTGTTCACAACAGGTCCTAGAGCTTGCCTAAACTCTTCGTTGCCAAGGAAACGGCACTCCCGCCGGGTGGTCCCTCCCATTCCGTAGACAGGATTCCTTCCCCACCGTCCCAGAGTTTCCCAGCTCCTTACTCGAGAGACGCTTTCCTCGCCGCCCAGGGTCTGTAGCATCTTGGCCTCGTTACGCACCACGCCCGGGTACTCCACGCACACCAGTCGCCGTTCCCGCCGCAGGTCCACGGGGATGGCGGCCTTCGGGTCCGCAGCCAGCTCCGCCGCCGCCATGCCTACTAGTCTGGTTCCAGCCCGCCGCGGTCCGTTCTCAAATGGCTCCTCGAGGCCTCACCTCAAAGGTTCCGCGAAGGAATTGTTCCGGTCCTCCTTACCTTTCTCGTCTCCTTAAATCAGGGAGACTGGAGGGGCTCCAGGAACCAGAGCGCCTCGGCATCTGTTTACCTTGTGACACTACAGAGGCCCGGCGGCTTTTTACTTTAAAATGAAGAGGGTTGGACAAAGGGGCGAGACGAGAGTGTATCTCACCAACAGACCCAACAAGAAGCCAGGACTCGACTGGGTTCTTCCGGATATCCCGTCCAATGAGAGCTTGAAGGCGTGCCCAAGGCGTCTTCTGGCCCGCCTCTCATCCGTGAGCTGGTCAAACAAAAAGCAGTCCACTGAATCCTCTTAGCCTTGCTTCGGTGTGCATGTGCTTAGGGCTGACCACTTGAGACTGGACATCGGTGGTCTCATCAATGGAGAAGGCGAATTCTCTCGGTAGCCATTGATTGGCGGTAGCTCTTTATCTAGAGGTGGGCCCTTGTGAGATTTCCCACATGCCCATGGTGTTGTTTAGGAGATCTTAGTGTTGAGATTTCATGGGTGCAGCTTTCTTGCCTTGAGAACACAGTATGCAAGACTGGATTTCTTCTCTCTCTCCCCTCCTCTCTATCTTCTTCTTCTTCTTCTTCTTCTTCTTCTTCTTCTTCTTCTTCTTCTTCTTCTTCTTCTTCTTCTCCTCCTCCTCCTCCTCCTCCTCCTCCTCCTCCTCCTCCTCCTTCTCCCCTCTCCCCTCCCCTTCCTCCTCCTCCTCCTCCTCCTTCTCCTCCTCCTCCTCCTCCTCCTCCTCCTCCTCCTCCTCCTCCTTCTCCCCTCTCCCCTCCCCTTCCTCCTCCTCCTCCTCCTCCTCCTCCTTCTCCTCCTCCTCCTCCTCCTTCTTCTCCTTCTTCTCCTTCTTCCTCCTCCTTCCTTTCTCTCTCTGGCCTGGAACTGTGTAGACCAGGCTGCGCTGGAACTCAGAGAGATCTGCTTGCCCCTATCTCCCAAGTCTCCCGAGTGCTGGGATTAAAGGCATGGGCCACCATGGCCCAAGCACAGAGCCCCTAGAGGGAATTCTGTGTGAGAATGGTGGACTTGAGACATTGAGCGCCAAGTGCTCTCCTCTCACCACACACACCGGAAGGCCTGAGCTCAGGGCAGGATGCAGGCATATGTCTTCATCCATTAGGCAGCTACTAAACACTTCTGCTGTGTGGAGGACTGGCTCAGACGAGGCAGCCTAGTTGAGACAGGAGCTGCATCCTGGGAGCAGGAAAGTGGCTGTGAGAAGGAATATGGGAACAGCGTTTGAGGATATTAGGAGACCCCAGATCTCTAAAGTGATGTTTCAGTCAAAGAACTATTGGTTGTAGGTGGATTAGGAAGCCACCACAGGGGCTGGCGATGACTCAGTGGTTAAGAGTACTCACTTCTCTGAAAGAGGAGTTAGGACAGGTTCCCAGTAGCCACATGGAGGTTCACAATGGCCTGTGACGCCAGTCAGGGAATCTAACACATATTTCTGACATGCATGTGGTTCACACACAGGCAAAACACTCATATCCATGATTTTTTTTATCTTTTTAAAAAATTTTAAAGAAGGCAGAATAAATCACTGCAAAGTTTAGACAATTGGACATTTTAAAAAAGGAAAAGCATAAACTGATATGAAGTATTTATGATTATTTTAATTGGAATACCCAGGGGCTGGAGAGATGGCTCAGCGGTTAAGAACACCAACTGCCCTTCTGAAGGTCCTGAGTTCAAATCCCAGCAACCACATGGTGGCTCACAACCATCCATAACAAGATCTAATGCCCTCTAGTGGGGTGTCTGAAGACAGCTACAGTGTACTCACATATGATAAATAAATAAATAAATAAATAAATCTTTAATTGAAATACCCCCAGGAGCACACACACATCTGTCCATAACAAGATCTGATGCCCTCTACTGGGGTGTCTGGAGACAGCTACAGTGTACTCACATATGATAAATAAATAAATGAATGAATAAATCTTTAATTGGAATACCCCCAGAAGCACACACACATCTGTATGTGAGTATCAGATAGAAGAATGTGCTCTTCTGTAGCTGGAGTTGTAAGCTGGCCTACACGGGTGCTGGGAACCGAGTTTAGGTGCTCTGAAGGAGCAGCAAGCACTCTACTGCTGTCTAGCCCCTTCTGAGCGCAATGAGCTGTCAGCCAACCACAGACACTGGTGATGTGTCCTGAAAAGGATCTGAACTAAAGGAGTTGTAGCTCCTGGCCTACCCTTTCCAGTTAGCACTCATCTTCTGCAACTACACTACCCTGGGTACTGAAGCCAGGAGACTTCTTCACAATTTTTCACACACTGAGAAAAACTTGCAATGTGTATTTTTGTTATCCCTCATTCTCCAAGGATCATCATCAGATGGTTTAATTTTCCAGAAAGGAGATTCTTAAGTAGCAGGCACGTTTACTGCTGAGTGTAATTGTAAATCACACCTCTGTGAGTCTGATGCACAAGCTTCGAAGCCCATGTTGTCATCTTGCAGAGATGACAGTAAATTATTAGAGGCACCTCTCATCCCAAATTGGGATATACGCATAGCACCTGCCTAACAAAATTTGCAACATAGGCTAATCACTTGTTGGCTCTGTGAGGGTCTGATCAGGTAGGTAAGTTTTTGTTTGCTGAACATGGTGCTCCTACCTCTGAATGAGACAAAGTTCAGTTCCTGAACCTGCAAAGCTGCTTCTAAACCACACGCAGCCTCAGCAAACCCCTCATCTAATGTAGTGCAGTTTTCAGCTGTAATCTCTTCTCCTATGACGTAAACGTGACCTTAGAAAGAGACTCATGCTGTTCCCGTTCCCAGCGGCTGGCTCCCCTCCCCCTCTTCGCTGTCAGCTCCTCTTCGTGCCCAGGTTTGTGTGTAGGCTTTATTTTCTCTGGGAATCCTCCATGATAACCTAAGCCTAGTCTGGTGATTGGCTTGATACACACGGCCTCAAACGCACATATCAGGGAGCCTGGAGCTCAGTCTTATTTGCTTAATGCTGGCCTTGCTTTACTGTACTGGCAGCTTCCGAAGGGTAAGGAGTGCTTTGCTACAGACCTCTCAGACCTGGACTCGGGGTAAGCAGAGCAGACATTCAGGAAAGACGTTGTGAACCAGTGAATGAATGAGGAGATTTTTTTGACTCATTCAATCCAGTCCCTAGGTCAGGACATGGCTACAGGACACCGAATCAGTCTCATTCCATAAAGGAATGTCATACGTGTGGATTTGCGGAACACTGACTATTGTGTGCCTTTGGAGGAACCAGGAGTGGAGGGGCTATTAACCTTTTATCAACTAGTGAAAAGGAAATCTTTGTGGTGTTTTGTTTGTTTGTTGTTTTGTTTGTTTGCTTGCTTGTTTTTTTGAGACAGGGTTTCTCTGTGTAGCCCTGACTGTCCTGGAACTTACTCTGTAGACCAGGCTGGCCTCGAACTCAGAAATCTGCCTGCTTCTGCCTCTCAAGTGCTGGGATTAAAGGTGTGCACCACCACCGCCCGGCTGAAAAGGAAATCTTTGGAAGATATTTTTCTGCGTTTCAATAGAGATGGGGCATAACTCACTGTATTCGCAAGGTCAGTCTATGGCACACACAGTAGGTGCTTTCTTTTTTGCTTTTTGGGTTTTGTTTTTTTTTTTTTTTTTTTTTCCAAGACAGGTTTCTCTGTGTAGCCCTGGCTGTCCTGGAACTCACTCTGTAGACCAGACTGGTCTTGAACTCAGAAATCTGCCTGCCTCCGCCTCCCAAGTGCTGGGATTAAAGACGCGCACCACCACAAGTGCTTTCTTTAATACACCCTTGCTAGGCCTTGAGTCTCCTTGGACTGGATGAGAAGTGTAATGTTTCCTTTTGGCCATCAGATGGCGACAGAGCACAGGCAGGCTCTCCATCTGCTGGCTCACGACATCCTGGAAGATGGAGAAGTCTGCCACACTGAGGAACCCCAGTTCAAGCCCAAGGTCTCTACAGCTCAGAAGCCTCCTAAAAGGTTTATGCTGGTCCCAGGGCTAGTATCCGTGCTGCCCATCTGGTCCAACATGTTCAAGGGTCTCATCTTTGGGTGACAATGACCGACAGGACCTGGGCATGGAGTCTGTCACAGGTGTCTCTTCTGAAAGGGACAAACCACCTACCTCATTCTCCTTCCTGGCCAGCTTGTCATTCCAAAGCAAAATGAAACCAAGAGCAAGACCGGGTTTCAGAGCTTATTCACAGATACAGTTTATGTTGCCAAGTTAAATATTTTCAAAATGCTGCCTAGTCAAGACATAGTCATAGTAAAGCTAGTGAAATTTAAGCACCGCAGCCCCTCAAGTACACACGGGTTTTCTGAAGGCCTTGGGAGGCCCCGTACCACTGTGCCCAAATGGGGGCGTGTTTTAAACTGCACTTGGTTAATACATCTGTCCTTTTCTAGCCGTGCTGTCACACTTGGCTGGGAGTCTGAGGAGTATGGGGGACTTGACTAAGGGGAAGTGAGCTGGGACTGCAGTAAGACTAAATAGAATGTGTGGGCATGGCCTGCAGTCACTTCCGTGTGCAGATACATGTTGATTGATGCTGGTTTTCTGCAGGGGTAGCTTCCAGAAATACCAGCACCATCTATCCAAGTCCCTGATGATTTGCTGATGTTGTGACCTGTAAGTGCAGGACCAAAGGGATGAAGTCCTCTTGACTTCCAGAGCCATAATCCAACCTGTGGGGAATCCCAGCAGGGACAGAGGAGCTGAGGGGCTGGCCCACTGGGCAGAGTCCTCTGGAGGTGCAGACATGAGGACCTGGGTTCAGATCCCCTGCATCCATGTTAACAATGGGCTTGTTAAAAGCAAAACAAAACGCACCTGTTACTTTTGCCCTGGGCGTGAGCAGACAGCTTTCCAGCAGCTTGCTGACCAGCCAGTGAACAGAAAACGCTGTCTCAGAGAATAAGGCAGAGGCGCTGAGATGCTCCGTGGGCAAAGGCTTGCTATGCAGGGCCTGCCAATCAAAGTTCCACCCGAAACCCACGTGGTGGACGGAGAGAACAACTGTTGGGTTGTATCCTGGCCTCTGCCCTCACAGCCCTTACTTACCAAACAAAATAAATAAGGGTGCCGGAGAGGTGGCTCCGTGGCTAAGAGTACTTGCTGCTCTTGGAGAGGACTCAGGTTCAGTTCCCATCATACATCTGGTGGCTCCCAACCATGTGTAACACGGTTTAGGAATTCAATGCCTTCTTCTGACTGCCAAGGGCTCTCCAGGTACATACAAGGCACACGGACACACATGCAGGTGAAACACCCATACACATAAAATAACAAATCTAATAAATAAAAATGCAATTTAAAAGTAAAGCAGGTGTAATGGTGCGCATCTGTAATCCCAGCACTTATAGATGAAGGTAAGAAGATCAGAAGCTCAAGGTCATCCTTGGCTTTATAATCTGAGGTCAGCCTGCACTACTTTAGAGTCTAGCTCCCACCTGCCTTAAAAGAATAAAATAAAAAGAAAAGAAAAGAAAGAACGAACAAGCAGGTTGAGATTTTGATAAAATAGAATCTATCTGTGTCAGGAGCACAAGCAGCACAGCCAAGCACAGACCGCCCTAGCGTGCTCTCTGCCTTCTGTTGCTGTAGTCTGAATCTGGAAAACCCCAAGGCTGTATGTTCATTTGTGTTTTGTTTTGTTTGTTTTGTTTTTGAGACAGGTCTCTCTATGTAGCCCTGGATGTCCTGGAACTCACTATGTAGAGTCGGCCTCCGATTCGCAGAGATCTGTCTGCCTCTTTGTCTGGGACTAAAGATGTAAGATTCTAAGGTCACGTGTTAAATGCTGAGTCTCCTTGTTCCTGGGAAGGGATGGAGCCCAGTGGGAGGGGTTTTAGGAGATACAGCCTTGAAGGTGATTGGGAGAATTCCGGCTTCCTCCTTCCTCACTGACTTCCTTGCCATGCAGGGACCAGATCCTGCCCCACTAGACACCCCTCACCACGGGTCTAGTGCATCATGTCTGCGACGGACCAGAACCCCAGAAACCCTAAGCTTCTCTCTCTCTCTCTCTCTCTCTCTCTCTCTCTCTCTCTCTCTCTCTCTCTCTCTCAACAGCAAGCCCGGTTTAGCAGTCCTGGGGACCAGGCTAGGCAAGCACTTTACACTTGAGCCACGCCCCTTACACTTGAGCCACGCCCCTAGCATGCTTACTGTTGACTTTGGTGAGGGTTTCAGCTTCTGTATGGCAAAACTCTGTAGCATTTAATAGTAAAATGTCTGACTAAAATGTAACCTGTTGTTTCTTTTGTGGCTACAGTTCATTTCATGGTGTCCTAAGAAATGTTTTATCTCTAAATTCATGAAGATCTTTTATAGATTCTTTTAGAGACTTTATTCCTTTATTCTATCTTAAGTGTGATCAAAGGAACAGGTGCTTTTCAGATCTATTCTCTTTCCCCTCCCCCCTCCCCCCTCACTCCTCATTTACAAAATATTCTAACATTCACTGTGATTTTGTTTTCCTTTTTGCTTCTTCGGTTTTGTAACACAAGGTTTCCCTGTGTAGCCCTGGCTATCATGGAACTCACTCTATAGACCAGGCTGGCCTCAAACTTAGAGATCTACCTGCCTCTGCCTCCCAAGTGCTGGGATTAAAGGCGTGTGCCACCACTGCTCAGGTGATTTTTTTCTTTAATTTAAAAGTTCCTTTATAAGTCTATCACCCAACAGCCAAAATCTGGTTATTTTTAAATGATATTTTATAAACTTTGGCCTAATTCCACTGAGATCAGACAATACCCCTTTGACTGTGTTCCTTGAAATTTGTCTGGATTTGGTTTGTGTTCAGCACAGAGACTGTCTGAAGAAGCGTTCTGGGAAATGTTTGAAAAGAATACCATGTCCTCAGACCCACTGGTAAGATGTTTCACTGCTCAAGGCACTTATTGCTAAATTTGAAGACCTGAGTTTCACCCCTGAACCCATATAGCAGAAGGTTAGAACCAACTGTCGAAAAGTGTCCTCTGACAACCTCATGTGTACCTTGGTACAGCTGTGTGAATGAGTGTACAGGCGCGCGCGCGCACACACACACACACACACACACACACACACGCTAAATAGGTAATGAAATGAAAAAGAAAAGATGTCTGAAAAAACAAGGGCATTTATTTGTTGGGATTCAGATCCACAACAAGGGGCTGAGGTGCATATCTTACCCACCAAGGCGGACCTGGCCTCCAGGTTCTCCCAGCATCCCTCAGTCTCGACCTGTTATACCCTCTCCTCGACACTGAACTTTCCAGCCCAGGAGCTGGACTTCCCCTCCCTTGAGGCTTTTTCCTATATAATCCAGACATTTAGTCTCCCCTCCCTCCCTCCCGCTCTCCACCTCCACTTCCTTTCCCTGTCTCTCTGCTCTCTCCCCCCCCTCTCTCTCTCCCTCCCTCCCTCTCTCCCTCTCTCCCCCGCCTTTTTCTTTTCCCTCCCTGCTGTCTCCCTTCCTGTGGCGACGTCCCTGGCCTAGTTCCCAATAAACTTGCCTTTATATACTTTAATCTGGTTTGAGTTTACTCATTTCACCAGCGGAGAACATCATGTATAGGAGTACATATTTGTTTGGTTTTATTTTGTTTTGTTTCTGGTTTGTTTCTTGTCTTTATTTACACTTGGTTTTGAGTCTGTTTGTGCTATGCTATGACAAGTAGTTGAATTTTCTCACTACGACTGCAAAATCACCCATTTCTCCATTTATTTATTTATTTATTTTCAGTATTTATTTATTTATTTATTTATTTTGGTTTTTCGAGACAGGGTTTCTCTGTGTAGTCCTGGCTGTCCTGGAACTCACTCTGTAGACCAGGCTGGCCTCGAACTCAGAAATCTGCCTGCCCCTGCCTCCCAAGTGCTGGGATTACAGGCGTGCGCCACCACCGCCCGGCTTATTTATTTATTTATTTATTGAGGCAGGGTTTCTCTGTATAGCACTGGCTGTCCTGGAACTCACTCTGTAGACCAGGCTGGCCCCGAACTCAGAAATCTGCCTGCCTCTGCCTCCCAAGAGCTGGATTAAAGGTGTGCGTCACCACTGCCCGGCCCATCTCTCCATTTTCAACCTTTCTTTGTCCTTATGCTTGAAGTCTGTCTCTTATAAGCAGCATGTAGTGGTGCTTTTCTTTTTGCTGATGTCCTTTGTCTTTTAGCTGGAATATTTAATACATTTACATCTAATGCAATCTTAATATATTTAGGTTCAACTATTTCATATTGTTTCTATCTGTCCTGTTCTATATATTTAAATGCCCTTTCCTGCTGTCTTTATACTGATTATATATATTTAGATTTTTCTTATTTTTAATTATACATGTGTGTGTATGTAAGTGAAGGTACCCGAAGGTTCAAAAAGTCAGATCACCCTGAACAGGAGTTACAGGTGGCTGTGAGCGGCCATGTGGCTTCTGGGACCAAACTCAGGTCCTCAGCAAGAGCAGCAAGTGTTCTTAACAGCAGAGCCATCTCCCCAGCCCCCTACACTATTCACATTTTATGTTCTATGTTTCCTCTAATATATAGATGTATACATTTTTAGTGGCTACTTATAAGTCATATATGAATCTTTGCTCCATTAAAGTCAAATACTGTACAAATGAAGACCTTTGCCATGTGTTGCTATTGTTACTTTGTTATATATGTACCTGTATAATATACATATGAATCAACTTTATTGAGATGCAATGCATAAGCAAATAACTATACCCAGTTTAAGGGTATAGCAAAATGAATTTACAAAGAAATAAATGTAGTTGGCATGTTGATCACGTTATGGAATACTTTGTTTTTAAAATGTATTTATTCGATTTGGTTTATATGAGTGTTTGGCCTGCATGTGTGTCTGTGTACTATGTGCATGCAGCAGAGGCCAGGAAAGGGTAGCAAATGCCCTGCAACTGGAGGTACAGATAGTTGTGAGCCACTATATGGGTGCTTGGAATTGAACCTGGGTCCTTAACCACTGAGCTGTGTCTCCAGTCAATACAGAGTATTTCAATCAGCTTAGAGAATTCCCTGAGTTGGGTTGGGGAAATGGCTTAGTCAGTAGAGTCCTTTCCAGTGCAAACAAAAGAACCCGTGTTCAATCCCCAGAGCCCATGTATATAAAAGCCAGGCACAGTGGGTGGAATCTCAGCACTGGAGAGGTGGAGACATGTGGATCCCTGGGTGCCAACGGCCCAGCAGGTCCACGGAGAGTTCCAGGTCAATGGGAAACACATGATGTTCAAACTGATGACAGAAGTCAAGAGATCCTCAAGCTAAAGCCAGTGTCTGAATGCCCTCTGTTCCCAGCCTCTCTCTCCCAGCCTTCTCTCACGGGCTTCTCTACCAGGACCGGCAGCCTCAGAGACCTGGCCTGCACCCCAGGCTCCCCTCCCCGCATCCTTTCCCATTGCCTCAGTAGCCCCCACCCCCGGCTCCCCACAATCCCCTGAATCCTCTCCCGTGTCTCCCGACACCCTCTCTGGCTCCACACTGCCTCCCAGCTCTGCCTGCCATGGCCACCACTTCCACTCACACTGGGAAGCTTCTCGTTTAAAACCCAAGGGATGCAGAAAAGCGCTCAGTGCAAAGCCTGCCTGAGACCCTTCCCCCAGACCCAGACCCCAAGGTGCTTCTTCTGTGTGTGTGTGTGTGTGTGTGTGTGTGTGTGTGTGTCTGGGGGGGGTGGGTGCTGCGATACACACATGGAGGTCAAAGGACGACTTGCAGGAGTAGATTTTCTCCTTCTCCCAAATGGGGCTGAGGACCAAACTCAGCCCCTCAATCTTAACGGCAAGCGCGCTTACCCACTGACTCGTCTTGCCTGTCTTCCATCTAATGTAGTCATCCTTTTTCTTTTCTTTTATGCGTATAAATGTTTTGCCTGCAGGCATGGCTGTGTACCATGGAGGCCCAGAAGAGGGTACTGGGTCCCCTGGGACTGGAGTTATAGACTGTTGTGAGCCAAGATTTGGATGCTAGGAATCCAACCCGGGCTCTTGGGAAGAACAGGCATCTTAACCATCTTAACCATCTCCCAGGCCCTTATTTATTTTCGAGGCAGGAGCCTCCCTCACGGAGCCCAGAGCTCACCCATCAGTCTGCGCTGCACTGCCAGCAGACCCGAGGGCTGCTCCCGGCTCTGCCTCCTCAGAGCTGACACCCGGGCATCCATGTGGTGCTTGGCTTTTGCATGGTGCTGAAATCTGAACTCGGGTCCTCGTGCTTGTCCAACTTTTCTCTGAAGGTGGCGGAAAGGCAGTTTCTTGTTCATATCTTTGGAGAAAACCTATACCCTTGAACCCAAAATAGTACACATATTCCACACCCTACTTAAAAGGGGAACAGTTAACCCACAAGTTGGCTCTATTGTTCTATTCTTTCTGTGATGAATGGTTCTTTCGCCTACTTCCCTGGGGGGTTCTCATGTGACTCACTGCTCTGTAAGTCCATCTGTCCCTCGGCTGACCACAAATGGCCTCTGACCAGACACGCCCTCCTTCCCTTCCTTTTTTTCTCTTGGCAACATATCATGGAATCAATCACTCCCGAATCAATTCACAGAGCACTTCCTCATTTCTGAGGACAGGCGCACACTGTGCCCCGTGTGCCGGGCCATGATTTACCGAGCTGCCCTCTAGGGTGGGCACTTAGGTTGTTTCCAGCCTGTCCCAACACAAACGCTGCTGCGGTGAATCACTGCGCTGCGGCTTTTTACACTTGGGCTGGGAATCTGGGAGACACGTGGTGGAAGGGCGTGTGTATCTGTGATTTGTCAACCTTTATTGCATTTCCCCATTGGGCCTATAGCAGCCTGTATCTCTGTTCCTCAGACCTATGTGTGGCAGGGTCTCGGTCCTGTGGCCTGTGGACTATTTCACCTTGAAAGGCTTTGCAGGACTAAAGGTAAACCCCATTCTCTTCAGGCATATATATATATATATATATATATATATACACACACATACATATACATATATATGTGTGTGTGTATACATACATATATGTGTGTGTATATGTGTATATATACATATATATATGCCTGATTTATGTATGTTCAACACTTGTGTGCCTTGTGCCTTCAGGGGTGTCGGATCAGACAGTTGTAAACCCAGCCCAGGTCCTCTGCAAGGGCAGCCTTAAGCCCTAAGCCATCTATCCATATCCACTTCCCTCAGTTGGGGACTCCATTCTCCTTTGTAGGAGTTTCTCTTTTCACGCACCTGACCCTTCTCTCCCCAAAGTACATGTCTGACTCGGCCCTGTCTAGCCTGCCCAGGACCTACTACGGCTCCAGGTTAGAGGTGCAAGCTTTTAACAAACTCTGAGGAATCTGGCTCTCTACCTCCTCCCCACTGCATCCGTTTTGGTCCCTACCTGGAAGTTCCTAGCTGTTACTCCAGGGCCTCCATAGGTTCTGGTGTCCTTGCTGTGGAACACCCCTTTTTTAGCTCGGTAATCCTTGGGAAGTTTGGTGCCCTTACTTCTATGAGGCCCTGCCTGTGTCAAGCTCGTAGCCTCCCACCACGTCTCCCTGGCCTTCATTTTCCTAGAACTTGGCCCAAACCAGACAGACTTGGAATTCTTGTCCCTGGTGAAGAAGCTACCAAGTTAATTTTTTGTTTTGTTTGTTTGTTTGTTTGTTTGTTTCGAGACAGTGTTTCTCTGTGTAGCCTTGGCTGTCCTGGAACTCACTCTGTAGACCAGGCTGGCCTCAAACTCAGAAATCCGCCTGCCTCTTGCCTCCCAAGTGCTGGGATTAAAGGTGTGCACCACCACTGCCCGGCTTTTTTTGTTTTTGTTTTTGTTTGTTTGTTTGTTTGTTTGTTTGAGTTAATTAATCTAAGGGAACTGAGACCTGTGGGATGGCCAAGTCCCGAAGCCTCCTCTGCAGTACCGCCACTAGGTGGCGCCATGCTCCCTCCGCAGCGTCAAGAGAGCAGACCAGGCACGGTGAACCTTCCGGTGAGGAGACCCCGTTCTCTTGCTAGAGCGAAATCTATGACACCAAAAAACAAAGTAATTTCCCCAGGTCCTTGGCCACCCGCTCTCAGGAGGAAGAGAAAAGGAAAGAAAGGAGAGGGGAGATGGGATCTGCTGTCCTTGGGTCTGGGAGGAGAATGAGCCACCCAGCCAACACCGGACCTTAGTTTCCCTTGGGTCTCGGGTTGAAAAGGCCTTTGGCAGACTACCTTTATAGTCAGCGAATCTGCCTTCAGACCCAGGACTCTGAAGCAGAGGCAGGCGGGTCACCAGGCACAGACTGTCCTATCCGAACACCAACATCAAGTCTGCTCTGGGTGAGGAGTCACGTGGGGCAGCTTTCCACTCTCCATTGAAAAGAATTCCTTTGCTGGATGCTGGGGAAGCAGAAAGGACCCCCCCAAAATGTGTTTCCATGGTGACACATACAGCTACTTAATGAATTTGTTTAAACATTATTATTTTTTAAGTGTGTGTGTGTGTGTGTGTGTGTGTGTGTGTACACACTCGCGCCTCTCAGGTCCTCTGCAGCCTCTTACCCCTAAGCCATATCCCCAGCCACTCTCTACCCACTCCTCCCTTGAGATAGGGTGTCATGTAGCCTAGGCTGACTTCAAGCTCGCTACACAACCGAGATGACTTTGAACTTTGATCTACTTTCACCCACCTCCTCAGTGCTGGCACGGCAGGAGTGTGTCCCCACCATGCCCAGCTATGTGGCACTAGGATGGATATAGGTCTTCGTACATTCCGGATAAGCGCTCCTCCAACTGAGCTACAGTCCAACCATAACGCTTAGAAACAAACAAACAACAACAACAACAAACCCAGACAAAACAAAACTGGGTCTCACAGGACCAGGGTGGCTCTGTCTCGGTCCCCCATATACTTAGATTACAATGATGTTATGACCACCCCAGAGGGATAGTGTCTGCAGGCTGTGACTGTCCTTAAACTAGGGAGGAGTTTCCCTGTGGGCTGGGACAGGGATGAAAAAAGTGAAGAGTTGACAGAGCTGCTTCCAGCTCAGAGGCGGGTCTAAGAGAAAGACACCGGGGTCCTGGTGTCTAAGGTCACTCCTGGGGGGGAGGCCTCTCTGCAGCTTTCCCATGCCCTCCAGGTGCCTCACAGTTCCATCAGAGAACAGGGCTTTGGGCCCCATTCCAGGATCTCCCTGTTTTCTCTCTGAAGGTGAGATGTGGGGCTGGGCTGGTTCTTAAGATTTTTCTAAAGCAAAGACCGGCTTTCCTTTTTTAAAGACTTATTTGTTTATTTTTTTTGTATATGAGTACACTGTAGCTGTACAGATGGTTGTGAGCCACCAGGGGGGTTGAACTCAGGACCATCGGAAGAGCAGTCAGTGCTCTTAACCGCTGAGCCATCTCTCCAACCCCACTTTAACGGATTCTAAGTGTAGTTCGTGAACAAAGCTGCACCGCCATCACCATGGACCATCTCCGGAACTTTTATCTTGTAAAACTGGAACTCTGTCTCCATCAGCACTAAGCTCTAGTGCCCCATCTCAAATGCCTGGTAACACAGCTCTGAGAGCACCCTCTGAAGTTTCCCGATACTTATGTCCCCAGACAAAGAATCGAACCAGGGACTCGTGGGAATAGAAACAGAGACAGTAGCCGGGTGTGGTGGCACACACCTGTAATTTCAGCACTTGGGAGGCAGAGGCAGGCAGATTTCTGAGTTCGAGGCCAGCCTGGTCTACAGAGTGAGTTCCAGGACAGCCAGGACCACACAGAGAAACCCTGTCTCGAAAAACCAAAAAAAAAAAAAAAAAAAAAAAAAGAAAGAAAGAAAGAAAGAAAGAAAAGAAAAGAAACAGAGACAGAGACAGAGACAGTTTATTAAGGGAGAAAGGGAAGGGCGGGCAACGGCATGGCTGAGTGAATTAAGGCATTTGCCACACCAAACCTGATGCCCAGACCTAGCCCATCTCCATCGATGAGCTGCATGGTGGCACACGCCTTTAATCCCAGAACTTGGGAGACAGAATCAGGCAGATCTCTGTATGCTCCTGCTCCTGGCCAACCTGCTCTTCAGAGTTCCAGTCTAGCCAGAGCTGTGTAGGAAAACCCTGTCTCAAAAACAAGCAAGCAAACTAACAAACATGTTTGCTTCAGCAGCACATGTACTAAAACTGGAACAATGCCAAGGTTAGCACAGCCCCCATGCAAGGATGTCACACAAAGGGGTGATGCATTCCATATGAAGGTAATAAAAATTTCAAAAAGACAGGTTTTAAAAAAGACAGAAGTGAGTTTGAGGCCAGCCTGGTCTACAGAGTGAGTTCCAAGACAGTCAGGGCTATACAGAGAAACCCTGTCTCGGGAAAAAAACAAATCCAAAAAACCAAAACCAACCAACCAAACAAGCAAACAAATAAGAAAATACAGAAGCCCAGCATGGTAGTGGTGGTGGTGGTGGTGGCGGCGGCGGCACAAGCCTTTAATCCCAGCATTCAGGAGGAAGAGGCAGGCAGATCTGTGAGTTAGAGGGTAGCCTGGGCTACATAGTGAGTTTCAGAGCAGCCAAGGCTACACACGGGGGGGGGGGGGGAGAGGGAGGGAGGGAGAAAGAGAGAGAAAGAAAGAAGTGGCTTCTTTCAGGCTGGAGAGATGGCTCAATAGTTAAGAGCACTGGCTGTTCTTCCAGAGAACCCAGGTTCAATTCCCAGCACCCACATGGCGGCTCACAAGTGTCTGTAACTCCTGTTCCAGGGCATCCGAAGTCTTCACACAGACATACTTGCAGGCAAAACACTGATGTACATAAGAGAACAAAACAACAACAATAAAAACCAAACAAACAAAAAGACAGAGCCCAAACCCTCTCCCCACACCCCTGCCCCCTCACCCCTGAGAATGGCTATGAGCTACTGAACGGGGTAAACGCTCATGTCCAGAAGAACTGGGCTGCAAGAGTCACGGCCCTGCACAGCCCTGTCCCTCCTGTGTTTGTATGTGGCGGCGTTTTCTGAGCAGGCTCTGTCTATTTCCTGTAGCCCAGATAGAGACGTGTCAACTGGCCTCTTACATATGCTGACATGACACAGTTCCTGTTCTACTGTACGTCTAGGATGGCCGTTAGCACCCTAGAAGGGTCCCACAGCCCGAGCCCTTTGGGACGGGCCTCCTTCGTGTACTGTGGTTTCTATAAGGTTATCTGTTGTAACACATGTCAGAATGTTTTTTCCCTCTCAGGGCTGGACAATGTCTGTCAGAACGCACATTTGCGCGCTCACGGTCAGTGAGCTGCCCACACTTTCTGGCTGCCCACACTTTCTGGCTACTCTGGGTGGGTGCGCCAGGATTCTCCAGCCCAGTGCTGCTCAGTCTTCCTGACCTTGTGGTCTTTTTTTTTTTTTTTTTTTTTTTTTTTTTTTGGTTTTGGTTTTTTGAGACAGGGTTTCTCTGTGTAGTCCTGGAACTCACTCTATAGACCAGGCTGGCCTCGAACTCAGAAATCCGCCTGCCTCTGCCTCCCAAGTGCTGGAATTACAGTTGTGCGCCACCACGCCCCGCTCCTTGTGGTCCTTTAATAATACAGTTTCTCGTGTTGTGGTGATCCACCCCCTCCAACCAAAAAATTATTTTCTTGGTACTTCATAATAGTAATTTTGCTACTGTTATGAGTTGTAATGTAAATATCTGCGTTTTCCAATGGTCTGAGGTGGCCCCTGTGAAAGGGTCATTCTATCCAGAGGGGTCACGACCCACAGGTTGAGAAACACTGCTCTAGAGGCACAGACCCAATAAATGAACATAAATCACTGCTGGGTCCGGTTACACAATGATGTGTGTCTCACCCAATAGTGGTCCTCTTCTCGCTAGAGAGCTGAGAATCAGGAGCTGCCCAGGCCCCGGGACTGGGTTGTCCCAGTCTAGCACTGAAGGCCTGCTGCAGTAATCCCGGAGGGCCACTGGTTTCAGTCCTTCATGGAAGACCAAAAAGCTGGCCTTGATATCAGTGAAGCATGGCGGCAAGAGCTAGATGACCTTCCACAGAGGCAGATGCACTTGCCAGCAGAAGGCAGTAAAATAAGCAGGCGAAAACCGAAAGCATTTTCTTCCAACCTCCTTGTAATTGGGGCCCTGGCAGAAGGGGCCACCTGTCCCTCCCTATTCAGGGTGAGTCTTCCTACTTCAGTGGATGTAACCAAGAAAATGCCTCATAGGTGTTCCCAGAGGCTTGTCTCAGAGTTGATTCCACATCCACCAAAATGGCAAACAAGATTTACCATCGCAGTAAGCAATGCTGTGATCGGCTCGAGGCCAATCCGCTTCCCGTGGCTCTTTGGTTCTGACCTTGGGCCAGCTACGCACACAATAAACAGTTGGAGTTTTGTTGCTGTTTTGTTTTATGCGGTGCTCGGATTGGAACCCAGAGGCTCCGCTGTGCTAGTGCTCCTAACCCACAGCCGAGCAGTATTGCTTTGTTAAGACTTTTTTTTTTTTTTTGACCAGGCTGGCCTCGAACTCAGAAATCCGCCTGCCTCTGCCTCCCAAGTGCTGGGATTATGTTAAGACTTTTTTATCTTTACTTTATATGTACCAGTGTTTGGTCTGCGTGTGTCTGTGCACTATGTGCATGCAGTTCCAGCAGTGGCCAGAAGAGGGCCTCAGATCCTCTGGGACCGGAGCTCCAGGAGGTTAAGAACTTCCGTGTGAGTGCCAAAGCTAAACTTAGGTCCTCTGCAAGAGTAGCCGGTGCTCCTGATTGTTTACTCACCCCTCCAGCTCAGCATTCTCGGCGTTGCAAAGTTACGCACTGAGGGTCTGGAGACTGTCTGCAGCTCCAGAAAACACAAACCCAGAAGAGAAAGCCATGGCAGAGATTCGGGGACCTCAAGTGTGCAGGAGAGCTATGACAGGAGAGCCCTTAGGGTTGGGGCACTGGACAAGTGCGTCTTGTGCTCCATACACCAGCCTCGTGCTGAGCTTTATGGCCTTTTACACCTCCATTCCAGCCGTCACTGGTCCCCAAAGCCTGAGAAACAGAGGCCAGAGCCTAGGGTCATGCCTTCTTGCTGTGGGCAACTTAGCTCTGAGGACACGTCCCTCATTTTGAGCATTATGGTGACAGGGCAACAGAGTACATCTCAGCCTGTCACCTCTCCCTCTGGCCAGCCTCCTGTTCCTGATAAGAGCTCTCCTGAGGCCCCCCTTGCTGACTCTAGCTTGGAAAGCTAGGATACCCCAGAGGTCTCCTGGGCTACCACAGCTTACCTGGGAGCCACCTCTAGCCTCACCTCATCCTCCAAAGACACCCCCAGCCCCACCTCCCCAGGCTGGGAATGGCTTTCCTGCTGCCTGCATGCTGCCAGCCGGTCCCTGAGGCCAGGCCTCGCCTCAACACAGCAGCTGCTCAACTGCCCAGAGAGGGTGCGACTAGAGCCCTGCAAAGTTTGCAGGCTGAGCTGGTGCAGGGACACCCACACCCTATCTGTGAAGGGCATTTGTGGGGTATGAACTTTCTAGAAAGGCCCCCGCCCTTCTCTTTCTTGCCCCGTGGACGGGGGTGGATGGCAACACCAGGGCTTCCTCTTTGCCCAGCTCGCTGGGCAGTGACAGAGCCACTCGCAGGGTCACCAAGGGCCACCCAACTGCTCTGCCTCTCCTCCCAATTGCCCCAGCTTGTACCTGCAGCAGCCCGAGGCTGCCTCGAGGGGGCTTATCTGCACAGGGTTTTTGGGTGCTGGGGCAGACCCCTTATCTCTCAGCCAAGGGCCTGCCCTACAGTTGGGGCTTTGTAATCTGACATTGTGATTTCTCATCCTTGTTTTTTCCCCACCGAGGAAGATTTGCTGAGTCATGCTGGGGAGGTGGTTGAGCGGGTTGGGGGTCTAGGCGGCTGGAGGGCTCTGATAAGTCTGAGGCTGAGCTAAGGGGCACTGGGGAGCCAGCGGGAGGAAACCCAGAGCTGACAGTTTCTAGCTAAGATTGACGTCTTCTGCAGAGCTGCCCTGAGGAGCCCAGAATCCTGAAGCTCCGCTCCTGAAGAGTGCGGGGCAGGGCCCTGGGGTGGGCGAAGGCATGCCTTTCATGCCTCTCTGCATCCTGTGATTGTCTGTCTGGACAGCGACAGTGGTCCCGGTGGGATGGGCTAGACCACTTTTGGTATACACATTGACTGCATGAGGCCCCCGAAGGGTAGTGCTGGGCCAGGCCTCCCAGGTGGGAACAGCTGGGGCCTGTGGGGGTGGAGGTGGAGCCTGGAGGGGCCTGGTCTCTTCGGCCAGTCTCCACTGTCTTCTTCACTAAAGGCCATCTTCTTTGACAGATCAAATTCCCGTGTGCTTCTTCCTCAGACACTTCCCTGACTCTTTTTTTTTTTTTTTTTTTTTTTTTTTGGTTTTTCGAGGCAGGGTTTCTCTGTGTAGTCCTGGCTGTCCTGGAACTCACTTTGTAGACCAGGCTGGCCTCGAACTCAGAAATCTGCCTGCCTCTGCCTCCCAAGTGCTGGGATTACAGGCGTGCGCCACCACCACCTGGCCACTTCCCTGACTATTAAGGCTGGGCTTAGCATCTCCCTTGGTCCTTCTCCCCCAGGTCTTACCTCATCTGGAGCAACCCAGAGCAGAACCAACCAGTCTTAGGATCTCTCCAACTCTTAGGGGGAATTGTTTTTGAAAAGTCTGGTACCTGTCTGATGCCAGCAAATTCCCAAAGGAGATAGCAGGCTCCAGGGCCCCCTGTTTGCTGGAGAGTAGAGCCAGTGGCTGAGGAAGGTGTGCCCACCTGCTTCCCACACGCCTCCACATTGCTCCTCTGTATACTGTCTGCACAGTGCTATGACCTGGTTTCTAGTGCCGGATCCCCCAGCCTCTCCAGGACCCGGCAGCTGAGCAGGCCACAGGCAGATTTGGGGGTTATGCTGGGCATAGGAGAAGGGCAGACAGATCGGTCCAGTGAAGGCAAAAGCAGAGGCTTCCCAGGATGATGTCTATCTACCTCGTTTATTTCTGATTCCCTGAAGGCCAGTGTGCAACCACTGCCCTGAGGAAGGGGTGGGGGTGACTGACACCCCTGAGTCTGTGGCCACATCCCCTGCTGCTCCCAAAAGGGACTTTGGGCACAGGAAGAGCTGCCCACAGTGGTCGCTTTGGTCCCTTCCTGCTGCCCAACTGAGCTCAGAGATAAGTCCTTGTGCGGCCCTGAGAGGCCAGGGGCCCAGGCCTGCCCCAGAAATCATGTCAGAATCCCCCGCGTGGAGGAAAGGGTCTGAGGACCACGATAACCCCTCTATTTTTAAGAGATCCGGGAGGAAGTTCTAAGTCACCCTTGGCAGAAATAGCTCTGAGCTTCTGCCTGGCGCCTGTGGCTGCAGCTGGTGGCAGGGCTGAGTGAGAAGCATGTCACAGTTGGGACCATCACTTAACGGCAGGGTGCCACCTGTGCCCCAGTCCGGCCTGGAAGGTTGGGCCTGTTCCCCCAAGCTAGAGTTGTTCCTAAGGATAATACTGGCAGCCACCTTATCGTGCCCCATTGCCTCATGGGAGGCGCTGAAATCATGACGCAAGTTACAGAGGAGAAGGAGCTCGCGAGGAAGCGTGGAGTCTGGGTTGGAGCAGGATGGTTGGGAGAAAGCAATATGACAGGAAGGAACGAGCACTGGGTAGACGAACAGGAAGAGCAGGAAGAGCAGAGGCCCAGTGTCAGGGGCGCCAGCAAGTGCTGGCTTCGGCTCACTGTCTATGAATCCACAAATGGCAAGCCTCTCTGGCCTCAGTTTCCCTCCCAGGGAAATGGGAGCAGTAACAGCAGCCTTCAAACTTGTTAAACATGCTTCTTGCCCCATTGTCTGGTGCTGTGTGAGTTCTGGAGGAATGCTAGATCTTAGCTTCTTATCAGCCACGCCAGGCAGGAGGGGAGCCGCAGAAGCACAGCAAATGCTACTTTTCTGTTGTCGCAATCTTCATGGATCCCCATGGTGGGGCTTCTTTCCAACAGGCAAGCTTCTCCTCCCCACCGCTGCCACCTCCACCCTTGATACCCTCATCTCTGGGCATGGCTGCTCACCCATCATCCCAACACTCAGCAGGCAGAGGCAGGAGGATCAAGAGTTGGAAGCCAGTCTGGCTATGTAATGAATTTGATGCCAGTCTGGACGACATGGCACGAGTCTGTTTCAAGAAGGAAAGAAAGATGACAACAGGCAGACTACAGGCTGCTGGGAGGGCGAGGCTCAGAATCCAGAGATGGCCAAGGCGAGGGGTGGTGAAGGTGGGAACCTTCTACCCGAGGCACCCAGCCATACCGCAGCCAGCATCCCATGCCTCCCACCACACCCGTCCCACAGCTCCCGTCCCACACACATGCCCAGGGCTTTTGGTGAGGCCTCCTCAGGCTACCCCTTGACTTGGTGAGTCCCTGGACATCACCACCCTCACCCCTCACTACACCTCGCTCACCAGCTCTGTTTATTCTGTGCTCCCCACCCCCAGGGAGAAGCTGAGATCATTGGCTGGCATCCTGAGACCCTGACCTTTCTTCCTAGAAGGTGGCCTGGTGATGACAGACCAGTGATGGATCTGCATGAGTGACATTCAACTCAGTGAGACCATTGTTGTGCTTTTGGGAAGGTCCTGGGTCCAGCTCTCATTTCAACTCTCCTGGACATGTGGCTTGCTCTGCAGTTACCCTGGGCACCTGTTTGGGCCTCATGTAGGCAGGAGGGGGACCTGCAGATACAGTCTGGTCCTGGCTTGGAAAGCCCAGCTCAGCACCCCTCTTCCCAACAGTCAGGGAAACACAACAGGAGTTTTCCCCCTTCCTGTCTGTCTGTCTGTCTGTCTGTCTTCTCTTCCTTTATTCTTTGCTTCCTCTTTCTTTCTTTTCCTTTTATTGATTTTCTTCCCTCTCTTCTTTTCTCTACTGTTTATTTCGGACAGGGTCTCAAGCAGCCCAGGTGCGTCAAACTCACTGTATTGTTGGGACGATGCTGAATTCCTGACTCTCCTGCCTCCACCTCCCAGGCACTGGGAGCACCACCATGCTGAGATCAAGCTTGGGGCACAAGCTTAGTGGGCACAGTACCAACTGAGCTTCGCCATCCCTTGCCCTTTCTCTCCCTTTTAGGACAGAACGCACAATCGCTTTTCCCTGGATTCCACCCAAAACACTTTTTTTTCTTATAAAAACCATGGAATGCCGGGCGGTGGTGGCGCATGCCTTTAATCCCAGCACTTGGGAGGCAGAGGCAGGTGGATTTCTGAGTTTGAGGCCAGCCTGGTCTACAGAGTGAGTTCCAGGACAGCCAGGGCTACACAGAGAAACCCTGTCTCAAAAATACAAAACAAAAACAAAAACAAACAAACAAACAAAAAACCCACAAACATGGAAACCCCAGAAGAAAATAGCAAAAAGGATATAAAAAAAATCACACTCAAAGTTAACACTGGCTGGAATCTGTGACTCCCTCCTAGACGGCTCTCAGGGCAGAGAATCAGGCTCAGTGCAGCTGTGCCGAACACCAGGAGTGACATCATCCCAAGTGACTTTTTCCTGTGCATCCCAGAGCCCTAGGGATGCTGGGAGAGGAGGTCTCTGAGGACCCTCCCCCCCCCCATCTCCTGGGCCCTTGTCTTCAACCCCAGGTCTCACTCTGAGGTTCAGTGTCTTTATTTCTGGACAAGGATCAGCTCGTCAGCAAAGGTCACAGCATCTAACAAGTCTAGGCTACACAATACAGTGGCTTTGCTCAGGTAAACTGTTAGCTAGGTACGTGGGGCAGAAGGAGGGGGTGACATGGGAAAGAGCAGTGACATGGCCCCAATGTCCTGTGCTCCTTAAATCTTCTCCTCATGTGTCCTGAGACATGGGAACCTTCTGGAGAACAGGATGATTTTTCCCCCTCTAGAACTTGCACAAAAGCTGACCCACAGAGCCCAGTGTCCCTGTTGGATGTCTGTGACAGGGTCCTCAGCCTGTGCTTGCCTGGGACTGGTTCTCAGCTGTGTCTGCTGGTGTCACAGGCGGCAGTTTGGGCCCCAGGAACATGGAGGCCTCTTTTCCCCTCCCAACTCTTGTCTTTGGGTAAAGTGTTTGGAAGTCCCTTTCTCTCCTGTTCCCCACATTTCCCGCGCTTTGGGCCACTGTGTCCCTGATAACACTTGGAAGGCGCTATCGACCTAGGAGTGTCCTCCCACCCAGCCCACGGCTAGGCTCCATACTGACAGTTGGCAGCCGGCACAGGCTGATAAACTTATCAGGGTAAACCTGAGCATGGCTGGGTCAGAACGTGTCCTTCCTCAGATTTCCCTCCAGTTGCCTTTCTGCACTCACGGTCCCCAAGAAGCACAGGGCCACCCTGGCTCCTGATAGGGCCCAACCCCAGCTAGGTCTGTGGGGATCATTGGGGTGGCATCTTCCCAGTCAAGTGTCCACTATCCAGACCTCAGTTCCAAAGGCAGGGCCCTGCTCTACCTAGGAAACCCTGTCCCAGGTGCCAAGGATCTGGTTCCCTGTGGACCTCAATGTACTAGGAACAACTAGGTATTGAATCCAAATGACGGGACCTAGCATCTGCGAACAGGTTGCTCCTACGTCTGGGTCTGGGTCTGGGTCCGGGGCAAGCCATCCAATGTTGTTAGGGCAAAAAGAAACATTTCCCCAGGAGCCATGAAGTCATGTGACAGAAGCCTGGAGAGGCTGTCAGTTTGAAGGGAAGGAGCGGAAAGGCAAACCTCAAATTAATATAAACCTCAAATATAAAGCTCAAGTTATATTTGAGCTGAGGGAGTCTTTTTTAATACCAACGATAGTGTTATCATTCGTGTCCGTTGCAGAAAAATAGTGTGCACAGGCACACACACACACACACACACACACACACACACAAACAGAGAGAGAGAGAGAGAGAGAGAGAGAGAGAGACAGAAGCACACTCACCCCTCCCCTCAGCAGTGGCCCCGTGAATACCCTGCATACTTCCTGCCTCTGTGTGTGCTTATAACGAACAGAATACTATCATAAAGCATATGCTGAATTTTCTTTTAAAAAATTATCTATTTTTGTGGGTATGGTGCTTTGTCTGTCTGTCTGTCTGTCTGTCTGTCTGTCTGTGCATTACCCGTTTTCCTAGTGTTCTCTGAGGCCCTGAGACTACAGTTACAGATGGCTGTGAGCTACCATGTGGGCTCTGAGAATTGGACCTGTGTCCTCTGGAAAAGCAAACAGACAGTGTTCTTAACCATTGAACCATCTACCCAGCTGTGTATACTGATTTTTAAAAATTGTATGTATGTGTGTGTCGACCTTGCAGACGTCAGAGGCAAGGAATCCCCCAGAGCCGCTGCTCCGAGGTCTACAGAGGTGCTGGGAAGCCAACTTAGGTCTGCTTCTAAAGGAGTGCTGCCCGCTAATGGCTGAGCCGACTTTCCCGCCACCTGTGCTGATTTTTAAACGACCTTTCCACTTGAAATGCCTTCCTTTGTGAATGGGCTAATTCTGTAAATGTATTTTCTCTTCTGCTCCTCAGGCATACACATACCCCAAATCCAAAGTCCTGTGCCAGGCGGTAGGGGCGTTCTCTCTCTCTCTTCTGCCAGCCCCACCCCCACCCCCAGAGCCTGGACTAACAGTGCCTTGGTGCAGCCATTTCAGGCTTGAATTCCTATTTAAAGGGTCCTGAGTGTTGGTGGGGATTCACGCTGGAGCCACCATGGAAGCTCATCTCACAGAAAAGGAGTATTGATGTGGGCCTTCCTTGTGTTGTTTGTTCACAGGCTAAGCACAGGCTGCTCTTGCAGACAACCCAGGGCAAGCCCCAGCATCCACATGGTAGACTCACAACCATCTGCTGTTCAAGTTCCAGGGTATCCAGTGCCCATAGAGTCACGCATGCACATACACACAAAAATAAAATAAAAAAAAATCTTAAAGACCAAACTAGGGCTGGAGAGATGGCTCAGTGGGTAAGAGCACTGACTGCTCTTCCAGAGGCCCTGAGTTCAGTTCCCAGCAACCACATGGTGGCTCACAACCATCTGTAATGCCAATATACCCTCTTCTGGTGTGTCAGAAAACAGCTACAGTGTACTCGTCATATATATTGAACAAACAAACAAACAAACAAATACTTTAAAAACAAAACTAATGAGAAAGTCCTGGGTAAGCTAGTACAGACTCTATGCCCCATAAAGCTGCTCTCCTCGCTGGCAGGTTCAGAGGCTGTGAGAGTGGGGGGTCCCAGACATACAGATCTCCGCTGTCTTGAAGACTGCTGTGCTGTTATGCTCTGGCGCTCTGCTCAGCCTTATAGGCATCCCTTTGGACTGGTTCTTAAAAAGCACACTCTCGATTTTCAGGCCGTGTACAGATGTGCCACCAGCCACGCAGCCAGCTGCTGCTCCTGGACCCTGACAGTGCTTTCTTTTTCTTTTTTTATACACAGGATGCACACCATTGCTCTCCCCCTGGGAGAGGAAGAAGGGTCAAGGGTTGACCAAGGGGGCTCCTGAGCCAGGACTTGAGACTAAGCAGACTTATGGACAGGAAAGAAGAGGATGCTTCCTCAGAGGGGACACCATGTATGCGACGGAGAAGGCCTGCTGTTCTTTTGGAGTGCTCAAGGCTAGAGGGCCTGGCAAAACCTGGTTCTCCCATGTCCTGTCCCTGCCCCCATCTCTGCCTCCTGCCTCTCCTTTGTATTGGGACACTTTCCCCAGTCACCCTCCGAAGCACAGCTCTCCGTTCTGTCTGTCTTCCCCGTCCTCAGGCCCACAGACAAGGCTGCATCTGAACCCAGAGGGCCAAGCTTCTTCCTCATCCTCAGATCTTCCCCTCTGGAACTCCACCCAGTCACCTGAGAGGACATATGGGGTGTGTAGGGCATGGACAGGGCGGAACAAAGATTCTCAAATCTGGGGACTGAGGTCACCCATGAAAGTAGGGTCACCAAAAGCAGCAGGGGCTAGGGCTCGACTGGATGATGGGATGGGCCACACCCGGGTTTTAGGGACCCTTCGGGGCTGCTCTAGTCTTGAAGGTAGCGTGGACTCCTACTTCTCTGCTCTCAAATGTCCCACACCCGGCCTTGCCCCCTGGCCTCCGCCCTCCCACCTCCTCTTCTTGGGCAGGGTAGGTGGGGTAGAGGGGGGCAGTGTGGGGCTAACTCAGCCACTCACGGTCCTCAGCTGACCTGGGGAACATTTCCATCCTTATCAGTGATTTACATGGCAGCCACCGGCCAGGCTTCGCCCATATTCAAAAGGAGCCCAGAGCCCAGTACTGGGGACACAGTGTCAACCAAGGAGCTATTTTATATGGCAATCCACTTCCTACTGTGGCCAGTTTGTTTCAATATTAAAATACTGGTTTTTAAAATATTTCTTTTATTTTTTATTTGTGTGTGTGTGTGTGTGTGTGTGTGTGTGTGTGTGTACACGGGAGTATTGGTGCCCCCGGAAGCCATAGGCTGGATTTTCCTGAAGCTGGATTTATAAGCAGTTGTGAGTTACCTGATGTGGGTGCTGGGAGTCAAGCTTGGGTTTTCCCCAAGAATAGCAGCTCTTAAGCATTGAGGCATTTCTATAGCCTGAGAGCGCTTGTTTGGCTATTCTCCAGTGAGTAGCTGACTGACTCTGTGTGGGGCTCACCAGAGCTGCTATACCTCCCCTGCCTCCACCGAGGAGTTAGGGTTGCAACTCCTGAGCCCACAGCCGGAGGATTAAGGCTTTGAAAGCTGGAAGAGCTGGATTCCGACAGGGCTCCTAAGGTGTGTGACCTTGAGTGAGGGCCCTGTCTGGGTCTGTAACAAATGGAAGAGGACAGGTGATTTCCACAGGGCTGGGTGGTGTCTCTCAGCTCATACAGTGATACAGGTGGTGGGAATTTCTGGCCAGATAGGAAGCAGGGAGGCCCCAGCAGAAGTAGAGAGAAAGGGTCTTTAATGTCCATCAGATTCCAGTAGATGGGCGGGGCCCACCTCACCTGCCGACTCCGCCTTCCTCTACATGAGGTGTCAAGATAGAGACAGAGACTGTAACTAGTGTCCCCACAGACTCTAGCCATGTCCCCACAGGCCAGGTTGTAAGGTATCTCCAGGCTCCCTCAGCCCCTGGGCTGCTGCCTATATAAAATCCATGCTACAGGGCCGGGCAGTGGTGGCGCACACCTTTAATCCCAGCACTTGGGAGGCAGAGGCAGGCGGATTTCTGAGTTCGAGGCCAGCCTGGTCTACAAAGTGAGTTCTAGGACAGCCAGGGTTACACAGAGAAACCCTGCCTCAAAAAACAAATGAACAAACAAACAAACAAACAAACACAAACAAACCATGCTACAGAACCCCACTTATCTCTGGGCACGGAGTCGCTCCAGCCGAGCCTGGGCCCTGGTACCTGTGCCCTACCACCTTGGTCTATGATTCCAAATGGAGAGCCAGCCTACTCCCTGCTCTGAGACTGCGGGGGTCCTTCCCCTTCTGTGTTAGGGGCACCAGAGGGATAAACCAACCAGCTGCCCCTGACCTTACCCACCCTCCACCTCAGCCAACCTAGAAGAACTTGGCCACCTGCTTTTCCTTCTCTGCTCTGCTTTCTCCTGGCCCCACCCGGCCCGCTGAAGAAGTGGCTGAAACACTTATATTGTCCTGGTTTTGTTTAGCAAACAAAACACATGCAAATCAGGTATGTGTGTGCGCGCAGCGTGCATATGTGTGTGTGCACACAATCGAGTGTGCCCCCCCACACTCAGAATGCCCCCTACCTTCACACTTTATCTCCTTACCTGAGAGGTGCAGGATTTCCCCCCACACACACACACACCCCTCAAACACTTATTGTTGCCAGGGGCCTAACATCCCAAGTAAGTCAGTTTAAGAGGCCACGGCTGGGTTGGGTTGAGCTGATGGGTCAGTGGGTAAAGAGCTTGACTTACAAGTACCAGGACCCAGACTTGATCCTCTGTATATACACACACACAACCCACACATACACTCATACACAGACACACAACTCACTCACACTCACACAAGTACACACACATACCCACATATGCACACAGACATAGATATGCACACACATACACAAATACACACAGAGAGACACATACACACCACGTGGGTATTAAATTGTGTTTTGGAGAGAAGCCATTTGAAGACAATGCAATTCTTTGGGTTTGGGTATTAGGAACTGACCCAAGGCTACACACAATCCAGGCATGCACTGTACCATTGCTATAGCCAAGCCCCCATGGAATTTCTTTTCTGAACACCTTCACATCTCCAGGAAGATGGGCTCTGTGAACCTCAGTTGTACCATCTGTAATATGGGACAATGTCACATGCCTTGTAGAGAGTTGTATGAACTGCAGAAAATGTATGTAACCAAGGCCAAAACTGTCTACAGAGGACTATGAGCAGCTCCTGGATCATGGGAAAGGGATGCAAATAGCTTAGTGTAGAAGAGAGAACCTCTGGCTGGGATGACCAAAGAGGCTTCAGGGAGGAGGTGGCATTGGCATGGCCTTGTTGTGGGGGCAGGAATGCTGAGGGCTTGGTAGTGCTTGCCATGTGCCTGTTCTACATGGGTAATCTCAGGGAATCCTGCCAACATCCCGACCAGGACCGGACTGTTGGGATTACAGTGTAGCTCAACGAAGCTGAACCCCAGAGCGTCAGAGCCCCGTGTGAAGTCACACGGCTAGTTGGGTTCTACTTAATCACTCCTGCCAACTCGCAAGGCCGCACTAAAGAGGTCTCTGGCAATGCCCTGCAGCTGCGCCGGAGGCTGACGACTGCCCGCAGCAGGACTAGGCCCGTCCTCCTGGACACCTGCCAAGATGCCTCTCGGTCGGCCTGTTAGCCCCTTGTCAAGGCCCTCACGTCCTCAGGCAGTCCCGGGGACCTGGGAGGTGCTTTACAAATGGGGTCCCATGTAAACAAACTCATCTTTATTTACATTTACATGGACTGACAGGAGCAGGCTTCCGATACACCGAGGGCTACTTTCACAGCCTTGTGTGCACTGTGGTGCCTGACTCCCAGTGGGCAGATGGATGTGGTCAGGAGTGGGGGGGACAGCCAGTACATCTGGCCGAAGCAGAGGGGTGCCAGACCTCTAGGACAGGGGCAGCCAGAAAGAGAATCCCGAAAACTTCAGTCACCAGACCCAGAGAAGCAAGCAAGAGACTTCTCTGTGGATCCTGGCTCTTGCCCCTTTGTGCCTTCCCTGAACACAACAAGGGTCTTGTAGCCTTCTGTGCTCTGGCAGCAGATGAGAGTACTTCGGCTCAGAAAGGCCCGAGCTGACTCCTACACCTTGCTGTGGTCAGAAAAGGAATGTGGCTTGGTTGAGGTCACCCAGTCTCAAAGGAAGCAGAGAGGTTCATGGGCAGTGCTGCTTCCAGGAGGACTGGAGATCAGGATTGGAATCGAGGGGTTGGCCTTCAGTTGAGACACACTAGGGCAGGCTGGCCCATAGTCTCACTTGAGGTTGTGTTGACTCTCACGGTGACGTCGCAGGTCCACCTTGCGCTGGAAGCCCTTGGTGCACAGCTCGCAGCTGAAGGGCTTGAAGCCGGTGTGCTTGCGGCTGTGCGTGATGAGGTTGGAGCTCTGGCTGAAGGCCTTCCCACACACCTGGCACTTGTGGGGCTTCTCACCTGGGGAAGGGACAAACAGCAGGTGGGCTCAGGTGGCGGGGACAGGCCTGCAGCCACCACCCTGCAGAGGCTCATTCCCTACTGTGGTTCTTTTATGGCCGACCTTAGAAAGCCATGGGAAATAGTCAAGTGTGGGGGCCACACCTTTGATCCCAGCCCTTAAGAGGCAAAGGCAGATGGATCTCTGAGTTCGAGGCCAGCTTGGTTTATAGAATGAGTTCCAAGACAGCCAGGGCTACACAGAGAAGCCCTGTCCCCCAAAAAAACAAAAAGAAAAAACCAAATAACCCAAAACCAAACCAAAACAGAACAAAACAAAACAACAAAAACAAACAAATGAAGAAAGAAAAAATGAAGAAAGGAAGGAAGAAAGAAGGAAGGAAGGAAGAAAGGAAGGAAGGAAGGAAGGAAGGAAGAAGAGAGAAAGAAAGAAAGGAAGGAAGAAAGAAAGAAAGAAAGAAAGAAAGAAAGAAAGAAGGAAGGAAAATGAGTACATTTGTAACCCCCCCAAACCCTGAAAGTCAAGGCAGAGAGATTGCGAGTCTGAGGTTTAGGCCAGCCTCTGATACCTGATAATTTGTCTCAATAACCAATCAATCAAACAAGCCAAACACCTCTCTGATGGGTGACACTGTCTACTTGAGGGACAGGATCACCCAGGAGACACACTGCTGGGAGTGTCTGTGGGGGATTTTCTGGATTGGGCTAACTGAAGGCCCACCCTAAATATGGCTGGCACCGTCCCATGGGCCGGGGTCCTGGAGAGAGCAAGCTGTACACCAGCATTCCGCACTCTCTTTCCTAAAGCTGCCTCGTGTCTACCACTGGGCCGTCCTGCTGTGACGGACTCCATCTCAAACTGTGAGGCACGATAATCTTTTCTCTTGAGCCACCTTTGTCAAGCATAAATGTCACAGTAGTGTGTCAGGTGACTGGTGCATCTTTCTCTGGATCTCTGGCTTTCTCAGCTGGTCCCAGCTGGCACAGGCCGGCCCTTCCTTGTTTTTCAACAGACCACCATGGCTGCCCAAAGAAGCTCTGAGGCACCGGGGACAGAGCGAGAGGCAGGGGGTAGACGAATCCGCACGCTGGCCTCCCGCCCTCAGGCCTTTGTTGGCTTCGCTATGCCACCAGTGTTTCTTTATGAGTGACTGTCCAGCCCTCCAGCCTCTCCTCCAGGGGGCCTTTTGGCAAATGGCGGGGTGTCTAGGAGCCAGGCAGGGGATCCTCTGGCCTTTCCTCAGGCCCCGCATGGGCGCTCACCTGTGTGGATGTAGGTGTGTTTCTTCATGTCCGACTTCTGGTGGAAGCGCTTCCCACAGAACTGGCAAGGGTAGGGCCGCGTGTCTGAGTGGATGAGCAGGTGGGTGGACAGGGTGGACGAGCGCTTGAAGGCTTTCCCACACATCCGGCACTCGAAGCTACGCTCCTGCCGGAGGAAACGAGGCCCTGGGGGGTCAGGTGCAGGTGGGGCCTCGAGGCCCGGGACAGCCAAGCTGGGCGCAGGACTGGACCCGGCTGGGATGCCCTGAGAAAGAGGACACTCCGTTGGGGTGGCCTCGAGAACAGGGGTCCGGAGGAGCAGGAAGAACCCCGCCCCTGTTCCTGCTTCCTCAGCTGAGTCTTGGGGCCTGACTTGCTTCCTATGAGATCTCTCCTTGTGCCTTTCACAGTACGGTTCTCAAAATAAGCCCCAGGGTATGTTTGTTGACTGACTGATGAAGCAACTCATGGAAGTTTTTCAGGGACTCGCCAGTAACTCAGAGTGAGTGCCACTTAGTGACATGCTGACTCAGTTTAGTTAGGATAGACTCTCTCGAAGCCCAGTTTGGCCTTGAACTTATTACGTAGGTAATGATAACCTTGAGCTTCTGATCCTCCTGCCCCCACCTCCTGATTGCTGCTTTAGACACTGCCGTTCCTGGAACATCTGGTGTTAAGGCTCACCCCAAGGGCTTCGTGTATGCTAGGTAAGCGCTCTACCTGCTGAGACCCCCCACTCCCACTAGCCCAGCAGCCATATGCTTTGGGGCGAGCCATTTCTGGTATCAGTTGGTTTCCCATCTGTGCACTGGGGCAGTTCTAGCAGTGGCCTGGCTGGTCTGTGGGAAGTAGAAGACAGAGCCAGCTCCCAGACTGTGGCTGAGGGCCGGAAGCTCCTAGGGTCCCCTCCCACCACCTTTCCCACCTCCCCAGGTGTTAGGAACCCACTTCTAGCTGGCCTGTGGGACCTCTCTGGAAGCAGGCAGAGTGCCGGTTAGTTAGCTGTTCAACTCTGGAAAGGAATGGGTCCCAGACCAACAGAGACGGGTGGGCGGTGAGATTTGCATTTATTTAAATTGAACTCTAAGACTTGAGGATGCCTGCAGGGCCACCCAGAGCATAGGATGGTGTCTCACAGACATACCCCTAAGTCCCTGGTTCACACTCGATGTGAAGCCGTTTCAACCAATCAGAGACCCAGTATGTGAGGCGACTCAGACCCAGGGAGGCAAGTAGAGAGTCCGCCCCTCCCCCACCCGGCTGTCCCCCCCCCCTCCCGCCTTGTTAGTCGCTCACCTGGGAATGGACGTGGGTATGCTGCTCCAAGCTCACAGCGTGGCCAAAGGTTTTCCCACAGACATCACAGGCAAAGGGCCGGGTTCCGCTGTGAGAACGGCGGACGTGCACTTCTAGCCCGTGAGGGGTGGAGAACACCTGGAGCAGAGCAAAGGGTCGGGCCTGACTCCAGAGCGGGGTGAGCAGGACAAAGGGCACCTCACCGGTGGGCCTGCCCTTCTGCTGCGGATCCCAGGAAGCCTCTCAGCTCTCTGTGGCAGTTTCCTGTCTATGAAATGGCGGCCGTGGGAGGGAACCAGAAGGCCCCTCCACGCCCATCTGGAGGACGGATAGCCCATTGGGTAAGACCTCAGGGCTAGGGGACTGGACAGGTAGCTGAGCGGGCAAACCACTCGTGTATGGCACATGGGGCTCTAGCACTGCATAAAGGCAGACAGAGTGAGTTCCAGGACAGCCAGGGCTATAGAGAGAAACCCTGTCTCAAGGTCATCCTTGGCTACAAAGAAAGTTCAGGTCCAGCCTGAGCTACACGAGGCCTTGTCTTAAAAAAAAAAAAATGCCAAAACTAGCTGGAACCACATAGATGCTGTTCCTGATATCTCCTTGTTGGGGGGGCTGGGGCAGGTGCTTTGACCTCTCTCTATCCCCCAAGAACGTATTCATGTCAAGCAAAGGCAAGACAGTCGGGGTTTGGTCTGAATCCAACATGGCCTCAAGATTCCCAGCTTAGGGACCACCCAAAGCCATAAATAACACAGGGCCGAGCATCCTGGGGAGGAAGGGCCAAGCAGGGCCCGGATGCCCACTACTCACCTTGTTGCACTTGACACAGTGGTAAGTGTCCATGCCCGGAGAGTAGCGGAGGCTGAAGTCCAAGGGGGACTCGGTGCTGGGCACGAGGGGGCTGCCGTACAGCCTTACTGAGCGCTCCAGGAAAGCGGACTGCATGGTGGAGGGGGTCTGTGGGTAGCTGTGGCTGTAGGAGGAGGCCAGTGTATCCCAAGAGAAGCTGGGCTTGTAGAAAGGGGGTGACTCGGAGAGTGGCGATTCCCCGTCCTGGGGTTGGGGTGTCACGAGAGGCCCCTCTGTACAAAGACACGTGTAAGTGATTTATTTTAAGGATTTGCCTTCAACTCTCTATGTGTATGGTGTACCTGTGCGTGGTGGACCCTGTGTGCAGGTGCTCTCAGAGGCTAGAAGACGTGCTGGACCCCCAGACGGAGCCGCAGGCAGCTGTAAGCGTGCCTCGTGGTGCTCAGGTCTTGGAAGTTCAGTGAGTATTCCTAACTGCCACTAGCAGATTCTTCTCTCTTTGTCTCTCTCTGTCTCTCTCTGTCTCTCTGTCTCTCTCTCTCTGTCTCTCTGTCTCTCTGTCTCTCTCTCTCTCTCTCTCTCCCTCTCCCTCTCCCTCTCCCTCTCCCTCCCTTCCCTTTCTTCTTTCTCTTTCTTTCTTTCTAAATAGGGTCTCTCTCTATAGCCTTGGCTGTCCTAGAACTGTCTATTTAGACCAGACTGGCCTTCAACTGACAGAGATCTGCCTGCCTCTGCCATCCAAGTGCTGGGATTAGAGGCGTGAACCGGCACACTTGGTTCAGGTTATTAATTTTGAAATAAGGTTCCCCGGGTACTCTATCTCCCCTGGTGACCTCCTGTTGAGGGTCCCAGTGTGCAGACCCACTGTGTATCGTTGATGTGAGTCTTCACTGCAGTTTCAGCTTCTCCTCCCTGAGGGACCGCCAGGCCACTGCCCTATGAACCTCACTGCCCTATGTGTCCCCCCAACTGCTTCACACTTCACACACATACACACACACACACACACACACACACACACACACACATCCTCATCTAGAGCAAATGCCTGTCCAGAAGTGTCCAGCAGAAGCTGAGAGTCCGGATGGCGTCCAGTGACTGACGCTCCCCAACTTCATGACCCTAAGAAGTGCTGCCAACAGAGGTGACCGCTTTCCCCTCGGGCACCTGCAGGGGGCAGTGGAGACCCCGGCTGCGTACCTGGGGCAGCAGCCATCTTGGGAAGGCCCTGGTTCAGCAGCATCTCCCGCTCCTGTTTGACTGTGTTCCAGGCCAAGTTCTGGCTCGGGAACGGTGTACTGAGAACAGCGCTGACGCTCTGGGTGTGCTCTTTTGCCACTGTGAGGAGACAAGACCCAAAAGTTACCACCACCAGTTCTGGAATGCCCTCAGAGAGCAAGGGGTACCATGTCTCCAGGGAGAGGGGACCCAGGGACACCAGCCTGCTGCTGCTCACACCTCTGCCCGGGACAGGTAGAGGTGGAGGAACCCAGAGCACCCTGACTTCAGACCTCAACTGGAACCATAGTCCCTTCCTGGCTCCGGGTCTGATGCTCCCGGAACTCCAAAGGCTAGATAGAGGAAACGAGTATTTCATTCATTCATTCATTCATTCACTTATTTATTCATTCATTCATTCAGCGACAGCTAAGAGGATGCGACAGCATCATCAAGACAGTGCCAAGTGGGCCTGGGGAGGGCCTTAGCCTAAACTCAGACTCACCAGGAATGATGACAGGAGACCAGACCAGGTCATCGCCCTGTGCCCGGGGCTGGTGGTAGGTGTGAGCCTTCTTGCTCTTCACTAGAAAGGACCGTGGCATTTTTCAGAGTGTGCTCCACACCTGTGGGGGGGATGGGAGTGGCTGAGAGTGACATGCACTGTTCCTTTGGATCACGGACACTATCCCGTGCTGGTTCGTATAAAGTTCCCCAAAAGTCCACACCCACCTGGCACCTGTAAACACCACATCAAGTTAAGATGTGCCTGAAGATAGGCCTTACTCCCCAAATGACCAAATGACCAGTGCCCCTCCCTACAAGAAGAGGGAAAGCTGGGTTCAGGGAGAACTGCCTCTCTAGACTCAGGACACTAAGGACTGCTTGCCGCTACCAAGTGCTCAGACAGACCCAGGAACTGATTTTTCTTGGGATTTCCAGAAGGAACCAAATTTATTGAGACCTTAACTTTGACCACCTGGTTCCCCCCAAAACGGTGAATTAGTCACAGGCAGAGCACACTCATGCTTAGAAGCTCCGGTCAGCCTGGACTGTGCTGGGGTCCCTGAAGCAGGCACGTGTGGACCCCAGTCAGTGGGTCTTGAGGTGCAGCCCCATTGGTGGACTGCCACCCCGAGCCCTGCACAAGACCAGTTATGACGGTGCATTTTTATTCCTAGCTCTTGGGAAGTGGAGGCAGGGGAAACCACAGCTCAAGTCATCCTCAGCTTTTACATGAGTTCAGGGCCAGCCTGAGTTAAAGGAAGCCCTGCCTCGAACAACAAATTTAAAAAAGTTGTTCTTAGCCGGGCGGTGGTGGTGCACGCCTATAATCCCAGCACTTGGGAGGCAGAGGCAGGCAGATTTCTGAGTTCGAGGCCAGCCTGGTCTACAGAGTGAGTTCCAGGACAGCCAGAGCTATACAGAGAAACCCTGTCTAGATAAAATCAAAATCCCAAAAAACAAAAACAAAAAAGTTGTTCTTGAGTCCAGCTCGACACACTTAAGAGACTACACAATCTGAGCTTAGATTAAAAATCTAATTAATTAATTGCTCATGGAGAAGCCAGGTGTTACCATAATGCATGCTTTTAATCCCAGCACTTGGGAGGCAGAGGCAGTAGGATCTCCCTGAGTTCAAGGTCAGTCTGGTCTATAGATCATGTTCCAGGCCAGCCAGGACAAACATTGCCTGTTCCAGCAAGGCAAAACAAAACAAATACTCCCCAAAAAGAAGCTCATGAGGGGAGACCCCCAGCTTGCCCGTCGTTCAGTTGGGCAGACTTCGCTTCTCTGGGCTAGTTTCCTCTACTTGGGGTGTGCTATCCAGCCTGGAATGACGATGATCGCCCCAGGTTCTCATTTGGAGTATGGGGTGGGGGTGGGGGAATGGAGTGGGGGGGCGGTGCTTAAAGGGACTTGAGGCTAGTGAGGCAAGTGGACACTTCATTGAAAGCCTGCCTCGCTCTGCAGGAGGAGCTGCTGCAGCAGAAAGGGTGGGGGATTTCTGTCTATTGATCATGGCAGGAGGCCTGAGGAGTCCTGTCTGGAGGTTTGGTTTTCCTATGGATGGAGACAGAGAGGCAAATGCCACCAACTCTAGCGGTGGCATCATCGTTTAACTTCTTAGTGAGGGACCAGGAGAGAGCCAAAGGGTCTGCCCAGCTCATAAGGTGGGGAGCACTGCTGACCTCCCTAGATGTCTGCTGCCGAGTCCTCTAGGACAGCACACGATTGCTCTCCCACTAGTGGCTCCCATCCCTGTCCTAATCTGTGCAGTGCCCCCATGGTCCCCGGAAACAGAGAGCCCCCTTGGAGTCCTTTACCCTCCCGCACTTGTACTCCAGACTATTCAGGCCAAAGCTCAGAAAGCATGAGAGGAGCCCCAGATCCACCCATGACCAGCCACCCACTGAAGGCTGCATCTGTGATACGCCCAGCAAAGGCGGGAAAAAGGATTTGGCTGCCTCTGAACAACAGTGAGCATAGGCGATAAGACCTCAGCTCAGACCAGGGTGGGAGGCAAGATTAGGAAGGACAGCTTAGAGTTTAGCTTTGTAACAAGGGCACTTGGGTTACCGCTGACACCGGGGGTGAACCAGAACCGGGCAGGAGAGGCCTTAAGTCCGCTTGCCCATGGTCCAGAGCCCTGCTGGGGAGTATCAATGGTTGGGGCTGTTTGCTGGTAGCCAGGTCCAGCACTCCTTGTGGTGAAGGCTATATTTAAATCAGCTAAGAGGGGGACCTGATTCGATGTCAGTCATTGCTGGGAGCAAGAAAGGACCTTGAGCATGTAAGGTGCATGGCAGACACCGAGGCTGAGCCATTACATGGCATCTCTGCCCACTGAGGAAAAGCTGAAGGGGCCAGGGGGCTGGCTAGGTTCAACCCAGCAGGCTCACTCTTAAGGATGAACCAGAAGCCAGGCGGTGGTGGCACACGCCTGTAATCCCAGCACTCTGAGAGGCAGAGGCAGGCGGATTTCTGAGTTCGAGGCCAACCTGGTCTACAGAGTGAGTTCCAGGACAGCCAGGGCTATACAGAGAAACCCTGTCTCGAAAAAAACCACAAAAAAAAAAAAAAAAAAAAAAAGGATGAACCAGAAAGCTGGTATAAGTTCAAGACCTCCGTTCTCCAAACTCTAAAATGAAGGATGGGACTTAGCCTCTTGGGTCTCCACTGGCAGATTCTTAGTTCTCTAAACAAAGGATTTGGAAGGGCCTATGCTCATCCTGGTACACACAGCAGACACGACCTTATCTTCCTGGGCCAGCCTTCCTCCCCTGCCTCCTCCCTTCCTGACTTCACCCCCTCCCACTCCCCAGTCCCTGAATCTCCCCAACCCTTCACTTGAGGGACTCTAAATCCTGAGCAGGGGGAGGGGGAGCGAATGTGTCCATCTAGGCCCAGGACCTCCAGACTCACAGCAGAGGGACAACAGTTATGTCGGTGTGCCACGGGCTATGCCAGGCCTTTCATGTCAGGTCCTCACTGAGATAGTCTCTACACAGTACACCAAAGAAGAAACCAAGTCACAGTGGCTGCCCTACTCTGTGCATTGTGTCCCAAGGGACAGGGAAGTAGGAAGTGTCCTCGGGTTGCAGGTGGAGATCTCAAGGCTTAGAGAGAATGCTAACTCTGAGGTCAGGACAGAGGCAAGCCCAGGGATACCGTCCTGCTTGGATTTGACTCGTGACTCACCCTGTATCCCCACCACACCATCTGTGCTCCTCCCAGCAACCTCTGGTGTAGACTATTGTATCAAAAGAACCAAGATGTCCTGGGTTGTTTGCTTCCTCCCACTGGGTTGCCTTAGCTCTATCCTTTCCCTTCTAGGACATTCTTTTCCTAGCCGATCAGGACAGCTGGTCCTTGATCAGACCCCAAGCCTACAGTAGTAGCCAAGTGTATCCAGAGAATTTCCTTTTGGCCCTTGCTAGCTGGGTTAAGAAGAAAGAAAGAAAGAAAGAAAGAAAGAGAGAGAGAGAGAGAGAGAGAGAGAGAGAGAGAGAGAAGGAGGAGGAGGAGGAGGGGAGAGAGAGAGAGAGAGAGAGAGAGAGAGAGAGAGAGAGAGAGAGAGAGAGAAAGAGGAACCGATTACCTACAATGTAGTTAATTAATAACCACTAGGTTTTGATTCACACGAACCATTCATTCTAAGAAAGAGCTCAGGGCAGAGATTGTGAAAGACACTTGGATTTCTTCATAAAACAGAGTGATGGTATCTGGCCTCCGGAAAGAGGCCCCTGTCAGCATCCTCCATAAACCTTCTATCCCTTCTACTTAAAGAGTCAATAGACCCGAGTCAGAACTGCGGCTGGGGCCGTTGGAGGGCTGTAGCGTCGCCCTACACCCCCAGGTTTGGAGCATAGTGGGCTCATCAGGATTTCCTGACCCCAGGCACCTTGTGCAGCCCTCGGGAGATGAGGCTGACTCTGTGACCGCGTGCACCGCTAACCTGGGCTTGGTTTTCCTATCTCTCAGAGGAGACGGTTGGGTTAAGAGATTTCTAAACTTCCCCTTTACTCTAAAATCCCATGTACAATCTGTTGACCTTCAGCTAGGGACTACCTAGCCCATGCACAGCCTGTTGACCTACCTTGCCTGAGACACTGGCCAGTTAGGTTCCCTTTTCAGGAGGGTTGGGCAAGACTGGGCTGATTCTCAGGGCCAGCCACAGGGGAACCCTTTGGACTTCCTTATGTGTAAAGACAAGGGAAGGAGACAACAAACAAATTACCCAGCCATGTCACCGAGTCGCGGCCAGGAGCCTGGGTCACCTAGGGAACCCAAGTCAGTGACTGGCATGTGGCAGACCCAGGGTTCAATCCCCAGCACCACCAAATAAATACATAAAGTGGGCCATGACCTTCGGAGTTCAGAGACCCTGACTGTCCACAGTCATAGCAACACCATCTCAAGAGGTGAGAGGTACAGGTGTCCGTCCAGGCTGAGTGGATAAGCAAGGTATATACAGCCAGGCCAAAGCACACAATGTGATCCAGACTTGCAGCTGAAGGAAATTTCTGCATACGTAGCATGATGAACCCCACGACCATAGGCACAAGATAAGCTAGCTGCAGAAGGCCACATATCTGGTAGTGCAGAGCAGGCAAGCTCACAGAGCCTGGAGTAGACCTGAGGTTAGCAGGGACTCAGGCAAGGAGAACAGCTATTGGTGAATAGGTGTGGGGTCCCAGTCTCACAAAAGAGCACAGCCTTGGGGATCAAAGGTGGCCATGGCTGAACAGGATGAATCTGCTCAATAGCTAATGAAAATGAGCTCGGCATAGGGGCAAGCATCTCAAGTCCTGGATACTTGAGAGGAAGTCAGGAGGATTGCTTGAGCCCTTGAGTTCGGGGCCAGCCTGGTCAAACATGAGATAAGTGGGTCAGTGAGCTATCTCAATGGGTGGACACTTGCCACGCAGGCCCGACGACTTGTATTCAGTCCCCAGAGCCCACGGGGCAGAAAGAGAGTGGGTTCCGGAAAGCGATTCTCTGACCTCCGCATGTGTGCCGTGGGACACGAGCCCTGCATCTCTCTTACATGCAAAACAAATAAGCAAACAACAACAACAACAATAATACTTTTGTAGTTCTTTTGAGACACTGGCTGTTCTGGAGCTCTCTATGTAGCCCAGGCTGGCCTCAAACTCACAGAGATCCATCTGCCTCTGCCTCCCAAGTGCTAGGATTAAAGGCATGCACCTCCATGCTAGGTTAATGATAGTAATCTTAAATTAAAAACAGAAAGGAGAGATTTAAAAATAATGAAATAGCCGGGCGGTGGTGGCACACGCCTGTAATCCCAGCACTCTGGGAGGCAGAGGCAGGCAGATTTCTGAGTTCGAGGCCAGCTTGGTCTACTAAGTGAGTTCCAGGACAGCCAGGGCTACACAGAGAAACCCTGTCTTGAAAAAACCAAAAAAAAAAAATAATAATAAAAAAAAATAAATAAAAGAAGAAAGGAACTGGCAATGTAGTTCAGGACACAGTGCCAGGAGGCAGAGGCAAAGGATCAGAAATTAAGGGTCTCTTTTTTTTTTAAGCTACGTAGTGAGAAAGGAGAGAAGGAAGGAGTCGGGGACCAGAGTGTGTATGCCTATGGCAGACTCTGAATCCCATGCCCATGCCCAAGCACACCACACAACTCAAAAGCAAAAAAATGGTCAATTCTATGGACATGTTTTACCACAATGGAAACAAAACCAAGCAAACAAACCATTGTCTGTGCATGTCTACACCAAGGCCAGAGCATCCCCCACTCCCCAAAAGGAGTCAGTGCAAACACCTTCAGATGTGGGAGTCTTCTGCTATTTCTGCCTGGTAGCAGGTTCTGTGTCCCAGTGAAAGGAGACCTCGAGCTATCTGTTCCTCAGAACCTCTTGTGGGGCCTGAACCCACCTTTTTTGAAATGCCAGGAATGGTGATTACCACTGGGGTGATTCCATCAGAATTAAATCATCCAGAACTGCTTGACTCCCCCAAAGAACTTTCTACAAGTTGACCCTTAAATCAAAATGTTACCCCTCTCCTGATGGAGGATTTTGCAGGACTTGGAAGAGCACAGGTAGATAGCTGTGACTCTGCCAGCACCCAGGCTGCCAGACCCCACAGCAGTCTTATAAAGATGCTGGCTTTCCCAGGACCCAGTCACAGACCACAGCATCTGTGGGCATCTCTGCAATGAGCCCTGGTCTCTAAGAAACCCAAAGACTCAAACTCACCTTTTCCTCGCGGTGAGAATAGCTACAGATGCTCAAAGAGCCAAAAACCTTTGGCAGTGCCTCCCCTCCACCATCCTGTGCTTCCCAGAGGCTGGTCCGCCCCACCTTGTCATTTCCCTTCAGTAAATTCCTAAGGAGAGGGTGTCTGACTCCCCGGTGCTTCTAGGAACTTTTGAGAAGATCATCAGAACTACCAATTCCTTGAGTTCCTGGCACAGGGCAGCTCTAGCCCAGGGAGACACCAATTTGGGCTCCTCTGGTGCCCCTAGAAAAGTGTGTGTGTGTGTGTGTGTGTGTGTGTGTGTGTGTGTGTAGAGAGAAAGAGAGAGAGAGAGAGAGAGAGAGAGAGAGAGAGAGAGAGAATTGACTGTGTATCTGGATGAAGCCTAGGCGCCTACAATGAAGTTTCACAAAATTCACAGGAGGAATTCCTGCTCTAGCGTGGGGCATCATGCACTGGCCCGTGTTCCTTCCTTCCCTCCCCCGCTGATGAGCATTGCCTCCAGAAGAGAGGCGATCGCAGTATTCTTCCTCTGACCGCAAAGGGAAGCAGACAGACACCCTCCCTGCCTTGAGCACCCAGGATGGGAACTTTTCTGCTGGCCTGGCCCAACCGCCCCGCACAGGTCGAGGAGGCGCCACTCACCAACTGTCAGGGAGCTGTCCGTCTTCAGAGTTCTGCCCGAGTCCCGAGAGCCGAGAACCTCCACGCTGTCCCTGGGGACTGCTCTTGGCACTGTCAACTTTATGAGTCTCTGCACAAACAGACACTTCTCCTTTTCGTTTCTGTGTTTTTCCCCCTCTTCTGTTCCCCTCCCTGATTTTCAATCTGATTATTTGTGTCAAAATCTGGCGGCTGCAGCGTCAGCCAATGACCAGGGCGAGGGAGCACAGCCACATTTGCTTATCAAAACTTCACAGAAGCTTCTAACCCACTGGAAATTTCTCCAGAAACTTTGAGTAGCATTTGGGTGAAAAGGAGTAGCTAACTTATTAAAATGTAAAACTCTAGCATTTATTTACAGTCCCTGACTCTGGGGGCTGTGGGAAGGAGCTGGCCCTTGTTTTAGGTTTTATTTCTTTCCCTTCCTTCCTTCCCTCCCTCTCTCTTCCCCTTTCCTCTTCTTTCCCCATCCTTCTGCCTTTTCTCCCTCCATTTCTTTCTTCTCCTCCTTCTCTCTCCTCTTTTTCTCCCCTCTTCCTTTTGCTTCTCCTATCCTGGCTTCCAGCACACACATCTGCACTGGAGCATGAGAGGGTCCTGTGCTTTAACCCTGTGCTTTAAAGCTCTTGGATACCGGGCCAGTATAGATCACTCCTAACCAGCAAGATTCTGTCTCCCACTGAGCGCATTCTTTATTAAAAAAAAAAAATGGAGTTTCCCCCAGACGACCACAGACCAACAGAACCACAGACAGGCAGAGTAGAAGAACAGAAAAAAAGTAAGGTAGTGAATTTGGGAGCCTTGGACTTTGTGCCTGGCAAAGTCCAAGTACAGATTGAATACCCAAGTGCCAGGGCCGGTGTGTGCTGCCACCTAGTGACAACAAAAGAGACAAAGAGGTCAGTGGGGGCCCCTCTGGATACTCAAGCCAGCATAAGACATTTCACCCCATTCGAACAGAGCCCCATTCCCTGGTCCCCACTTTCTTTTCCCTGCTCTGCCCTTTAGCCTCCTGCCGTTTGGGGATGACTGATTTATTCCGGGAAGTTTTGCATACAGAGAGAACCCCACCAAGCAGCACTGTTAGCTGATTTGCATGCTCTTGCAGCCAGGACTGGAGAGATTACATTTCCCTCATAAAGAAAACAAACATGGGGACAGGAAGCCCCGATTGAAACAGCAAGTCCAAGGGTCGAAGTGTAAAGAAAAGAGATGTTTCATTTGAGGCCTTTCTGCTGAGGGGGCCAACCCTGTGGCAGCAGCTGGAGGCCACAAAAGACTCCCCAGGGGGACACAGAACACTAGGGACACAGGTCGACTGGTGGCCACAGATAGGAGACAGCTACATCCAGCCCCTTGAGGAGACAGCTACATCCAGCCCCTTGCTCTCTCTTTATACAAAGAGATTTAGGAAAGCATCTTGAATGTTCTTTGGATGGTCCATGTTGCCAGCCAGCGCTCAGAGGGAACTGAGTCACTCTGCAGAAACCTTAATAGACCATACTGGGGACATTTTAAAACTGCTCCCTGACAGGGACCAGCCCTCATTTCTTGTCACATTCTCTTACACTTGCCTGTCTTTCCTGCTGAGCCATGCCTCATTCAAACCCTCCCCTGTTGACATCTTTAATGGTTTTACACTCCCTCCCCTTCCTTCCCCATACCCTTACCAAAGCCTTTGCTTTCTGAAAGCACAATTGTTTGGCTGAGCTCTAGCCTCAGGCAGCTGGGTAGCACAATCAGTTCCACAGTGGCTCTGAAGCTGTGGCCACACTGTGGGAGGGGTGAGGCTTGCTCCCACTGAAGGACCCCAGACCGGGGTTTCTTTTAGGCTATGACCCCCACATCTCTGGGAGAGCAGTGGCCAGAACGCAACCCCTTCATACCAGGACCCCCACTTGGCATGACAGGCCACGCAGCCCTGGACCAGGCCACCTTAGCTGCTGTCTGGAGCCAACACTGCTTCTGTAAGTAGTCAGTCAGTCTTGGAGGCCATGCCTTCATTTTGTCCGTAAGGAGATGTGGTCATTCATTCACTTATTCAGCAGTTACTCCATAGATCTGTTCTTCTTCTACCTCCTCCTCCTCCTCCTCCTCCTCCTCCTCCTCCTCCTCCTCCTCCTCTTCCTCCACCTCTTGTCCTATATCCTCCTCCTCTGCCTCCTCCCCCTCCCTTTTCTGTGCTTGGTTGAGGTCTGTTAACCAGTGCTCCTGTTGTACCCTCTCACATGCTGTAGGAGGAAACATATTCTAAGACTGTCACCATACAGGCCAAATGACGGAAGACTAAAGGAATGCTTTTGTCCCACCAGTACCCTTTCAACATTTCATTTTTATTTACACATATGAATATGGCTGTGTTTGAATGTTTGCAAATGCACTCAACACCCAAGGAGTCCAGAAGAGAGTGTCAGAGCCCTAGAGCTCGAGTTAAGGCAGGTGCGAGCTGCCTGGCGGGTGCTGGGAACCAGAAACCAGACTCGTGTCCTCTGAAAAAGCAGCAAGCATCCTTAACCACTGAGCTTTCCAGCCCCCCACAGCCCCATCTATAGCAGCACCAAGCCAAGGATGAGGAAACCAGAGACCTCCTGGTCCAGGCTCCTCCTAAAAGATCACCTGCCCTGTTGTAGGTGGGTCCAACATGCATCTCGGAAGGGCATATTTAGACCACGGCAGGTTTTAGACAAGGAGCCACACCAACTGCTTCCTGGCCCGTGAGGTGGGGCAGAGCAATCTAAAGGAAACTCACGCTTTGGGGCGACAAGCACTGTGAATGAAAGGGGGGAAATGCAGTGTGAGCACGGAACTTTGGAGCATGGACCCAGATGTGTGTCCAGTGAAAGAAGTGACTTCTGTTTATTGCTTATTTTATATGTACAGGTTTTTGCCTGCACATATATATGCCTGTGCACCATGAACATGCAGTACTGGCCTGGGTCAGAAGGGGGCATCAGATCCCCCTGGATCTGGAGTTACAGAAGGTTGTGATCAGGTGCTAGGAATCAAACCTGGGTCCTCAGGAAGAGCAGCCAGTGCTCTTAGCCACTGAGTTATCCCTCCAGCCCCCAGGAAGTGGCCTCTAAATGGATGTCTGGGCTGAGAGCAGCGACTGAGAAACAGCACAGACAACAAGCTAGAGGCCAGGACCTCAAGGAACTGGCCACAGCCAAGTTTAAGTGAGAGACTGAATAAAGAGGAGCCCAGTGAGGAGCAAGGAAACAAAAGCCAGGAAGGGGGCGTGTAAAAGCCGCCCCTGGTTTCCCTTTACCTGCGGCCCCAAAACAGTGTTTCCACCATGTCAGCACTCTATCAGGTAACAATTCACTTTCAGAGGACAGTTGCAGAAACTCAATACAAGCTATTAGACTTTTTGTTTTAGATTTATTGATTTCGTGTGTTTGAGTGTTTTGCCTGCAGATATGAGATAAATTATTTCTCCACCAGCAAAGTGAGCCAATTCAAGCCAGATTAGATGAAGATTTATTGGGAAGTTGCTCTCCGGTGAGTTCACTGGCCCCAAGGACTGAGGCCAGAGAAGTCACCATGGGGAGAGAAAAGTGGAAGGGGAAGAGAAAGAGAAAAGGTGCACTGGTAGAGACAGAGACAAGAGAGGGAAAGACTGAAATGTCTGGCTTATATAGGAAAGAACCTCTGGGGGGAAGGACAGCCCAGTCCCTGGGCTAGAAAGTTCAGGATTGAGGGAAGGGTGTGCCAGGTAGGGACTGAGGGATGCTGGGAGAACCTGGAGGCCTGGTCTGCTTTGATATATAAAATATGCACCTCAGTCTCTTGTCCAGGGCCTGAAACCAAAAAGTATGTATGCTCACTCTGTGCAAGCCTGGTACCTGTAAACATGAAAAGGAATTCATGGGATGCCCTGAAACTAGAGCTACAAGTGGTTTTGAGCTATCACATAGGTGCTGAGACTTGAGCTGGGCAGCATTTCAGCCCTAATGTTCACTAATTTGACAACCCCAGCCTAACAGCCATGTCACGCCTCTCCAGATCCAGCTGGATGCAGGCGCTGCTGAGGCGACGCTGTCTGGATTCTCATCTGCCTTCGTTGTCTAGATGGGCTAATTACTTTGCTCATTGTTGTGGCAAAAGGCATGAAGAGGGTCAACTTAAGGAGGGAAGATCTGTGGTGGGAAAGGAGGGACGGCAGCTGCTTGAAGCGGCCTCTCACCGGAAGCAGAGAGAGGTGAGTGCCTTTTTCCTGGTCTCAGTGACTTTCTAGGAAAGCCACTGGTGCAGCCTCTGTGACCCACAACTCTTGCCCTTTTGCACATCTGCAAAGTTAGCTTTGGGATGCGGTCTGCTCCCCTGCTACCACAGCTTGAATGGCCCCAGTGCATCTTGGGGGTGAACCTCAGAAACCCTTCCTAGGGCAGTTGCTTTTCAACACAGGGTCTTTTGGCCATAGTCTCAGGTCAGGTGCCCTCCTTTCAAATGAATTTGTATTTTTACAAGTCGGAGCTTTTGATAGGCGGGGTCTTGCCTATGATCCCAGAAAAGAGACAAAGAAGTCTTCTCTTTAAGACGTTGTTTTATTTATTGGTGATGATGATGATGATGATGATGATGATGATGATGGGGTGTACGTACACAGACATACACACATGGGGCTGGTGAGATGGCTCAGTGGATAAAGGCATATACCACACAAGCCTAGTGACTGGAGTTCAGTACTCAGGATCTACGTCAAGAAAAGGCGCTATCTGTCTGTCTGTCTGTCTATCTATCTATCTATCTATCTATCTACCTACCTACCATCTATCTATCTGTGTGTATCTGTGTATCTATCTGTCTGTCTCTGCATCTATCTATGTGTATCTGTGAATCTATCTATCTGTCTGTCTATGCACCCATCTGTCTGTCTATCTTCCTAATGTGTGGGTAAGCGCCCACCATGCCACCTGTGTGAAGGTTATAGGATAACTTGTGGGTGCTGGTTCTCTGCTTCCTCCATGTAGGTCCAGGAGACTGAACTCAAGTTGTCAAGCTGGGTGACAGGCATTTCAACAAGCCGCTGAGCTAGCTCCCTGGAGCCAAGTCCCCTCTATAGTGGCGCTAATCCTTTTAAACAGCTGTTTTTCCGCGTCTCTGCCTTGCCTGCATCTTTAAGCTCATTCCTGGTCCTTCCTCCAAAGGTTTGTTCTCTCTGTCTCTCTGTCTCTGTCTCTGTCTCTGTCTCTGTCTCTGTCTCTCTCTCTCTCTCTCCCCCCCCCCCTTTTGCTCTTTCACTGTAGTGGTGGCTGAGTGCTATGACCAGTCACAATGCCAGACCCTGAATGCTATGCCACCTTGACATTTCTTCTCCACCTAGACAAACTTAGTTCAATGAATTCAGCCTCAACCAAACTTTTAAGTCACACGCAGAATGCACCCAGGTTTTTGCCAGAGTGTAACATGGCCTCTTGTGTAGCTCCCAGCACAATCTTTGTTCACCTCTGCAACCTCATTGGCCGGGACTCTATACTCTCTGCATTTCTGTTGATATTTTAGTCTTCCAAATTCCTACCAGAATGTTCCAGTAAGCTCTGCTCGGACCGAGGCGGTGGTTAGGGGTGGAGTAGGGTGGGCTGTGGCCTCTTCCAAACCCAGGCTTCTTTCTAGGATCAGCCCGACCCTCAGTGGGGAGCCTCTCCCAGACTGTAGGCACGCCTCTCCTAGAGAAGTAATTTCCCAAGTGGCCACACGGTGGCACTCTCTCCCCCTTTTCGTTGAACAAAAAGTTCTTAGAACGTTGAACCGGCAGAGCTGACTACACACACACACACACACACACACACACACACACACACACACACACGCTCTGACCTTTTTCTCTTTAATCGCATGTTCAAGAGCAGCCTTGGTAGCTAGGGGTCAGAGTTGGGGGTGCGGCGAGAGAGAGAGAGAGAGAGAGAGAGAGAGAGAGAGAGAGAGGAGAAGGAGAGGGCAGCGGGTGTCAGCCTGGGGCCAATCAGGCAGGCTGTGTGAATTTACATGGCGGGTTGATCATTAATGAAACACCTGGCATTTGGTTACTGCTCTATAAACTTCTAGTGACTTCCGCCTTTGCATTGTTGCAAGAGACTCCGAGGAAATTCCACCCTGAGGCTGTAAGAGGCGAAGGAGAAGGTGAAAGTCCTGGACAGGGGCCAAGTGGTGTGGAAGGGTTGTTGGGACTCTTCTTTGGTCCTAGGAAGCATTTTGGGATTCCCTGGGAATACGGTTAATAGAATTCTGTAACGGGAGCCCACAAACCAGTCCCTGGGCAAGCTGGCCCCATGGCCAAGGCCACATTGGCCTAAGCAGGAGAATGCCTCCTCGCTCACTAGTGTGCAGAAATATGCACTGTTAAGATGCCATCTCAATGGACCATACGCACTTACTGAAGTGTGTGGCACATGAATGAATATCATCTGTGCTTTACTCAGCAAGCGCTCTCTCTCTCTCTCTCTCTCTCTCTCCTCTCTCTCTCTCTCTCTCTCTCTCTCTCTCTCTGTGTGTGTGTGTGTGTGTGTGTGTGTGTGTGTGTGTGTGTATGTGTTCCCTCATGTCTACCTAGAGGGGAGAAGGAAGGAGTCTTCACTGCAGGTAGAAGACGCAAAGCTTTACAGTAAGGGACCTCAGGAGAGCAAGTGCTCCTTTGCAGGGAACTGTCCCCATCCACCCCACAGGCTCCACTTCCATGCAGATGAGAACTAGGAAAGGGTTGGAAGGACAGAGGCAGGGGTGGAGTCAACAAGGAAGCTGGGATTTGTACCCAGTTTGCATCTCTTTTTGCAAGCAGGGGCTGCTATTAGAGAACTTTCTCCCCAACTGGATTTAGTCAGAGTTCCTCAGAAGCATGCGCATGGTTCTCGACCTGACTGTATGCTGCTTTTCAAATTCCTTCTCAAGCCTTCTTGTATACAAAACTCAAACAGAAAAGCAAGCAAGCCACATCCCACGGACACTCTGGAGCCATCTGCATTAGATCAGAGTGTGTGCCAAAGCTGTCTTCTCTATAGATCCACATAGACATCTGTGTAACATGTTTAGTTCTGATAGAATAGTTTGAAAATACAGACACCAGGACAGTTCACCCACATTTAAGTAAATTTCTCCTGAAAATAAGAGTAGTTATCACATAAATATACAAAAGATGAATATTACCTAAAGCGGTCCAATAGCCAGCCATCATGGTCACCATCAGTTTCCAAAAATGTTTGATTTCCTTCCTTCCTTCCTTCCTTCCTTCCTTCCTTCCTTCCTTCCTTCCTTTCTTTCTTTCCTATAGTTCTCTCTGTATGTGAGTATGTGTGTGTGCATGTGTATATGTATGTGTGTGTGCATGTGTGTATGTATGTGAGTGTGTATGTGTGTGAGAGAGAGTGTGTGTGTATGTGTGTGTGAGGGTGTGTACACAGGAAGTGCACTCATCCATTGTGCCCATGTCAAGGTCACAGGACGACCTCAAGTCTTTCTTCTGTTCATCCCACATTGGTTTTGATTGTTTGCTTTTGACAGGGTCCTTCTCTGAAACTGGAGCTCATCAGTCCAGTCTGAAAGGGCCCTGATTCCTCCATCCATTCTCCACACCCAAGCAGACGTCACGATGACGTGCGTTCACGGGCTGGGCTCCTCAGGACCTGGCCTGCTCGCCTCTCCAGTGATTTCTGTGCAGGCCCATTAACTGATGACTGAGGCCAGACTCTGTGACTCAGTTTCTTTGCCCTCTTCCTTCCTTTTTTTTTTTTTTCTTTTTTATTGTTGTTATTGTTTTTCAAGACACTGTGTGGCCCTGGCTGTCCTGGAACTGCTTTTGTAGACCAGGCTGGCCTGGAACTCAAGAAATCTGCCTGCCTCTGCCTCCCAAGTGCTGGGATTAAAGGTGTGTGCCACCACCCAGTTTATTCAATTGCTTTATAAAGTTACAGCTACTGGATTGGGTTGCTCCGAAGGTTACACGTACACATGCAGAAGCTCTGAACAGCATGGGTTTGGGTCCATATCACCTGTGTCTCGTCTCCTGGACCTCCTAGACCGGCTAGGCTGGTGGCTTCCTGACTTCTCTGGCCTTCTTGTCCTTGTCTGTTTCCACACACGTTCTTGCTCTTCCTAGACTGGTCTCAACAGGCTTCTGTTTTCCTGGCTAACTGCTCTTCTCCATGTTTGAAGTGTTGTCATCAGCAAGAGAGGTGTTGGGTGTGCTCTTGGCTTAAGTCTACTGGAACACCTGCTGGGTGGTGTTATAATTGTTCTTAAGCATCCCTGCCTCTCTGGTCTATGAAGCTCATGAGTGTCCCTGCCCTGTACTTCTGAGGGATCCAGTGCAGTCTGCTCTGGAGGTTTCTGAGAGAGTACTCTGAATAAGATTAGCATTTACATCAGTGGACTATGAACACAGAACATTTTGTACCATAAAGTGGATGGGCCATGACAAACTGGACAAGGTTGAGTGGAACAGGCTCGTCTCCATCGAGCCGGGTTGGTTTTGCTATAGTCGGCCTTTGGACTTGACCTGCAGCATTTCTTTTTTCCCCTGTTTGGCAACTTGCAAACACACCCTGCAGAGTTTGGACTTCCCAGGCTCCATAATGGTGTGGACCAAGGATTTCTCTCTCTCTCTCTCTCTCTCTCTCTCTCTCTCTCTCTCTCTCTCTCTCACACACACACACACACACACACACACACACACACACACAAAGTAGGTTGTTTGAGGCTGGAGAGATGACTCAGTGGGCAAGAGGCTGCTCTTGTAGAGGACATGAGTTCAGTTTCCAGAACGTTTGTGGCAACTCACAACTGTCTGTAACTCCATGGTCACCACATGTGCACAGGCATACATGTAGGCAAAGCATCTACTTACACTAAAAGGGTAGTTGATTCTAAGTTGGGTGTGGAAGGAAGAGGCAGGCATAAACTCTTGGTCTATATATATTGAGTCCCACGTGTCTAAGACTACATGATAAGACTATCGCAAAACAAAACAAAACATAGTTTATATATATATATACTGGGTGTGGTGGTGCATGACTTTAGTCTCAGCACTAGGGAGGGAGAGAGACTGGAAGATCTCTGAGTTTGAGGCCAGCCCAGTCTATAGAGGGAGTTCCAAGATAGCCAAAGCTACACAGAAAAACCCTGTCTTGAAAATCCACAAATAAAAATTAAAAAGATTTATTAAGAGATTAATTATGTGTATATATGTACATCTGTGTTGAGGGCTGTTCTTGTGTGTGTGCAGATGCCCTCGGAAGTCCGAAGAGGCTGTTACTTCCCTGGAGCTGGGGTCACAGTCATCGTGAGCTGTCCCACGGGCCCTCTGCAAGAGGGGCAAGTGCTCCTAACTGTGGAGCCGGCTTTGTTGCTCCCGGTGTAACTGAGTTTTTATTTTATTTTAGATGGTATTCCTTTATGTAGTCCTGGCTGTCCTGCTCTGTAGACCAGGCTGGCCTCGAACTTAGAGATGCATCTTCTTTGCTTCCCGAGGCCTGGAATGGCTCCATACACTCAGCAAGTAACTGATTCTTTAAGGAGAAGAAAATAATAAGTGTTTTTTTAATTGAGGTTTGTAATCTACTTAGAAGTAAAATATGTGATAAAAACATTAAGTACCAGAGGCAGGGTATGCATTTTTAAAGATTGTGTGTGTGTGTGTGTGTGTGTGTGTGTGTGTGTCTGAGTATGTACCTCGTGAATATGGGTGCCTGCTGAGGCCAAAAGAGGGAGTCAGATTCCCTAGTGCTGAGAACTAAACTTGGGTCCCCTGGAAGAGAGCTACAAGTTCACCCACAATTTTGTCAGAAAAAATTAAAAGACTATCTGAGATTCTCGGCAGAGGTACACAATGCCCCAACAAGGGATCTTCCCTGTAGAGGCAGGGAAAGAAAGGTGACAGCCTGGCCTACCCAGGGCCTTGGGACTGCATGACCACAGTGACATGTGACAAAAGCAGCTTCTGGACTGATGATTTCTGATTTTTTTTTAAAGATTTATTGATTGTGTATGTAGCATTCTGCTTCCGTATACACTTGCATGCCAGAAGAAGGCACCAGATCTCGTTATATGTGAGCCACTGTGTGGCTGCTGGGAATTGAACTCAGGACCTCAGAAAGAGCAGACAGTGCTCTTTATCTCTGAGCTATCTCTCCAGACATCCCCCACTTCTATGTTAAAGGACTCCTTGTGTGTTTGTTTGTTCAATCTATGAGTGTTCTGTCTGAATGTACACCTGCATACTGGAAAGGGCATCAGATCCCTTTATAGTTGATCATGAGACATCATGTGTTGCTGGGAATTGAACCCAGGACCTTTGGAAGAGCCAGCTGTCAGTGCTCTTAACCTCTGAGCCATCTCTTCAGCCCCAGGGTTCTTTTCACCACACAGTTGGTCTCCATGTCCCTGATTTAATTTAATTAATTAATTAATTTGTTTGTTTGTTTTTCAAGACAGGTTTTCTCTGTGCAACTCTGGCTGTCCTGGAACTCACTCTGTAGACCAGGCTGGCCTTGAACTCAGACATCTGCCTGCCTTCTGCCTCCCAAGTGCTGGGACTAAAGTAATGTGCCACCACTGCCCAACTATTAGTTTATGTTGTTTTGTTTTAAATCAACTTGACACAAGTTAAAATCAATTGAGAGGAGAGGACTTCAGTTGAGCAAACACATCCATGAGATTGGGATAGCCCATGTGGTACTTTCTTGATTAATGATTGATGTGGGAGAGCCTAGACCACTAGGGTAGTGCCAACCCCTATGCAGGTGTAGAGGAAAGAAAGCTGAACAAGTTATGGGAAGCAAGTCAATAAGCGGTATTCTTCCAGGCTGCTGCCCTGAATTCCATTTAGTGATGGGGCATGACATAGAGATGTAAGATAAAATCAACTCTTTCCTCCCCAAGGCCTTTTAGGTTCTAGTGTTTTCCCACAGTGTACACTTGTGAGTGCAAGTACTCAAGGATGCCAGGAGAAGGTGTTGGATCCCCTGGAGTTAGAGGCAGTTGTTCTGTACACAGGCAGCAAACCCTTTTAACCAGACCTACCCCAGGTCTGTTTGTTTGTTTGTTTGTTTGTTTGAACCTTGATTTGAGATGTTTAAAGAGGGGTGTCTCACTGACTAGGAGCAACAGAACAGTTCAATTTGGTGGGAGATGAACCCAAACCACATTCTCAAGAGTACATAGCTGGACTGAAGAAATAAGAGCTGGCCATGGCTGTGGAGCAAGCTCAGGGCATTGTGCTATCCCGGAGGCCCTCATAGCTATCAACTCGGCGTTGAGTCCTGGAGATGTGATTCGGGAAAAGACAACGTTCGTGCTCACAGTCGGCCTGTGCTTTTTGTCCAAAGCCAGTGTCAGCAAGAGTAATGTATTGAAAACCACAGAAATGTTTTCCACCCTGAGGCAGGAGGCACAGCCATGTTACTGGCAATGGCCTGTGTCCTATAAGCTGTCCTTTGTCTTTAGGGCTTTGGGTTTCTTGTCATTAAATCTGTATTCTTCTGGGTCAGGGCTCTTGTCTTCTCCAGCAAGACTCTTGAGGGCTTGCTCTCTGCTGCCCAGGGACTGTGGACCTGTGGTCAGCTCCCACTCTGCAGGGACCAGGGACTGTGGGGCTTTTCTACCCAACCCTCTTCCATCTCCCAAGGGATGAGATCACAAGGGTGTACCTCAATGCCTGGCTTTGTGATGTGGGTTCTTGGGGTCAAATGTAAACCCTTATGCTTACATGCCAAAAAACAATCTCCTAGGCCCTTTAGGACTCTGAGTGATTTTTGTTTTGATTTTGTTTTTGATTTAGCCAGAATTTTTTTTTTTTTTTTTTTTTTTTTGGTTTTTCGAGACAGGGTTTCTCTGTGTAGCCCTGGCTGTCCTGGAACTCACTCTGTAGACCAGGCTGGCCTCGAACTCAGAAATCTGCCTGCCTCTGCCTCTCAAGTGCTGGGATTACAGGCGTGTGCCACCACGCCCGGCGCCAGAATTCTTGTATAGCCTCCCTACCCTGGTTTAGTGAACCTGGAAAAAGGGGGGCAAATATCTTTTTACACGCTTGCATTTACACACCCAGGGAAGCACTTTTGTTGGTTAAATGCCTTAACAAGAACTTTCTCCTTGGGGTGGGGGTGGGAGGCAATGCAGTGCCTTCCAACGCCTCTTTCTAGAGTCCCAACAGTCAACGTTAGGCTCCACCAGTGCTCACTGTAGTGAACCAGTGAGTTTATAAGGCTCATGAGATTGTGGCTTAGGAGTTATGGAAGAAGAGTGGGTAGCCCTAGAACAATCACAACGGAAGGTCTGTAGCCAGTGTGGAAGATGGCTCCTCCATGCCTGGGTAGATAAAGTCTCTTCCCATTCTCTTCCCTGCTTACATTTTCTAGGCCGTCTTGTCTCTGAGATCCCAAGCGGGATACAATTGGAGTAAGTTGCATATAACTGGCAGGAAGGAGTGGCGAGATGCTCAGGCGAGGACCCAGGCACCCTCTCTGCCCACTCCTTCTATGAAGGAATAGAAAGTCCACACGCCCACATGGAATGGTCTTTTACAAGCTGAAGAAGGCAGCTGTGCTGGTAGGAGAGTTCCACACAAAAGTCCCAGTCGCGTGTTCAAACAGGGGCTATCGGTTTAGCTAGAAGACAGGAATCTATCTGCCTTGGAGAGGCTTGATCCATGTTTGGTGGCCTGCACCATGATGGGCAGGGCCACTACCTCAAGTAGAAAGGGGGAAGGGCAGCTCACTGCCTCAGAAGAGAGGCAATGCCACACGGACTAGAGTGACAGATGCCCGCAGTCTGCATCAAATCCACACCATCTGCCCACACTAGCCACGGCTAGGGAGTCCCTGCCACGGGGAGGCTGGAGGGTGCTGTGTGGAAGGAGACGGTCTGATAACAACTCTGCAGAAATAAAAACTAGTCTCGAAGAGCCCGGATTGGTAAAGTAGCTGCTGGCCAGGCTGACAATTGGCTTGTATCCTTGGCCTCCCCTCGGCAGTCCCTGGTGACCCATGTCTTGACAACAGGCCTTCTTCCAGATATAAACAGAAACAGGGTGGCTGTGGCCTCTCCGCAGCGCCCCTGAGTTCAGCACCTCACCGCTCCCACCCACCTATGAGAGCGTTCCATCCCTATGAGGTCAGCAAGCTGAGGGAAGCAGAGCCAGGAGGGGAACCCCCAATCCTTAGGCTCTGTAAGTCTCCCGGCCACTGGTGGTCTCAGAAATCCCTGAGCATACTTGACTCCTCACACCGGTGCAAATGTAAAGGCAAGAATCCACCCTTGTGAAATGGCTTCTGGACCAGCAAAGCTGAGAGACGGAGCCGAAAGCTCTCCTCTTTCCTTTCCCCGGGCGGGGGCTTATGCTTGGGCAGATGGGATGTTCAAAATGGATGCTCTGTCCACAGTGAGCACAGGTTGAAAGAACTTGACAATAACCGAACAAGGCTGTGCACTGCCTACATTTTAAGGGCATACTGGGTTTTTCCTCGCTCCTTTAGACCTCACTCTTTGTTGTGTGTGTGTCGAGACTAAGGCTTGCCTGGTTAGTATGATGCGAAACCTGCATCCAAACTCTGTCTGAAGTCTACAATGTCTCCCACCTGCCTCTATGACAATAGCAGACCGGGGGGCATCCCATCCCGGCATCATTGTTCCCTTTCTGGGAAGTCCTTGTGACTCAAGACCTCAGGTTGAAAAGGCCATTTACTGCTCCCAGGACCCCCACGAGAGATGGAAATAAGGGAGAAAGCCACGCTATAGGCTGGGCTATGCTCATGCAGCCAGGGAACCTAGAAAGGATGCATTTTTCTATTTCTCCCACGGACCCCACCTTAGCAAGACCCCCTAAGGGCTTCGGCGTTCAGACAGCTCACTCACTATGAGGTTCCGCAGACACCTGTTCTCTTCTCCCAGGCCATATTGAATTGGGACCCAAAAAGTCTCCAAACTCATTTCCACAACTCATCAAGAATTTTCTTGTTGCAAAGGTCTTGTTCCATGTGTTAGCAAGTCCTCTAGACTCTGCCCAAAAGTTATCTAGCAACAGCCTGGGTCTCCACCCACCTTATATGAACCAGGAGCCAGACATATAAGAAGACCCCTCGCTCCCTCCCCTCCCCCGGCTTCTCTCTTCATCCTCCCCTCTTCCCACGTGTCCCTGGCTGGCCTCTTCCCCTCTTTCTCTCCTTCTCTATCCTTTCTCTGTCTCTACCTCCTTCTCCAGGTTCCCTTCCCATCCCATCAATAAACCTTTTTTATATTAGGTCTGTCGCATGGCTGATTCTCCGGGGGAACATCTTGGCAGGGCCTGTTGAGGTGCTCCCTCCGAGTTTTATAAACCTCAACACCCTGTGTCTGGGATGTTATTTTCTTTGCAGCCTCCTCTCCTACTTCTGCTTTATAAAAATCAGCTTTTATGTAAAGTTCAACCTGAGAGTAGGCAGTTGTGCTCGCTAGGCTGTTTATCTGGATTCAACATAAACTGGGATCATCTGGGAAGAGATAATCTCAACTGAGAAAATGCCTCCCTCCTTGGATGGCCTGTAACAGAGGTTAGAGGGTCCCGCCCACTGTGGGCAGTGTCTTGCAAAGGTGGAGCCAGCAGAGGTGGCGCTAAGAGCAGGCCAGTCAGCGATGCTCCTCCATGGGCCTGTCTGGAGTTCCTGCCAGGACTTCTCTTCATGATGGACTATAAGCTGTGAGAAGAAATACATGCTCTCCTCCCTAAGTTGTTTTGGTTATGTCTTCATCACACAGCAACAGAAAGCAAACTCAGACAGTAGTGCACTTCTGTAATCCAAGCAGTGGGAAAGGGCCGAGTCAAGAGAATCTCTCGTTCAAAAGTAGCCAGAGCTGCAGAGACTCAGACCCTGTCTCACAAGTAAATAGAATTTCCACATTGCTACTGAGTCTCGTGGTACTTTAAAGTACTTCGAGTTTTATTTATATTTTTTAATTTAATTAATTAATTGATCGATTGATTGATTAATTGGTTTTTTTCAAGACAGGGTTTTTCTGTGTAGCCCTGGCTGTCCTGGAACTTACTCTTTAGACCAGGCTGGTCTTGAACTCAGAAATCCGCCTGCCTCTGCCTCCCAAGTGCTGGGATTACAGGCATGCGCCACTACGCCCGGCTATTTTTATTTTTATTAAGATGCCTGCCCCTCCTCTGCCCCCTCTCAATTAGCTTACATACATGAACGAGAGCCATTCGTATGTATGTTCTGGACAGCAGTCCTAGTTCCCAAGAAAGCCAGAAGAGGGCGGCAGATTTCCTTGAAGCGGAGTTAGAGGTGGTTGGGAGCTGCCATTCGGGTTCCGGGAACCCTGGTCCTCTGCAAGAGCAGCAAAAGCTCTTAAAGGCAAACCCTTTCTCCAGCTCCTGCTTATCATCTTTCACTAGGTCTTATTATATAAGTTTAAATATAATAAAACTCCAAAACCAAACCCAACCCCCCCCCAAAAAAAACCAACAAAATACAGCAACAACAAACCAAAACAAAAAATAATCAATGCCAGGTGGCGGTGGCAGCAGCGGTGCACACCTTTAAAGCCAGCACTCGGAAGGCAGAGGCAGGAGAATCTCTTGACTTCTGGGCCAGCCTGGTCTACAGAGCAAGTTCCAGGACGGACAGGGCTACACAGAGAAACTTTGCTTCGAAAAACCTTAATAAATACATAATTAATTAAAAATAATAAAAATAACGAAAACAACAGCAAATGAAAACTAAATATATTCTGATATCCCTCTAAAAAGCTTTGCACTATGGCTGGTAGGTTTGAAAATACTTGACACCTTGTCACGGCATGCAAGCAAATCAAGGTATTCTGACTTTACAACATAAACTGCATCCTCTGACTAAGGCTGGTCTCTACATGTCACTCCACAGACTCTCTTCTGCAAAGGAAAAAGTGGAAGGGAAAAAAAGCCCCATTCTTTTTGCTGTGATTGACAGGTCGTCCATCCAAGTGGACCCCAGAGGCTCCTTGGGAAACAGGAACGCCCACAGGGAGACCCCAAAGGTGGCAGTTGTGCCAAAGGCAGAGGCACCTGGCTCGGATGGGCCATCACTCTCCACTGTGCCTATCCCTGCCTGCTTGTTTTTGACTGTGCTTGTTCCGAGCGCGCGCCTCCTGTCACCATCACGTGGCCGCCCCTCCCCACCCCACCCCTCGGCCGCTCTCGTGGCTCCGCCCTCTGCGCCGGCACTTCTTTCGGCCTCCTTCAGAGTCACAAGATCTCTCAGTGGGCCCCACCTTTGCGATCCTTCCGCCGTCCCCGCCCCCACATTAAACTCTCTTTCTGTTTTATTTTTCTCGGCCAGCTTGTATCGTTATAAATGGAATATCCTGTCCCTTCTGGGGAGGCTGAGACTGTGGTCATCTGACATTTAGCTCGGGGCGTAGGAGAGACCCGGACAGGGACTCTTTTTCATAGCGGAGGCCTCCGCCGTTCGGAGACGCTTCACGCCAGGGGGAGGTGCTGCGCGTCCAAGATGGCGGCGCCCTGTAGGCTGGAGGGACTGTGAGGTAAACAGCTGAGGGGGAGGAGACGGTGGGTGAGTACGGGGGGTGTTTCCCCTTCTTTTCCTTGTGGGCTTTTCGGGGCAGCCCTGGCAGCGTGACCTCACGCTGTGGGGCACTGCGGGGCGCGTTGCCCGAGTCGGGGGTCCGGGAAAGGGGGTTCAGGGAGCTTCTTCCTCGCCCTCCTCGCGCGCTGGCTCCGGCGGGGCTCGGCTTGGGCTGGTGGGGCCCCGGGGAACTGAGGTGGGCCTGGTCCGTCCGAAGGCACGGATGGCTGCAGCTCCGGGCCCGAGGTGGCCCCGTTCACCCGCCCCCCTCGCTTGCTGCGGTGACAGGCTCCCGCGGGGGTGCGCCGCGCAGGTCAGAGACCCCGGGCCGAGCACGGGGACCCGGGGGTGGGGTCGCGGCGCGAGACCCGACCGCAGCCGCCGGGGTTCGGGGTGGAGAATGAATGAAGGCCGCCTGTGGGCACTCGAGGCTGCCCAGCGCCGGCTGTCTCGGTGAGAGTGTGCACGGCCGAGTGCTTGGCTCCCGGTGTACTTGTGGGTGTTTAATTGATGCTGAAAGACAGTTACCTCCAAGTCGGCGGAGGTGCTCGTTAGAGACAGCTACCTGCCCAGCCGCTGCTGAACGCTCATTCATTCATTCGAGGACTTGGAGGACCCCACTGCCTGCTGTCCCAGACATCTTTTTAGAATCCGAGCACTTTCTTTGTGCTGTGGGTTCAAAGAGTTTGGCTTCTTGCGTTTTGGATTTGGGATGGGAGAGATGTCGGGATGTCGGGGAGTGTGGTCGGCTAGTAACCGCAACTATCGTTTTTTTTGGGGGGGGGAATAGGGGGTGCCTGTGTGACCCGGTACTATTCGAAGTGCTTAGTAGCTATCCTGTCTTTGGTTCTGGACAAAGGAGAAGCAATCTCCAGCCTTTTTAGATGAAGAAACTGAGGCCTGTAGAGATTGGGATAATTTGCCCAAGGTCACACACCCCCTAGCCTGAGACAGCACTGGAATTGAGATCCGACTGGTTCCATTTGTCTGTTATTTGATTAACGCTGCCTATTATTAAGTACGTATAGTATCGTTTGACCAAGGTAGGTGTGTGTGTGTGTGTGTGTGTGTGTGTGGTGAGAGATTTTGAACAGGGTGCATTTGGTTTGTATGTCTTATGCTTTTGTTTCTTACAGCACCGTGTATTTGTTAATCCAAATTAGATTACAAAGTATTTTGTGTTTTTCCATAAAGCTGATGGTATTCACTGCAAAAAAAAAAAAAGAAAAAGAAAAAAAGAAAAAAAAAAAGAAAAAGAAAAGAAAGAAAACCTGAAACCCTTACCTAAAACACACACACACACACACACACACACACACACAAGTATAGAATTAGCACTTCACTTTATGGAGCGTAAGCTGTAAAAGTACTAAAATAGACTAATGCTCTTCTGAGATATTTTGATTTATAACTTTAGGATCAAGTTGGAGTCATCTGCATTCAAACAGACTGGGAAAGAGCAGTGGTAAATTCCAAGAAGCATCACAGAGCCTAACCTTCTGGGAGCCTTTGATTTACTGAGCAACCCACCTGCGGTTCTTAGGTTGAGCAGCGCAGAATAAACCTGGGATATGCAAATAGGAAAACTGATTTAGAGTTTTGTAAGGAAATGCCCCTTTAACAGTCATACATCAGGCAAACGAGGCTGTTCAGATTTTCTAACCACCTGGTGTAAATGTAAGGGGTATTTATAGAGGATGTGAACAGAAAATACCTTCTTACTAAAGTTAATATCTTCTCTAAAAACACCCTTACATCATGGGGCTGGAAGGGCAGATGATGTAAGCTCTCTTCGCTTCATGCATCTCTCGGTGTCATGAACACTTGGTATGCTCCTGAATTCCCAGGTAGAAGGAAGCGGCTGCCAGTTTTGTGCATGTTTTCAATAAGCTGAAGTATCTGCAGTCTTGTGTCTCAGCGGCACTCTTTCTCATTGGCTTAAGGGCAGAGCTACCTGGTCCTGCTGCTGCTGTGGTATGATGGCTTCTGAGCAGACTTGTGAGAGGAAACTGAACAGTCTGACCAGGGCAGATCTAACACAAACCTAAATATGTAATCTTTACAGGAGAACAGAATTGCTAGAAGCAACGAATCCCAAACGAATTTACCTGACCCTCTGTGTGCTTAATATCTGGCCCCATAGTAGGTATACCTGTGTACTCTGCCCTTGAGGATAGATACTCTGTGCATGTTTTTTTGTTTTTTGTTTTGTATTTGTATTGGAAGAAGTCTGCTTCTGTGTACCAAAAAGGTACATGGACTTAAAGTAACATTTTGGCTATTTGCTTCTTTCAATTTATAATTTATGGCAGAGGCTTTCTTAAGCTATCTTTTAGCCTATTTGTGAAGTTGTGGTGAATTTGAACTTTGCACACAGCTGGCTTGGTCTATTCTGTCTTCCTTCAAAATTTTTGAGGCTGCAGGTATATTATTATTATTAGTATTATTATTAGTATTAGTAGTAGTAGTAGTAGTAGTATCTTAATTCCAGTGCTGTACTGAGTGAGTATTCACTTCTGGAACTGACTGGGTATCCTTAACACCAGATTTCTGTGATTCAAAATCTTCTTGAGCTTTAGTAAACATACAACAATGTTACTTGGTCTTGACTCTTTGTTAATAGTTCTGTAATGACAAAGGAAACAAGTGACTCTTGGGCTGGATGGGACCCTGAAGTTGCTTACCTTTAAACAATGTTTCCCTGATGTTCTCTTATACATCTCCCTTTTAAAGACAAGTCTTATTGACTACAGGCATGAAAGAAAAGTATATGAAATAGTTGAGCATTTTGTTGTTGTTTTGAACATGTGTGTTTTAGAAATCTTAGATCATCAGTTGATAACTATGTAATAGAGTTTTGTGTGTATACTCAATATTTTTGGTGTACATACTCATTTAAATTTCACTGAGATTTCCCATAAAGTAATTTGAGCTTAATTTTTCATTTTACTTCTTAAGTTTGTAGTTGCTAAAAACTACTAATTTAATGTCAATTTTAATTAGAAAGAATAATAAGCTTTAATAATAATAATAATATAAATAATAACAATAATAATATTTACATACATATAAAAGATATGTGACCTTGGGACCTTGTCAGTTTCTTCTAGTCCCTCCTTTTGGGGGTGTGTGTGGTATATAAGGAAATAGGAAAAGTAGAGTAAAAGGATATATTTTATAGCTAAATGAGTTTAGATTGACATTTAATGAATAAAGTGACTTACATGCAGAACTTATTTCCAGACAAGGCATAGTAGCTACTGACCTGAATCTTACAGGTCATGATGTAAATAAATAGGGCTGGAGGGTCATGATGCTGATCTTGTCTATGCTGGTGATGCAATAGGGCAGAACAGGGTGGTGATGGAGGACAGATGTAGCGGTTTCTACCTGTGGAGGTTAAACTCATGCTACATTGTGTCTCTCATGGAGAACAGTAGCGAATTTGAAGTGTATCAGTTTTAAGTTACAGAATGGTTTTATTGGTGTTTCAAATATCTGCTAGTAAATGGTTGTGCTGCTAAACACTGAGTATTCTGCAATACCTTTTGTTTAGTAGTAACATTGTTATAAAAGATTGTTCCGTGCCAAGCACAGCTAAGTGTTTCCATGTCTGATCCCCTTTATTCTTCCAATAACCTTGAGGAGGATAGGAAAGGATTCAGAAACTTGCTGAGCGGAGGAGATGAACTTTGCTTGCCTTCAGAACTCAAGTATTTAATGTTGGGTTGAGATAAACTGCCCAATCTGTTAATCTCCTAAACCAACTCATAGGTCAGTAGGATTTTTATTTTATTTTTCTTTTGTTTGTTTAGGCCAGTTCTGAATTAATGTGTAGGCAAGGCTTTCTTGAGTTTCTTATCCTCCTGTTTCCACGTCCTGATTTTTAAGATTACTGTTATAGTAATGTTTGGTTTTAAAACTTTTTTTGTGGTGGGAGCAAATCTATTCTTTTAAGGTCTGAAAAATATCTGTAAGCCAATATCTGCATTTGATACCCAATCACCCCAAAATGAATATATATTCATATATATATACATATATATCTGTGTGTATATATGTATATGTGTGTGTATATGCATATATATATGAATGATTTTGGAACCAGTGTTAGAAATGTTATGAACTTTGCTTAGAGCCCAACTAGTCATTCTAGATAACTTACTGCTCTTAAAAACACATTTAGAGACTAGAGAGATGGCTAAGTGGTTAAGAGGCATCCACACATAAGGGTTCACAACCATCTGTAACTCCAGTTCTAGAAGATCTGACACAGTCTTCTGGCCTCTGCAGGTGCCAAGCACAATTGTAATACACAGACATGTATTCAGACAAAAAAACATATTAAAAGGCAAAAACAAACCCACTACCACCACCACCACCACCACCCCCAGCAAACCTTACACACTTGGGCTTTATCAAAAACCTTTTTAAAAAAACTTGTAGGAAGGAAAGGCCTAGTTTTTAAATTTTCTTATGTATTTATTTTACTGCAATACTGGGAGTTGAATGAAGAGACTATCAACTGTGCTGCATACTAGACCCACCATTTATTTAATGTTACACATGCATGCATGCATACATGCACACACACACATGCATACACTCATGTGGAGGCCAGAGTACAACCTCAGGCGTCATCTCAGGAACACCATCTCAGAGACAGGGACTGTCATTAGCCTGGAACCCACTGGTTAAGCTAGACTTGCCGACCACTGAGCCTTGGCACTACCCCTAGCACTGGACTATATGTGTGCCACTGCACCTAGCTCTATATGGATGCTGGGATCAAACTTAGATACTCTGCCTTCCAGGAGGGTTCTCCTCCAGTTCTTAGTGACTTTTTATTTGACTAAAGGCATTTATACTAGAAAGCATTTCATTTGGGGCTCATGGTTCCAGAGAGGTAGGGTACGTGAATACCATGGAGAGGAGCATGGCAGCATGCAGGCGGGCAAGCAGGCAAGATGTAAGGGCAGTAGCTGAGCACTTACATCTGATCCACAAGCACAGGAGAGGGAGAGAGGAGAGGAGAGGAGAGGAGAGGAGAGGAGAGGAGAGGAGAGGGAGAGACTGTGAATGAGAAAGACTATGAGAAGAGGAGCTAACTGCTAACTGGCAATGGTGTAGACTTTTGAAACCCAAACCCACTTTCAGTGACAATTCTCCTCCAAGACCAGACCTCCTACTCCTTCCCAAACTGCTCTAGCACTGGGGACCAAATATTCAAACACATGAGCCTGCTGCTGGGGGTGGGGGTGGGACAGAGGAGGAGGCTGACTCTCTTCACACTAGCTAAGCTGTCCCCTCAGCACTGAGAGCTAGCTACCTTTTGAAGGTGAACATACATGCTATTTGTGTTATAAGTCACTTTCTTAAACTTCTGTGTTGGATTCTCTTTGCTTCACTGGAAATTCGGCCTTAGGTACCATACTTTAAAAGTAATTCTGGGGATGGGGTTGCATACCTTTAGTCCCAGCACTCAGGAGGCAGAGAGGGAGGAGGATCTCTGAGCTCTAGGCCTACATAGAGGGTTCCAGACTAGCCAGGGCTATGCAGTGAGAACTTGCTTCAAACAAACAAAAATTTATAAAGCCTTCGGCCTGTGACATACTAATGCTTGTTGGTCTTGGCATTTGGTTGATGCTGGCACTTGGTGGGCCCCATTACATTTCCCCAAGATCTCTTCATGTAGCTTTTCCTCTTACTGTCCTTATTGTCTTTTGTCTTCATCACTTTTTTCCCCTGGGTTTTCCTCACCATACCCCACCTCCACCAAGATTTAATTCAGTGTTATTTTTTTCAATTTGCATGTGAGCCAGAATGTGTATATTTGCATTAAATATGTCCAATTGCCTAAGGAGGCTGGAAGATGGCTTCAGCTTCAGTGACCTTGAACTGGAATTACAGGTGGTTGTGAACTGCCATATGGGCACTGGGAACTGAACCTGGGTCCTCTTCAAGAATAGCCAGTCTACTTAACTGCTGAGGCATCTCAAGAGCCCCCCCCCCGACCTTTAGTGGTATTGGGGTCACCTCAAAGGTTCATTGCCTATGATTCATACTCTGATCTAGGTTAAGGCTCAGGAACTTGCCTGCCTTCTGGTTGTTTGTTTCCCTCCTTTTTAAGAGCAAGCATTTCTATCTAGTCCGTTCCTGGGCACTGCTGGAGATGTGGGACTACACTTGGAGAAGCACTGCCCTGTGCTGTCAAGCCCTGTGCCTTTCTACCCTAGACTTTTTCTTTTTTGTTCATTTTGTTGTTAGAGACAGGTTCTCACTCTATCCCACTCAGTAGCCCAGGCTGGCCTTGAGGTTTTCATAACCCTGCCTTAGCTTCCTAGTGCTGCAGCTCCATGCATCGCTGGCTGTGCTCAACTGACCAGCACTGTTTCTGTTGAGGGACGCTCTATGTGCTCACTACTTGAAATATGCATGTGGTATCTCTTATTTATTTTGTTTTATTGTTTTTGAGACAGTTTTGCTCTGCTGCCCAGGCTGGCCTGGAATTTGCTAGTCTGACCAACTCTGCCTGATGACAGGTATGCATCACCGTACCCAGCCTGCCTGCATTTTCTTGGTATATAATTTTGTTCATGCTAATAGTCAAATTAAACTATCATCTGAAGAAAAACTATGCCTTGTGGGACCTAGCTGTGGCCCTATGGGCCTATGTCTAGAAGGCTTGTTCCCTTTTGAGTTGAATGAGCTTTGTGACCCGTCCACTATCCACTGAGACTCGCAGGACAGAACTTATAAGCAGACAGCCTGCCATGTTGGAGCTCTTTTGCGCTGGCTTCTGTGACCTCAACAGAGTCTACAGTTGCTAAGACTGTAAATCACACCCTTATCAGCAGGTCTTTTATCCCTTCTTCCTTTTGTGTCCCGAGAGACAGAATCAAATTAAGTGTCTAATCTGTTTGGGTGCATTAGTGCTGAGAGCATTTGGTCCAGTTGATAGGATATTACTCTTAAGTCACCTTTCTGTTCGTGAGCTAGACCAAATACAGCTGTGTAACATTTTTGCTCTGTCTCAGGTATACTTGATGCAGGAGTCTGTCTGAATTGCCTTTAGGTTTTTATAGATAAAACCAAGACCAGTGAAGACAGGTTACATTTAGAGATACCCTTATTGATACTGTAAGTTGCTTTTGTTTTTTATAGACCAGTGGGTACAAAGCTCCCTGAGGTGATGACATATAGTTAATCTATTTTATCTGAGCCACTGTCCTGACAAAGGTTGTAAAACGATTTATGCAGGTGCTGCTAATGATAGCCATTGCCCTGGAGTTCATGTGTAATCCCAGACCCAGAAACAGTCTGGCAATAGCTCAAGATTGAAATTAATTAAGATTAATTGTGAAAAACTCTTTCCATTCTTTCCATTCTCATCGTGCTGACACACAAAGCCCTTGTCTTCCTCATGCCTACCTTTTATTTTTAGCTAAAAAAGACTGCTTATAGAAATAAAGCTACACGGGGGCTGCAGAGATGGCTCAGCAGTTAAGAACACTGACTGCTTTTCCAAAGGTCCTGAGTTCAAATCCCAGCAACCACATGGTGGCTCACAACCATCCATAGTGAGATCTGATGCCCTCTTGTGTGTCTGAAAACAGCTATAGTATATATACATATAGTAAATCAATCTTTTTAAAAAAAAGAAATGAAGTTACAGTCAGCACAGTTTTTGTATTAAATATGAAGGAAGGAAAACTCTAAAGATCTGGGGACATTTTCCTTTCCTCCTCTTTTGAAGAAGCAGGACCCCTCCTCACTTGCACAGACTCAGGCTTTGCATCTCCCTTTACTGGCATGAATATTATGCCCAGTGGAATGCCCCTCCCATGTCAAGATGTAAGTATACATGAATAAGTGAGCACTTAAAAATAGAATACTGGTAGGTAGGCTCTAATGTACCATGGACAACTGATGCCAGTCCAGTCCCATTGCTTTACTGTTAAGCATAATGATAAAGAAATGAAATCTTAGTGTTAAGATGTACCCCACTAGAGCCGGGCGTGGTGGTGCACACCTGTAATCCCAGCACTTTGGAGGCAGAGGCAGAGGCAGACGGATTTCTGAGTTCAAGGCCAGCCAGGTCTACAGAGTGAGTTCCAGGACAGCCGGGACTACACAGAGAAACCCTGTCTAAAAAAAAAAAAAAGATGTTCCCCATTCAGGTTTCTGTAGTAGTGTTCTGTCTAGCAAAGTGGCCTTAGCTGGGCAGGCTGCAGGATCTCACCTTTCTGTATCCTGATGTTCTCCTCACCTTAAGCACTCTTTTTTAGGTAGAAGATCCAAGTGGTATTACATTATTAGAGGATGGCACTATGACCCACTGACTAACTGATGATTTTAGGGCTCTTAAGATGAGAGGCTCTCACACCAGCTCAGCTCTGTGGCTTAGTGGAATGGAAGCAGCTAGGTAGCATTTCTTTTCTTCAGGATCTGGCCAGACCTTTTGTAGGACCAGTAGCCAGCAGCACTGCCCACAGACTTTCAGTGGCCGCTGAGACAGTTGGCCTGGCTCCCTGAATGTGTGCCATGTGGTACTGTGATTGCCCTGTCACTAGGGCAGAGACTGTGTTGGAGAGGTGTTCAATCCTGTTGTTTGACTTTGACCAGCACTGTGTATTCCAGAGCTTGTCCTCTACCCCATGTAAGTCTGTGTCTGTGGTGTGGAGCCAGGACTGGCAGGCAGAGATGTTAGTGGTAGCCTAGGGAACAGACTGAATGGATATATTTTCCTTTTGTGTACTCGGTACCAAGATAATCCTGGGTATCTCAAACATGGGACCCCTGTCCTCACTGAGTTTATAGTCTTCCAATCCAATAGTCCCTAAACTTGGGGCTAATGACCCTTTTTGTTTTTTTTAAATTTTTAAATTTTTTTTTTTTTTTTTTTTTTTTTGGTTTTTTGGATTTGGGTTTTTTTGAGACAGGGTTTCTCTGTATAGCCCTGGCTGTTCTGGAACTCACTCTGTAGACCAGGCTGGCCTCGAACTCAGAAATTTGCCTGCTTCTGCCTCCCAGAGTACTGGGATTATAGGTGTGCGCCACCACTGCCCGGCTAACCCATATATTTAAAAAAATGATTTAAGTTACATATTTATTTGTTATGTATGTATGTATGTATGTATGTATATACACACACCAATGTTCATGTGTAGAGGTCAGAGGACAAGTGGAAAGAGTTGGCTCTCTTCTACCAACCATGTAGGTCTTTGGGAATCAAAGTGCACTGTACCCTCTAAACCATCTCACTAGTTCTGAAGGGCTCATGGTTTAAAACCAAACTAGAATATGTTCATATACATTCTTTTTTGACATGGATAATGAATAGCATGGAGAGAAGTAGAGTAGAGGGGAAGGAAAGTAGATGCCGCTGTTGAAATAGTTTATTCCTGTCTGATAGGATTAGGCTTAGTCTGTGCTGCTGGAAGGCAGAATCAGGCTTTGTATATTTACCAGCCCCTGTGGTGAGTGCTGGGGCCAAGTACAGGGTAGGCTGCAGTTGCTCCCCAGTGTGTCCAACAGTTCCTCATACTTATTTAATGGGGTTTTTGGAAGTGACCAGTACAGGCTGCTGGTGGACCAGGAGCCTGGCCTGATGGGGCATGGCAGTGGGAGGGTGGAGAAGGCCTAGGAAGAATGAAGAGTTAGCTGAGGAGGAGGCAAGATGGAGGTTCTTAGGTATGTGGCTGGATGTGCCTGGTGCTCAAGTGGGGGTTCTGAGGCCTTCTTGACTGAGGAATTTAAGTGCTCTGAAGGCAGCATAGCAGGGCTGAGAGGGAGTGTGGCCTGTGAAAGGAGATGCAGGCCTACTAAGTGCTTTGCTAACTCACCACTACCCCCACTCTTATGTGGTCCTCACTGGCGCTCTACATCCTGTGTGGGTGTTGAGGTTGAGGACATTTTCATTTCATGGAAAATAACTCAAGGCAAGACATTAGTGACTTAGTGAACAGCCCAAGGTTATAGAGCTAGTAAGAAGACTGTTCTAGAGCCACCATGCCCTTTTGCTGATGGTGCATAGGAGAGGCAGTTCTAGAGCTCCTCACTAGAGTAATTGAGGATGTCAGTGCACTGGGAAGCAGGTGGTCGCCTGCCAAGGATGCTGGGGCAGAGTTGTACTAGATCATCTAAACTCCCTCTGATCGGGTCTCAGGCTTTCCTTCTTCTTCTTTTTTTTTTTTTTTTTTTTTTTTGGTTTTTTTGAGACAGGGTTTTTCTGTGTAGCTCCGGCTGTCCTGGAACTCACTCTGTAGACCAGGCTGGCCTCAAACTCAGAAATCCGCCTGCCTCTGCCTCCCAAGTGCTGGGATTACAGGCGTGCGCCACCACCACCCGGCTGCTTTCCTTCATTTTAAGGTTACTATAAATACATATGTATGCATTTTTTCCCTCCAGTGACCATGAAAGATACCAGGCTGACAGCACTGGAAACTGATGTACCATCCTTCCCCAAATCAGGTAAGTAGACATTTAGTCTAGAGACTGGGGAGGACAGGAGGGAATGTCTCACCTTGCCTATGGGTGCCCCAGTGTGCAGATGCTTCTTTGCTTTGGGGGCTTAAGTCTCTATGGTCTTAACCCCCTGCCAACACAAGAGCATCTATGGCTTGAGGGAGTTAAACACATCACCAGTGTCCTAAATGCTGTTTGATGCCAGTTTTTGATTGTCTAATATGCAATTTTTCATAACCACACATGGTCTGTTTCCATTTTACAGGAGAAGAATTGGGCTCAAAGATAAAAAAAAAAAAAATCAGTTCTGTAACTAGTAAATACTAGTTTTAGCCACTAATTATATTGAAGCCTAAAGCAAGTCATTTAACCAGTTTTTTTGTTTTTTTGTTTTGTTTGTTTTTTGGTTTTTTGAGACAGGGTTTCTCTGTGTAGCTCCGGCTGTCCTGGAACTCACTCTGTAGACCAGGCTGGCCTCAAACTCAGAAATCCACCTGCCTCTGCCTCCCTAGTGCTGGGATTACAGGCATGCGCCACCACCGCCCAGCTTATTTAACCAATTTTTAATCCTGCTGGGGTGTCAGGAATATACTTAAACAAACTTAATACTATCTCTAGGCTGTAACCTGCTGTGAAGTGTAGGGCTTTGTCCTTGTCATTTGTAGACTGAAAGTGATTCTGATTTGCATCATGGATTGAGACCTCCTGAGTTAGCACTTTAGCATCTTGATGTGTTTGCATCTGTTAGTGGCCTTAAGTCAGCTTTTTTTGAATAAATTGTTTCTTCTGTTGGTTTCTAAGAATTGATGGTGTCTCAAAGTTGAGGCTGACAGGTGTGCAGATATGAGCTTAGTCTCAGTGACCTACCTGCCCTCGAACTCCAATCTTTAGTTTGTTAGCAAAGGTGCTATCCTGGTTGCTGTGATAAATCCCTGACAGAATCAGCTGGAGGAAGAGGAGAGGTTGATCACAGTTTGAGGCTGCCATCCTTCGTGGCAGGGAAGGTAAACGGTGGTGGGAGCCTGGGGCAGCTGGCACACTGCATCCACTCAAGAAACGGGGAGGCCTGTGCTAACACTCAGCTCACTTGCTCATTTCACCCAGGCTGGGGCCTCAGCCCACAGAGGGGCACCACCTACACTCAGGGTAGGTGTTCTGGGGTCTGTTAAACCTCTAGAGCAGCATCCTTATGTGCCTACCCAGAAGTGTGTTTCCATGGTGATTCTCAATCTCGTCAAGGTGACAGTGAAGGTTAGCCATCGGGTACCAGTTGTCAGGCTTGTGTGCTGTGCAGGAATCCGGGAAGATGGGCTGAGATTTGTCTATGGTTTTCATACATACACAGTAGTATGACTCTTTCCATGGTCAGTGGGAGTTGCTGAGTCTACCACCATCTCACTCTTGCTGAGGGTCAGGAAGTGTTGTCAGACTCCGCACTACACACTGAGAGCACATGTGCCATTCTCTCAGGAAGGAGAACGCCTGAGGGGGATTCTTGGTTTTCAGTTCAATCATGTTCTTCATCCTGCCCCTTCTCACCGCACCGTGTAGTCCAGACTGACCTCCAATCTCCTGTCTCAGCCAGCAGAGTCTGGGATTATTAGTGTTTGCAGCCACGCTGGGCTACATTGCCCTCTGCCTTAGGATTTCCGCTGCTGTGAAGAGACACCACAACCAAGGCAACTTTATTTCTTTATTTATTTTTTATTTTATTTATTCTTTTGGTTTTTTGAGTCAGGGTTTCTGTGTAGCCTTGGCTGTCCTGGAACTCACTCTGTAGACCAGGCTGGCCTCGAACTCAGAATCTGCCTGCCTCTGCCTCTCAAGTGCTGAGATTACAGGCGTGCACCACCATTCCCGGCGGCAACTTTTTTTTATAAGGACAACATTTAGTTGGGGCTGGCTTACAGGTTCAGAGGTTCAATTATTATTATCAAGGTGGGAAGCCTGGCAGTGTTCAGGGACACATGGTGCTGGAAGAGCCAAGAGTTCTGCATATTGATCCAAAGGCAGCCAGGGGAAGGCTCTTTCCACACTGGGTGGAGTTTGAGTATAGAGACCTCAAAGCCCACCCGGACAGTAACACACTTCCTCTAACAAGGCCATACCTCCTCCAGTGTTTCATTATTGTAGCAGTCAGATTTAAAAAGTGTATAGCTGAGGTGCTTTTTGAACACAGAGTGCCAGATTGTGATCACTGTCCATTATGCTTGTGAGCAGGTGCACTGGGTCCTGTCATCAGGCCACATTCAGGGAAGTTTCCAGTAGGTCGCTGTCCAGGGACTCTCAACTTGGGAGGCCTCAGCAAACCTGCAGTTTCACTCTCTAGCCGCTAGGGGGTGCTGATCAACCTCAGTTCTCACTCCTGCAACTTTTTATTAGTAGGCTCAAAACTTAAGTGTTTTTATAAAGAAGAGAGTCAAATTTGGCTAGTAAATAAAAAATATTTTTCTATTTATTTTTCTTAACATTGTTTCCCTTCTTGTGGTTTTTTTTTTGTTGTTGTTGTTATTGTGTTGTTTTGTTTGTGGTGGTAGAGATGAAACCCAGGCTCTAAGATTAGTTAGGCAGGCTCTTTACCATGCAGGTATCCCAACCCTCTTCTGTCCTCTAGGTTTTATTATTGGTTGTGGTTATGGATTTTTAAAAAATTTTTTTTATGTAAGGTTGAGGCAAATGGTTGATTCTTTATCTTTAATTCATCCTACAAGATGGAAAACGCTCCAGACATCCTCCTCTTCCTTCTCCTCCTCCTTTTCCTCATCCTCCTCCTCTTCTTCTTTAGAAGGGTGGGAGGCAGAATGGCACAGTGTTTCTCTGTGTAGCTCTGGTTGTCCTGGAACTCGATTTGTAGACCAGGCTGGCCTTGAACTCACAGAGAGCCACCTGTCTCTGCCTCCCAAGTGCTGGGATTAAAGGTGCATGCCATCAACACCCAGAATAATTTTCTTCTTAAGAGGCTATGAATTAAATGCAGTTTATAGGTTATTTTGTTTGTAATAAAGTTCAAAAATAATTCTGTGACATTCCTGGGAACAGGCAAGGCTGGGGACAGCTCTGCAATTGTAGATGCTTGTCACCCAGTCTGAAGGGCTGAGTCTGATCCCTGGGGTCCTCAGTGTAGAAGAGAAGAGCCAGCTCCTCCAAGTGGCCTCTGACTTCCATTCACAAGTGTGGTGCATGGGAGGTACACACAGAGAAGCAAGGATGAATGTTTAGAAAATGATTCTGTGAAATTATGATTAGGATTCAATGTGGTTTTTATGTATTATTTAAATTTTTATAAGTGGTTGGCTCAAAGAGCATATACTCTTTATAAAGTTACCTAAATAAACTACCCATTAATATTTGTATTATTCATTAATATATCAAGTGATTTAAATGTTCTTGATTAGGATTGGGGATGGAGTTCAGAGGTAGAGTGTTAGCCTGGGCTAGATCTCCAGAACTGTTTTGAAAAACAAAACAAAACAAAACAAAACACATATTAACTCACTTTTTAATTTTCATAATTATACATTTCATACTTAAATTGACAGAATTTTGACTTACAAACTTAGGTTTCATCTTGAATGTTTTATTTGAGTGAATATGCAGGCAGGTGTGAACTGTTAAATATACCTAAATAAATATACCTAAATATACCTCTTGTCCCTATGTGTAGTGCCCTGTAGCTAGGTGTTATGTGAACCACACAGGTAGCTGAATGTTCAGCTGTAGCCTTTCAGAGACTAGCACTGTGGCCTCTCATAGTATGGAGACTGAAAGTCAGCTTTGCCAGATCCCGCTTTTCCTGCTGTTGGGACTGGAATGTTCCGTGTGGTCAGAATTGACCAGTAGCTTTAGAGGGTCAACTTGGTTGAGGGTTTCTCATGATTAGAAAGTTTTTCTTGGGCTGGAGAGATGGCTCAGAGGTTAAGAGCACTGACTGCTCTTCCAGAGCTCCTGAGTTCAGTTCCCAGCAACCACATGGTGGCTCACAACCATCCGTAATGGGATCTGATGCCCTCTTCTGGAGTGTCTGAAGACAGCAACTGTGTACTCAAATATATAAAAAAATAAATAAGTATTTAAAAAAAAAGAAGAAGAAAGAAAGTTCCTCTTCTTTCAAGTGGTGCCAACAACCTCTGCTCCTTTTAAATCAAGTAGTCAGGAGCGGCTGCTCAGACATGGTCTTCTGTGGAGAGAACTGAAGAGACACAGCCACAAGGTGTGGAGAAAGGGTCTAGGAGTAGAAAAAAGACAAGTTTTGTAGGCATGGCTAGCATGCAGAGACACAGCCGCTTAGTGGGAGGAGGTAAAGATGAGGGCGAAGTACCTGGCTGCGTGATACGGGTGGTATGGGACACTGGTGAGTCTGGCTCTGGTTCTCCAGGGGAATTGCTGATGTGAAGTGGGAGCCATCCTGATTTCCCTGTTTTAAAGTTCCTGCACACTGCAGGTAGAGTGAGGAAGGCTGCTGCTCCCTTGTTTCCAAGAGGAAGATGGTGGGGCTGTGCTTGGGTGTGTGGCAAAGGGGATATAAAATGAAAAGGTCTGCAGATGGTCATGTGTGGGGTTGTGGAGCTTGGGGGTTAGGGACATCATCCAGAGTGTTTGCCTCTTTTAGAGACCCAGAAGACAAAGTAGAGTAACAACATGTTTGAGAGTTGGGAGTAAACATTGACGGTCATGAGTCCTTTACACGAGCAGGGCCATCTGTGTGGTAGTGTAGTGTGACACTTAGTCACCAAGATAAAGACTAAAAGGAAATGCTACCTAGCCCTGAAGGATGCAGAAGTGGTTCCTTGGGGTTCTATCTTTCAAGTTCTCCAGAATGTACTTTTCTGTAGTATATCATTTCCGTAGCTGCACGACGAGGCGGTGCTGACTTTCTGAGGTGCATCTAACAGGTGTCTTCCCCTTTGCATGTGCACTGAGCCCTGTTTGTTTCTTTGATGGAGCACATAGAAATTCTCTTCACACCTACCATGTCCATCTTCGTGCCTTAGGTTTGTGTTCCCTAAGTCTAAGTTAATGCCCCTGTATGGGCACTGATCTCAAAGCTTGTGATTTAGCTTTCATGAGGGCTTTCTCAAGCGTCAAAAGGCTTGAACTGTGGTTACTGATGGTGATCTCACACAAAACCCAAGGTTTATATTCTTCTTTGGGATTAAAAGTTAGATTTTTTTTTTAAAGTATATTTTAGGGATGGAGAGATGGAGCCACGGTTAAGAGCATTGACTGCTCTTCCGCAGGTCCTGAGTTCAAATCCCAGCAACCATTTGGTGGCTCACAACCATCTATAGTGGGATCTGATGCCCTCTTCTGGTGTGTCTGAAGACAGCTATAGTGTACTTACATATGATAAATAAAGAAATAAATCTTTTTTAAAAAGTATATTTTAGAACCACAGAGAAAAAAAAAATGTTGCTAAAAAATATTCTGATGTGCTTTATTTGTTTTGTTTTTTGGATTTAGTTTTTTCGAGACAGGGTTTCTCTGTAAGACTTTTAGGAAAAGAAGGTTCCACAAACCATTGTTCACCAAAATGTCATTTACAATTTGAAAACAAGCTAAGAGCCTTGTTGTCCTAACACTGCCTAGGTGGTGGAGTGGACACCATCTTAGTTTGCTACTGCATTCTGTACAGCCTCTTTTGCCTCTACCTATACAGAAGACAGAATCTTGCTAACCTTACAGGAAATAAAGTAAAATCAAACTTGGGACAGAATATTTGAAATTCGTGCATTACATTCTTCATCATTAGCTGGAAGAATCTGTTGTGACTTACTGGCAGTAAGTGCAGGGATTAACCAGGTAAATGTGTTCTTCTGAAGTTGTCCTAAAGGCGGCGTGGCCCAAAGCTGTTTCTGAAACCGTTGTGGTAGGGCCCAGCTAGTCAGTGAGGCGTACACCAACCTTTGCTAAGTGCTCTGCTTCACACCTCATCCTGTCACTGAGCAGAAATGGCTATGGTGGTATTATCTTCATGTCTGAGCTTAATTTTATTTTAAAGAAGATAAAGTTTATTTCTACTTTTAGTTTTAAGCTTTTTAAAAAAAGATTCATTTATTTTATATGTAAATGTGCGTGCCTGAGTATATATATATGTTGGCCAATTTTGTGCAGTTGCCTGCAGAGGCTTGAAGAGGGCTTTGTGACCAAGAATAAGATTTATTTGGTTTCCCTGTCTATAATGTAGAAGCGTGTGCCCATCATGTGGTAGCAGTATCAGGGGCATATGCAGGGACGGTTGAAAGCACACAGTGCCTCTCATAAGCAGTAGGCACTTTGCCTTTTTAAAGTGAAGCTTTAGAAACTGTCACAGATGGGTGTGATAAGGCTTTGGGAATGAACTGCTTTCTACAGGTAAATGTAAAGGGAAAGCAGCAGTTGCCCCACCTCCTAGCTCTGAGTTTGGCCGTGAGTCTTAGTGGTCCTGCTGTGCAGCCATTTGCCTCTTCTGTGTATGCAGTAGATGTGTCCGAGGGATTTTAGTGTGTGTTAAATCTGAAACAATCCCTGGTCCACTCCAGCTATTGGACTGGTGCCCTTACCAGCTCTTCCAGCTTCAGCCATTGATAGTGTCATGAAGAGAGGAGCATGTGAAGCTTTATGTGTGGAAACAGTTCTTCTCCATAGTGGATCAGGATTGAAGCAGTGTTAGCCAGCACCCAGGTGGACCCAGAAGCAGAACGACTGAGTAACAGTGGTGACGGTCTCAGAGCTCCATTGACTTCCTAAGCTTGCCCATAGAAGAACTCCCCTGTCTGTCAACAGTACAGGTCTGCCCGGCATAGGCTGTGATGAATGGGGTTCTCTGGCTTGTTTTCTTGCAGGTTTTTAGTTTTTGTTGTGTGACCTGAGAGTCATTGGTCACACTGTCCATATTCCCATTTTGCAGTCTGGTAGTGGCCCTAATGAAGAGCTGCACACGCCGTTAGCACATGTCCTGGAGCCCACACAGCAGAGTTGAGTGAGAGAATGGCCCAGCTAGCCAACATTGGGGAGCTACTCTCCATGCTGGACTCTCCCACATTGGGTGTGCGGGATGATGTGACAACCATCTTCAAGGAGTCCCTCAATTCTGGTAAGTAGAGAACTGTTCTCTCTCTTGATCGGGAACTGTGTGGGTTGGGGCCTGAAGGCACAGGCTGCTCTTCATCTTTCTTCTCTTTGAGACCTTGTTTCATTATGCATTCCAAACTAGCCTAGAACTTGTACAACCTTTCTGCCTCAGCCTTCCAAATGCTGGGACTTCAGGTGGATCCTCCATGCAGGCTTAAACTGCTAGGCCAGTGTCTTAGTTAGGGTTTTATTGCTGTGAACAGAACCATGACCAAAGCAAGTTTTATAAGTGACACCATTTAATTGGGGCCAGCTTACAGGTTCAGTCCATTATCCTCAAGGCAGGAACATGGCAGCATCCAGGCAGGCATGGTACAGGAGGAACTGAGAGTTCTACATCCTCATCTGAAGGTAGCTAGCAGAATACTGGCTTCCAGGTAGCTAGGATAAGGGCCACACCCACAGTGACACATGTACTCCAACAGGGCCACACTTCGTAATAGTGTTACTCCCTGGGCTGAGTATATACAAACCATAACATTCCACTCCCTGGCCCCATAAGCTTTTTCAAACTTGAGTCTGTGGGGGCCATACCTAAACATAGTATAGTGCAGACTACATTTAGTTCACCTTTCAAAGTCCCCACAGTCTATATAGCAGTCTCAATGTTAATGGACAGTGTTAAATGTCCGAAGTTCAAAGTCTCTTCTGAGATTCATCCACTCACTTAACTGTAATTCCCAAAGCAAGACAGGAAACCAGCTGGGCGAACTCCAAACTCTGTGCCTCCATGGCTGATGTCAAAGCGTTCTTCAGATCTCCAACTCCTTTTTCATCTTTGTTGACTGCAACAAACTTCTTTCTCCTGGGTTGTTTTCACTCCCTGTTAGCGCTTTCCTCAGCAGATAGCCCCTGGCTCTGGCATCTTGAACATTTTGGGGTCTTCAAGGCAACTTCAATGTTACAGCTTCTTGGGTTTTGTTTGTTTGTTTGTTTGTTTGTTTACTTTTTTTTTTTTTTTTTTTTTGAGACAGGGTTTCTCTGTGTAGCCTTGGCTGTCCTAGAACTCACTCTAAACCAGACTGGCCTCGAACTCAGAAATCTGCCTGCCTCTGCCTCCCAAGTGCTGGGATTAAAGGTGTGCACCACCACCTCCCGGCTACAGCTTCTTGTTTGAATGTCTGGGATCCACACATGATCTTCTGGACTCTTCCAAAGGGCTGGTGTCATTTCTCCAGCTCTGCCTTCTGTAGCACTCTAAACTCAGGTTGATCCACTCCACTGCTGCTGCTGTTCTTGGTGATCATCTCATGGTACTGGTATCTCTAATACACGGGGGTCTTCTGCTGCAACTGGGCTTCACAAATAGCCTCTCATAGGCTCTCTTCATGGTGCCAAGCCTCAAATTCTTTGCACGACCCCTTCAGTCCTGGACCTTCAACTACAACTGAGGCTGCACCTTCACCAATGGCCTTCCATGGCCTCTCACAATGCCTAGCCTCAGCTGTCCTTCATGACCCCCTTCATGCCTTCAAAACCGGTACCACCTGGGTGACTCTTACACATTACCAAGTACAGCTGCAGCACAAGGTACAACCTTGACTATCTGTGGAACACAGCTTCTTTGTGCTCTCAGAAAACACTTCCCAAAAGATTTTACCTCTGATGCTGGTCTCTTCTTAATCACCACTAATTTCTTAGCTCCAGATAACCATCATCAATTGTCCCAGTAGTTCCTTCTATTCTGGAGTCTAAAGACAGAACCACATGGCCCAAGCTGTAGAGTTCTGCTGCTTGCTGGGTCTGGAACATGGTCCCCTTCTTCTATTGCATCATCACCAGCTTTCTGTTTTCCAACTCCTTCACTGTCTAAGCTTGGCTGTCCTGGAACTTGCTCTATAGACTGACTTTGAACTCAATCTGCATGCCTGTCTCCTAAGCACTAGAATTAAAGGTGTGGTCTACACCACGCCTGGATTTAAGTTTTTCTTCACCTAAAAGTGCTCTAGACTGGTCTTGAACTCAGATATCTGCTTGTCTTTGTCTCCTGGGATTAAAGGCTTGTACTATCATGCCTGGACCTAAATTTAGCTGGGTGGGATCTTGCCCCAAGGTCACTACTCCCTTAATTCAATGTAATATCCTTGAACACAAGGTTCAGCTCCATTTCACTTTCTGGTGCCCCTTTAATACACAAACCATATATTTTATATTTTCCTTTCTCATCTTGCTATGCTTGTTTAAAATGCTCATCATGAGATTTAACCAGAGAACAAAGTCTATGATCGGAATTTCTGAGACTTCCTTTGTCAATTCAATTAATCTGAGTCTCTTCACCTTAGTTTCAAGGCAGACTCTTCAGACAAGGGCAAAAAAGTCGCATTCTTCACCAAAATACCACAAAACAGTCTCTAGGTTACACTTGAAATTCTCCACTGAAACCTCTTGGGCCAGGTCCGCACAATTCAAATCACTCTCAGTAAGAAAGTCTTCCATGTTCCTATTAGGATAGCCTATTAAGCCCCATTTAAAGGAATCCACGGCTTTCCAAATCCAATGTCTCAAAATCCACATTCTTTCAAACAAAATCATGGTCATGCCTATCACAGCAATACCCTAGTCCATGATGCCAACTTATGTCTTAGTTAGGGCTTTACTCCTCTGAACAGACACCATGACCAAGACAACTTTTATAAGTACAACATTTACTTGAGGCTGGCTGACAGGTTCAGAGGTTCAATCCAGTATGGTCAAGGCAGGCTCTTGTTGTTGTTTTTGTTGTAGTTGGTTGGTTGGTTGATTGTTTTGATTTGTTTTTCAAGACAGGGTTTCTCTCTGTATCCCTGGTTGTCCTAGAACTTGCTCTGTAGACCAGGCTGGTCTGGAACTCAGAGCTCTGTCTATCCAAGTGCTGGGATCAAAGGTGTGTGCCCAGCTCTTTCTGTGTGTGCTGGGTGTTTGAGCACAGGTCCTCCTGCTTGTGTAGCAGGCACTCTCCCCAAGCCAGCTGACTGGTAGAGTTCCATGTGCTTCTGTGCTTATTTAGGCCAATAAGCTTGGAATTATCCGGTTAGTCCAATGAATTTAAAAAGGGCCAAAACAGTGCTATATGCCTTAGTTAATGTAAAAAGAGTCTTCTGCCTTTCCTGATAACCACTGAGGGGAAGGAAGGACGTTTGATGAGTTGCTTTTTTTGTTTAGAGCGTGGGCCTATGCTTGTCAACACATTGGTCGATTATTACCTGGAAACCAGTTCTCAGCCGGTATTGCACATCCTGACCACCCTGCAGGAGCCCCATGATAAGGTGAGTGTTGGTCGGATAGCACGGCAGTCGGTATGTTCTCAGACAGGCGAGGGTGGCCGTGAGCTACAGCAGCTCAGCGCAGGTTACCCAGAAAAGAGGAAAAGCTGAACAGTTACGAAGTGGTATTGATTTTGGAGGCTTTTTTACAGATCTTGCTCTTTAAAGAAATCTTATAATTCTAGTATTACAGTAGATTAATGACACTTGGAATAAAGATCTTTAAACCTGTGCTTTGAGTAGGGTTTTTGAACGTACCAATAAGGGAAAAATCCCTGGGTGTAGCCAGCTAAGTCTTGCATTTGCAGATAAGTTGCTCACTCTAGGACTGCATGCTTTTTACATTGCCTGCTGTGGTCTTCTTTACTCTGGGCCAGATTGCAGTACCACAACGGCTTGTTTTATATTTAAGACTAGAGCTTGGCTGTTACAGTAGTAAGGGCCTTCCACAGCCTTGTAACCTTGGGTTGTGTGCAAGGGTGAAGAGAGAAGCTGTAATATAGTATTGTCTCTCTTTAGGGTCCTTTTGTCCTCTTAAGGGATCCTTTTTCATACATTGCAACTGTTCTCTCAGGCCAAATGAAGAGGACTTTGCTCACTAATGTAGGTGGCATGTTGGCTTGGGCATACTGAGCCCTCACCTTTACAGTGTGGACATTTCCCAGCCCATCCTTTGGTGCTGATGTGAGAGGGAGGACTTGAGGCTGTAGAGTTCAGTTTTCTGGTTAACTTCATACACTTCCAGGAACATTTCTCTTGATGTTTTACATTTCAGCACCTCTTGGACAAAATTAATGAGTATGTAGGCAAAGCTGCCACCCGTTTATCCATCCTCTCGCTGCTGGGGCATGTTGTGAGACTGCAGCCATCTTGGAAGCACAAGCTCTCTCAAGCACCTCTTCTGCCTTCTTTATTGAAATGTCTCAAGGTAGGATATTTATAAGGTTTTGAAGGAAACACATTCGTAAATATTGTTTCTGAAAAGTGACGTACTGCAAGCTTTCTTTCTGCCATGTACAGATCTCAGGTTATCAGGCTTGGTCATGGATACCTTGATCCACTGAGCTACCTCTCTTGCCCTGGATTGATTTGTTTATTTATTTATATTTTATGTGTATGTGTGAGTCCTGACATGTATTCCTGGTTAATCTATATATTACTGTGGAACCAGGCTGGCTTTCAACTTGAGGCAATCCTTCTGCCTTAGCTTTCCAGATGTTAGAATTACAGGCGTTAGCTACCTTTATTAGTCCTTTAAAAAATAGTGAATTGGACTGGGCCTATGACTCAGTGTTAGATCTCTTGCCTAGCATGCAGAAGGCCCTGGTTTGGTTCCCAGTACTGGTGAGATAATAAAGTGGCTCTCAATGTGCAGTGTTCTTTAATCAGTTAACAGAATCTTAGTCAGCATCTTAGAGGTTAGCCAGATGGGTAGATAGTGCTGTCCTGTGCCCTGTGTCCTGTATCATGTCCTGTGTCAGCTGTCTCCTGCACTGTCATCCAGGGACTGGGATAGGGATCTTTCTTGAGGCTTGGGGATTCAGAAGTTTCAAGCCAAGTTAAACTATCTCTCAGGTGAGATGGTAGAGCATGGGAAATAGACCCCCTGGCTTACCACAATGGCAACAGGGCTCAGTGCTTCTTTTTGCTAAGTCTATTTCAGTGCTGTCCCTCAAATTCTTAGGGGTCAGGAAATGAGCACAAGAGGGGCTTCAGATCTGTGACCTCAGGATTTGGACCCTCATCCCAGTGCTGAGCCTGACGTCGCCCTTCCCTTCTGCAGATGGACACTGATGTTGTGGTCCTCACAACTGGTGTCTTGGTGTTGATCACCATGCTACCGATGATCCCGCAGTCAGGGAAGCAGCACCTTCTTGACTTCTTTGACATCTTTGGCCGTCTCTCGTCATGGTGCCTGAAGAAACCAGGTATAACTCCAGTGTCCTCATCAGATTTTTCAAGAGAATGCTGTCCTTAGTGTTAGCAGCCATGTGCTGTGTGTGAAGGAAGGATATTTGGTATTCATGACATAGAAGAGAAACGTGTGGGTGCACTCATTGCAGGGCACAGAGGAAGTGGGCTGGTGGGACACTGTCTTTATGCTGTTAGTCTGAAAGGATTGTGAGAGAAACAGGAAGACAGGATGTACAACTTCCTGAATTTCATTAGTAAAACTAAGTCACATCCTCTAACTCTGGGTGCCATACAGCTGAGCTTACAAAATGCTTCTGTCCTGTGCTGATGCTTACAGCCACAGCGTCACAGCTTCAGTTGTGAGAAGCTATTGATTATGTGTGGAAAAGGAGGAGGAGACCACTTCTAGTGTTTTCATTAGGACACATATGTCCAATATATGGGATTTTTCCCATCGTAGATCATATCAGCAGGCAGTATAGCCCCATTAGAGTGATTCACAAGCTGTCAGACTATGAACTGCAGGATTTTCTGGTAATCCTAGCATGAAATATTCATATTAGAAGATGAAATATGTGTGGTCTGTCAGGGGACTGCTGCAACTTGCTGCACAGGGGCCATTGAGCACCAGCCTGGTTATATCTTCTTGAGAGAAAGAAAACTCCTAGAGAGCTGGAGTTTCCATATGCTCTTGATAAGGCCAGGTTAATAGAATTATCCAAGCAGCTTAAACTAATTTCTGCATTGTAGTGTGTTTCCTCTTTCGTTATAAATCTACATAGCTAAGATCTTATCTTGGTTTTTAAAAGTTTCTTAGATGCTCTCTCTACCAACCCTTACATCTATATTTTGTACCAAATACTATGTATAGCCTGGGGAAGAGGAAGACACATGATGAACCTGGCAAGAAATGTCTCTACAGACTGTAGAGAGAGTGACCAATGCAGAGCAGCTCCATGTTGGAAGAGCATATGGAGGCTTTCTTGCAGGGATGCTTGGAGAGGAGGAGGAAGGCAGAGATGAGTAAATGTCTCTGTAGGTCCTATGGGGCAGACTGGAGCTTACAGAAGGAGTCCTGGGGTGTTAAAACAAGGGCGTATGGTATATCCAAATGTCTGTCTTTCTTACCTTTCTGGAACTCAGTAGGAGAGCTTCAGAGAGAAAGCACGCTGGCGTCCTCAGGTTCATGCCTGTCCAGCTGAGCCTACTGTCACTGGTTTCCTTCCTTAGGCCACGTGACAGAAGTCTACCTTGTCCATCTCCACGCCAGTGTTTATGCCCTCTTTCATCGCCTTTATGGGATGTACCCTTGTAACTTCGTCTCCTTCCTGCGCTCTCACTATAGTATGAAGGAAAATGTGGAGACTTTTGAAGAAGTGGTCAAGGTGAGTTCACAACAATAACAACCCTGCCCATTTTTTTGATCCTTAGAGCTTTCAAAGAGGTACTTTTATGGCTTTTGTATTATTTGACAGACAGGGAAATTTTGAGAAGAAATCCTTGACACCTACACTTCAAACCTAGGTAGTCTTTCTGACTCCCCAGCCAAGAGTTGCTGGTTTGTGCATTTTATATCCATGGGGTCATGCAGTGTGTGGTCTCTCGTGATGGGCGTCTCACCTTATTTCAGGTTCATCTGTGTTGTAACATGTGTCAGTACTGCAGTCCTTTTTGTTGTAAATAATGTTCCATCATGTGGATTTGCCACGCAACTTCACATCTATAATTTGTCAACCCAAACTCTTCTAGCCAATGATGGAGCATGTGCGAATTCACCCGGAATTAGTGACTGGATCCAAGGACCATGAACTGGACCCTCGAAGGTACAGAAACTAAATTAGTGACAGAATTTTTGAGTCTCTTAAGAGATTAAAACTGTGATCTACAGATGCCTGTGGGAATACAGATACTCCACTTGCATAATGGGCTGGAACTTGGCATCTAAAGCACAGAGAGCTCCTGACTCTGTGAGCACAGCAGAGGCGGTGGCAGCTACTCCCTGCCCCTGGAAGCCCAGGAAGGCTTGCCTTTGTATTTGAGTGGTCGGAAGGTTAATTGGGAAGCAAAAAACTAGGCGATGACAGAGGGGCCAGATTTGGAGTTATGCGCCTCCATGGGTCCCTTTCTCCATAAGCATTGCCAGGTGTCTGATTCCTCCCATCCCAACCACCATGTGCCCTGCAGGAATTTCCAGGTGTTTCCTGAGGAGCTATTGGACTTGCTGAGTTGCCAGAAGCACAGCTCCTTCTGCCTGTCAGGCAGATTTATGATCCCCTGTGAGGGGATGGAAGCTTTTGGGTATAAACTGAACTAGGGGTGTCAGTCTCTGCAATCTTAAATAGACTGGCTTATGCCTGGTAACTTACTAAAGCAAGCTGTTATAACATACAAACATGTTGGCTCTGTCTTAGACGCTCTTCCTCCCCTACTGCCTGTTCACCTCAGAAGCAGCTGCCGCCTTGCCTTTATGTTCACTGTTCTTTCTGTAGTTTGCCATATGTGTGGCTTGCTTTGAGAGCTGATTGCTGTTAGATGCAGGCTTGCAGAGGGTGAGGGTAAGAGGGCTGTCAGCCTTGATGGGCCTGGCTTCACCTTCCTTAAGTGTGCCTTCAGAAAAGTCATTGTGAGAGATCACAGGGAAGCCTGGGAAGCAGAGGCTATCCCTGTATGTGTCTCCCAGATGTGCTGTTCTAGCTGCCCTAAAATTAGAGGAGGTCTGTGCAGAATCCTTCTGTGGAGTAGAGCGAAGGCTGAAGTGGGGAGTGAGCTTCCTCAGTGTGTGTAGTAAGACACGTTTTTGCAGATCACTGGATGCTGTCCTTTATATATAGGGACAGGAAGGAACCTTACAGATGTATTGTAACATGCTTGTCTTTTTGGCAGGTCTATTCTGGTCTAAACTGGCTGTGACCTAGCTTTTGGCTTGATCTCCTGAGCTGTTGCTTGGCCCCTTTGCTGGGCACCATCTCCCATTTCCTGCATTTCATATCTTTCTTTTTGTTTATGTGTTGGTGGTTGCACGCACATGTGTGCACTTGAAGACCAGAGGTGGAGCTCTTCCTCAATCAATTCTTCATCTTATTTTTGAAGCATGGTCTTTCACTGAATCTGGAATTTATCATAGCAAAGCACTGCACTGTGGGGGGGGGGTTCGGTTTTTTTGTTTGTTTGTTTTTGTGGTAGATGTGGGTCCTGGGGTTGTACAAGCACTTTTACTTCACTTTTCTGACTGGGCCATCTCCCAGCCCTCACTTTGGTTGTGCTGTACTTTTCTTCTAGCCATTAGGAAGGATGCTGTTGACTTGGTTGGGTATGAATGCTGAGCTGAGAGTCAGTCTCCTTCAGAGATTGGAGGCAGAACCCACTCATTTTGCTAACAGTTTTGATGGCACATTTTCCTCCATGGGGGCTGGCAGAATATGTCTCTGTTGGCGTGATATTCTGAAGTTTGCTTGTGCCGCACCTTCGGATGGATCTGTTGTCACTGTTCAGCATACAAGCTTTTCAGTCTTAGGAGATGTTCTTTACTGTTTTGGAGTGACTTTCCTCCTCTGGTTGCCTGTCCTTTCTACACTGCCAGTGGTGCCATCAGAGCCTGTTTTCCTTTCTGTTTCTAGTCTACTCCCTATAGGCATTCTCCATTGAGTCGGCCTTCCCCTTCAGGTGTCCCCGCTGCTGTGCCCTTCACCAGAGCACTCTGTTTAGTTTACAGAGTGCTTATCTTTAGTCTCCTGTCTTCGTCTCCTGGATACAGTGTCTTTTTTATTTTCCCTTCATGGTCTATTTCTTCTAAGCCTCTCCTTTCGTTTGCTTGTTTTGATTTATCCTTTTTAAGTCATCAAGTCTTCTCATAAAGCTTTGGTGATTGATTCTCTTGTGTGTGGGTAAGAAGACAAGAGCTCTGCTTGTGAGGTTGGCCGTCTTGATCTAGAGCATTTCTGTGTGGATCCGAACATCTGGGTGGATGCCAACCCTGGGATTGTGGTGTGAGCTTTTGGGCTCCTAAGGGTGACTTGGTATATGGTAGCTTGAAGCTTTTTTTTTTTTTCCTTAAGCTTTGGCTTAGGACTTTGCTTCTGTGGTTGGACATGCCAGGTGCCACCTGTCTGCTATTCTCCAGACTTAGATCCTGTGCTCTCTGTCTTCTTTTTCTCTCTGAGCTTTGTATTTGAAAATAGGTCTTTATTATAGATGGTAGAATGTCAGGACATTGAACAGTGTGGTGAAAGTGTTCAGTCAGCCATGTTAGCTTGGGACTGTCCTCTCAGCAGTAGCACATAGCACCTCAGTGCCTGGGGTTGTGGACCATCTGGTCTTGGAAGGAGGCTCTGTCTGCTGTGGTGAGGAAAGGGAGCCAGGAAGAAAACATTGACAGCAAAGCCATAGAGCAGCCAATTGTTCATGGTTATGTGGGGCCAGGGTGACAGTAAAAGACATTCTGACGTAGTAGAAACTAACATGAACTCCCAATTAAGTATTTCAGCTAAGGAGTTGGAGTAGAGCTGAGACTGGCAGTTGAACAAAGGGCAGAGGCAGGTGATAGAACTAAGTTAGAATGTTGGGTGGAGCCCAATAGCCAGTAAAAACACCTGTAAAAGGAGAAGAGGACACTTCGATAGGGGGACTTATAAAAGAAATCTCCAGAAGTTGAAGCTTCTAGATTGAAGGTGTTGGTCAAGTGCATAGTTCCCGCCATGTGAAGGAATGCTGCCCAGCTTCAGCTTTGTAGGATTTCAGAACTTTAGAAGAATAGACCTTTCAGAGCGCGGAAAGATAGAAATACTCAGACACTTAATAGGGACCAGAAGTCAGGGTAGTGTTAGACTCTCAACTCCTTCAAGAAGGTTCCAGTTTAACATTCTGTGATGTGGGGCTCTTTTAGACAGGCCAAGACTCGGAGTTTTCAGTTACCCCTGCATCCGCAGCTGACTATGGGGGAGTGTCCTACCAAATGAGCCCAAGAAGGGTGGAGCTGAGTGTAGGCTGGTCAGGGAGCTGTCAGAACAGTGAACCAGAGACTGACACAGCTCCAGCAGGGAGCTCAGTGCAGACAGGGGACTAACTGATAGATTCTGCATTTCACTATATGAGAGAGACAGTGGGCCTCGGTGGAGAGTGGCCAGGGTAGGTCAGTTAGCATTGGACACATTACAAACTTGAAGGGAACAATGCTAGGTCACAACACATGAGAGACTGTATCAGAATCCAGCTCTGCTGGGATTGGTGCTTACATGGTCTTAATAATTGTTTAACTCAATTTTAGAAGAAAAGAGAAAAAGAAATGAGGTAACTTGAGAAGGAAGGAAAGGATGCATGGCAGTGATCCTGGTCCTCAGAGCAAGTTAGTAAACGAGAAGCAGAGAGTGCATTTGCCAAGCCTTGCAGAGTTGGGGAATCAGTGCAGCTGGCAGAGCTGGAGGCAGTAGCCAGAATGTCACAGAGAGCCGTGCGAGGCACCTGTGGCATGGCCCTGACTTGTTTCTGGCTTTTGAGACAAGGTCTGCCCTACAGTCCAGGTGGGTCTTGCCTGCACAGTCTCCTGGCTCCATCCTCCCTGGCACTGGGATCATAGGCTGTGGGGACTAGGAGCTGTCACACTTCAGTGACTCTGTGATGCCATCAAATGCGCAACTCCTATATTTTATATGGATCTGAGAGGGATACCAGGTAAACAAATGTGTAGCTGATAAAATTGTAGTTTGCAATTTTAGAGACATTAAAATATAAAGTCTAGTAAAACCAGGGATGGTGGCACACACATTAACTCTCAGTACTAGGGTGGCAGAGGCAGGTGGAAGCAGGCTGAAGAGGCCAGCCAGTTTCAGGTCTATACAGTGAGTTCCAGGATAATTGGGGCTGCACAGAGAAACCCTGCCTCATGAAAACTAAATACAAAAATGTTTAATAAAGGTGTTTAAGTATCAAGGAAATACAGTGCATGTTTTACTTGATCTTTAAATAAAATATTTAGAGCAAGTGAGATGACTCAGTGGCTGAAAGCATCAGCTGCCAAGCCCAAAGACCTGACGCACATGGTGGAGGAGAGAGCCACCACCCCACAAGTTATCCTCTGGCCTCTTCAGGTGCACACTATCACACACACAAGAGTTGTAAAAATATTTATCTGGATGCTTTTCTAGCATGTGTAATACTCAGAGTTGAATCTCCAGCCCTGCAAACATAAGTAAAACATCTAATGTAATCCTCTTTTATGTTTATTTACTTAGTGTTTCTGTCTGTGTGCATGCATGCATGCATGAGCCATATGTGTGAAGATCAGAGGACAGCTTATTTTCTGTTTCTGTCATGTAGGTGGGCTCCCACGTTTAAACCTGGGTAGTCAGGATTGGCAGCAGATGTCTACCTGAGAAGTCCTCTTGTCAGCCATGTAGCTCTTTTTTTTTTTTTTTTTAAAGAGTCTTACTATCTTTACTAAAATTAATCTTGTGCATATATGTGGCCTGACTTGCTCCTTGCTTACTCACTGTGTAGTGATGCTGAGGGTAGAAAGAGGAGCCCTCCCCACTGTACCACCAAACATGTAGGTCACAGACAGTACAGCTCTGTGCTCTGCAAGCAACTTCGTGCATGGGCAGTGCGCACAGTGTAAGTGTCCTTTTGGTTTGGGGGCATCTGTAGAACATTTGGCAGACCCAGAAGAAAGAAAAGAAGAAAGCAAGAGAATTAATATTGCCTGTAACTCCAGGTTTTTATAGTGCTGGAGATTAAACAGAAGCCTTGCAGGTGTTGGACAAGCATCTATGACAGAGCTACAGTCCAACTTCCAGTTTATGTGGTTTTGGGGGGCACATGTGTATGTGAGGGTCAGGGGGCATCTTTTCAGGGGTCAGTTCTCTCACTGTGTTTTGAGGCAGGGTCTTTGCAGGTTTTTGTCACTGTAGTACACTGGGCCTGAGCTTCTAGCAGAGCCTCCTGTCTGTCTCCCATCTTGCTATGAGACGAGTGGGATGAGAGTTGAATGCTACCACATCTGGCTTTTTATGTGGGTACCAGAGTCAAACTCAGCTCTACCTGGCTTTCTTGTGGGGTAAATGCTTTACCAGCCTCTCTAGTTCTTTGAATGTCAACACTATCAGTCTATTTGTGGGCGCTTGTCAGAGCAGTTTTGTATTTTTCTTCTCATTTAAGATAATCTAGAGACAGCCCATTGGTTTTTAGATACCTGCTGCTAAGTCTGAGGATCTCTTCTGTCCCTAGGACTTACATGATGGTGATGGCAGGAGAGAACTAACGGTACAAGCTGTCCTCTAACCTCACGTGTCTTGCTGTAACACTGCCCCAAAATAAATAAATAAAAGAAAAAGAAATCTTTTAAAAAAGAGATTACATTCTAGGCAGGTGCATCCCAGCACTTTGTATTGCCATAAATTCAAGAACAGCCTGGACTACAGAGTGAGTTTCAGGGATGCCAGGACCATAGAGTGAGACCTTGGCTCAAAAAAACATAAGACAAAAACCTCAAACAAAAAGATGGATGAGTGTCCTTCAGTATTTGAAGGCATAATCGTTAAAATTGCCTTCAGTGAGGTGTATGGTTTACTCACAATAAATTTAGTTTTGTTAGTTTTGACAACAGCTGTGATCACAGTAAAGTTTTCCAAGGCCTGCAGCAGCCTTGGTCTGTTGAAAGCCTGCTGCTCACAATGCTGTACTGATCACCCTGCTGGAAGATAGCTCCTTTTCACTGGCCTTCTTTCTATTAAAGCCACGCTCTGGGGCAGCAGTGTGTTTTTGTGGTTTTATAGGATTCGTTGGAGGCGGGCCTGAGGCTTACATGGAGGAACCCTTCAGCAGTGCTTCACATGTCCTCACACGTCCTGATTGGTCACACAGTATTCCTAGGCTTTGGTTGGAGACCCTAGGTCAGCCTAGCTCCTTAGTGCCTGTCAGGATTACCTCCATTCCCTGATTACCTTCGTTTCAAAGCAGATATCCCGAGAGCCATCTGTGTAGCTAAGAGACTATTCTTTGTCTCTGTTGGTGATGTTTTTTTCTCTCAAATTAGTGTCTGTTAGCCAACTGAATTGGCATGGTTGTACCTCATTCTTTGCTAGTCACAGTCCAGTGGCTGCCACTGAGCTGGCCTCTTGGTTTAACTGATGTTCTTGGATGGATTATGCATGCTTTTCTTGACTTGTGTTGCCTTTTCTAGGTGGAAGACATTAGAAACTCATGATGTTGTAATAGAGTGTGCCAAAATCTCTCTGGACCCTACAGAAGCCTCGTATGAAGATGGCTATTCTGTGTCTCACCAGCTCTCTGCCTGCTTCCCTCACCGTTCAGCTGATGTCACCACCAGCCCTTATGTGGACACACAGAATAGCTATGGTAAAAAGCAGCATTGGCTTTCTTCTGTTTTTGCAACTTCATCTTTGCAACTTCACCTAGGAACTTCTGAAATGCATCAGAGTTTGCCTCTGTTTTGTTTGAATTATTTTCTATCCTTCAAGATTAACTGTTCTCACTGTCTTATCTAATAACATAGCAGATCCCCAGACTCATTCATAGCACATAACACAGTAAGTGTCCAAGTGCTTGCAGGCAGTCCCTGTGTCATAAGAGACTCAATCTCAGTGCTTCCAGTGGGGCGCCACAGGCTCTAGATTGACATGGTCTGAGCATCTGGATGCACAGCCCTTCTTGGCTTTAGCTGGAGTGGAGGCTGCACATCAGGTTCTCAGACGTAGTGTACCCTTTAAATTATCCTGATACAGAAGTAGAGTCATGCCTACCTGAACTTTAAACTTCCAAAGGCTATTTAAAGAATCTTTGAAGGCTGGAAGTGGTGCTGCACACATTAATCTGAACACTCAGAAGGCAGAAGAACTGGATCTCTGAGTTAAAGGCCAGCATGGTCTTTGTAACCAGTTCAAGGGCAGTCAGGGATATACAGTAAAATTCTGTCTCAAAAAAACAAAAACAAAAACAAAACAAAACAGCCGGGCAGTGGTGGTGCATGCCTTTAGTCCCAGCACTTGGGAGGCAGAGGCAGGTGGATTTCTCAGTTCAAGGCCAGCCTAATCTACAGAGTGAGTTCCAGGACAGCCAGGACTACACAGAGAAACTCTGTCTTGAAAAAAAAAAAAAAAACAACAACAACAACAACAGCCGGGCGTGGTGGCACACACCTGTAATCCCAGCACTTGGGAGGCAGAGGCAGGTGGATTTCTGAGTTCGAGGCCAGCCTGGTCTACAGAGTGAGTTCCAGGACAGCCAGGACTACACAGAGAAACCCTGTCTCGAAAAACAAAACAAAACAAAACAAAAAATTGACAAAAACAACAACAACAAAAAAAAGCAAAAAAGAAAAAAATATATCAAAACAAAAACAACAACAACAAAACCCACAAGAATCTCTACATGTTCCTTTGTTCCCAGGGATGCCTGAGTGCCCAGGGTTTGGAATAGAGAAGTGAATGGTATATGATGGTCTAGAGGACTGTGGCTGCTTATCAGAGTGACCTAGCACCCCGTACTCACTCCCCTCCTTCCCTTCCATTTCAGGGGGCGCTACTTCCACCCCTTCCTCCAGCTCTCGGCTGATGTTGTTCAGTCCACCTGGGCAGCTACCTCAGAGTTTGAGTTCAACACGGCCGTTACCTGAGCCGCTGCAAGTACGGTGCCACTCACATGCCTTTTCCTCCTCTGCCTTCGGTAAAGTTGGGCCATTGGTCAGGCTTTAGTGTGTAATGGGGACATTGCACACACAGTGTGAGTTTCAGGAGGACCCTTTAAAGGTCCTTGATATGAGCAGACAAAGCCACTGTTGCCACGTGGCACTTTGGAGTCCATACATTTGAAATGCAGTTTGTCTCGGTGGTAAAGATTTCACAGCATGCTATTGGTAGTTGGAAATGCTGTGTCTAAAGTGAACCCTGACTGGAAACCTTGTGCAGGACTCAGTGCTCCCTGAGATGCTGACTTTCTGATTTGACTTGTAGGCTAGTCTCTGGAGCCCATCTGTGGTCTGTGGTATGGCCACTCCTCCTACATCTCCTGGAAATGTCCCAGCTGATGTGTCACATCCATACAGTAAAGCCTTCGGTACCACTGGTATGTTGGTCTTCGGTAGACTTGATTGCTTGTTTTGGGCCTGTGTTTTGTGACTTTGGGGGCCATGTTGCAGTAATAAACTTGTTTTTGAAATTTAGTATCAGTTTCTGGGCTTCTCAGAGTGAGTAAAGAGACAGACAGACACTGAGGCTGATCTGGATTCTGAGAAATTAACTGGATCACCGTATTTGTAGTGACAGCAGTGTTGAGGAAACAATAGCCTTTTCTTTTTTTCTTTTTTTGGCTCAGCCTTTCTATGTATTGTCCTTGTCTCTGACAGGTGGAAAAGGAACTCCTTCGGGAACCCCAGCAACCTCTCCTCCTCCAGCCCCGCCTTGTCCCCAAGATGACTGCGTGCATGGTCCAGCCTCCCAGGCCTCAGCCACACCCCCCAGGAAGGTGAGCCAGGCCCAAGATGCCAGTGCACACACATCTCACTTTCTGAAGCCTAATTGCTGTCAGGTACAGTCTTGGCCCAGATGTATGGAGCAGAATCATAATAATGGGAAATAGATACCACCAGTTGTTATGATATGGCTGCTAATCCTCAGTGGATTAGATCAGCTTTCAAATCAACGTGGACCGCTGGGTGCCCTTCTCATGGCCATGACAGTACAGACAGTAGTAAGATACTGATCTCTTAGTATAGATCAAGTTACAGACCAGGCTCTCACGGTATTGTATCCTCCCTAACATGTTTTTTAGCTTAGAAATAGGAAGGGGGAGGTGAGAAGCATGATTCTACAGGGAGAAGCACAAATGGTGAGTTTTCATTAAATCCGAACCTTGAAATTATATACAAACACATAGGGAATATAGCACATGTTTAATCCAGGCTCTAGAGGCTGAGGCAGGAGGATTATGAATTCAAGGCCAGTCTAGAAGCAGTGAGACCCTGTCTCAAAAGAACAAACAAATGAACAAAATAAGAAAGGTAGTCAAACATGACTTATGTAGGATGAGGGGAGTCCTGCCTTGTAGCTTTAGAGTGAGGGTTGAACTGGCTGCATTTCTCTCCATGGAACATGATTTATCTGAAAGATGACTGACTGACAGATGGTTTATTCAAGCCTGAATATTTAGCAGGAATTTTCTTTTTAATTGATTTTTTTCAGATTCAGTAGAGGCTAATGGTTTTCATTATAACATTTTCATTCTTATGTATACTTTGCTTATTTTCTTCTACCTGTGACAGTTTCTTAAACAATAAGCAAAGTTTGTCACTTCAAGGTAAACAGCTGACAATATCTACAGTCAGTTTTAAAATCCAACCTGCAAGTAAAAATAGGTCATTAAAAAGCTTGTGCCTATTTGAAGCCAACATGGTCTACAGAGTGCGTTCCAGAACAGCCAGGGCCACACAGAGAAGCCCTGTCTAAAAACCAACCAATCAACCAACCAACCTACCACCCTACACCTAACCAACAACAAAAATGTGGTGCTTGCCATCAGTGCTAATTGTGTAAGCATTGAAGATCTGAGTTCAGGTTCCAGTACCCATGTAAAAAGCCGGGTGTTGCTGAGCAGGCCTGTGTCCCCCAGTCCTGCTATTGGAGGTAGGGGGACTCACTGGGGCTTGCTGGCTACCATAAGCTTCGGGTTAAGTGAGAGACCCAGGCTCGAGAAGAGAGTGATAATGCAGGACACTGACAGCCTTTGGCCTCTGAACCCTGTGCATACGCACACAAAGAGTAAGTACACAGTAGGAAGAGTTTGTGTTTTCAGGTTAAAAACCATAAGACGAAATATACATTTTACTGTTAGATATCTGTAAAGACCCTGATTTTCTTATATTTTTTCTTACATTTCAGCCAAAGTTACACACAAGAGCGTATCGAGAGTGAAATGCAGGCGCATTAAACTGGTTTTCATTAATCAAGATTATTAAAAGAGAGTGTAAAAATGTGGCAGTTTTAAGTATTGATTTAGAAAATGCATTTTTCATAAAAGTGCACTATAGTCATTAACATGACATAGTTGTATTTTTAAGTTAGTAAGTTTTCTTTAATTTCTGTTTCAATTTCATATGAAACATTTTTGGTAGATTTAATCATACAAATAGAAGCTCCATATATATATATAATTAAAATTGTATTTATTTTATGTGTGTGAGTGTTTGTGTGCCTGGTGCCCATCAGTGATTGGAGCTTCAGATGGTTGTGAGCTGCCATATGGGTCATGGGAGTCAAACCTAGGTCCTCTAGAAGAACAGCCAGTACTCTTTTTTTTTTTTTTTTTTTTTTTTTTTTGGTTTTTTGAGACAGGGTTTCTCTGTGTAGCCCTGGCTGTCCCGGAACTCACTCTGTAGACCAGGCTGGCCTCGAACTCAGAAATCCACCTGCCTCTGCCTCCTGAGTGCTGGGATTACAGGCGTGCGCCACCACTCCTGGCCCGAGCCAGTACTCTTAACACTGAGCTGTGTTCAGCATGGTCCTGACACACCAAAGCCAGCCCTTACTCCCTTAGGCCCACCCTGAGTCAGTGCTGATGCCAGTCCCGCTGGGGACAGGGATCATCAAGGATGTTCTTTAAGATTCTAAAGGGATCCTGGAGTCCAGCAGTTCACTAGACTAACCTTTAAATCTCATTACTGTGTGCCACAGAACATGCCCAGCATTTTCACTGTGCTTCCATTTCAGGAAGAACGAACAGATTCCTCACGGCCTTACCTTCACAGACAGCTGAACGACCAAGGATTAGGTAAATTCCCTGGGTAATGATGGACCCTGCTTGCCTCTTTGCATGAACCCGGTCATGTAAAAACTAAGCTAGGTGGAAGAAGGGTTTTCTGGGATAGCACCAGTGCTGACTCCCAGGGATATGAAACGCCAGTATTAGAAGGTTGTCAAGCTGCTGCCTGAAGTGCATCTTCTCTGAGTAGGTCATACTGGGTGGTTTTATCTGTTATCAGAGATATTATGGCCTGAGAACTGTGCTTTTTATGGGGTTGGGTTTGGAACCTTTGCAAATGATGTGTAAGTTCTCTCGTGTAGTAGTCCCAACGTCTGCTCATCTGGAAAAACTGTTGTAGATGTGTATGCAGTGTAGTGGCATTGTGCTTCAGGGTTAACCAGTTTGACCTGAGTTGTCTCTCTCTCTCTCTCTCTCTCTCTCTCTCTCTCTCTCTCTCTCTCTCTCTCTCTCTCTCTCTCTTTCTCTCTCTCTGCAGAGGATCCACCTGGAAGCAAAAGTTCTGTTAATCTGAGGAATCTGCCAGATTTCCTGGGAGACCTGGCTTCTGAGGAAGACAGTATAGAGAAAGATAAGGAAGAAGGTAGCATTCGTGGTGGCTGCAGGGTGGTGGAAGTGTCCTTCCGTCTCAGACCTCAGCTCTAGAGTCATAGCTCAGGCTTGCTTGACTTTTCTGTGTTGGGGTGAAAGGCGGTGTTGGTTCCAGCATGTGCAGGGAAAGGATTGCCAGCGTACGTTCCCTGTAGTGCACAAACCCAAGCCCACTCGCCTGGCTGAGTGTTTACAGGGCTCCCTTGTCTCCCCACCTTCATTTCAGCTGCGATATCTAAAGAGCTTTCTGAGATCACTACTGCAGAGGCGGATCCTGTAGTTCCTCGAGGGGGCTTTGATTCTCCCTTCTACCGAGACAGTCTCTCTGGTTCTCAGCGGAAGACTCATTCGGCAGCCTCTGGCACTCAGGGGTCCAGCGTGAACCCTGAGCCTTTGCACTCCTCCCTGGACAAACATGGGCCTGACACACCAAAGCAAGCCTTTACTCCCATAGACCCACCCTCGGGCAGTGCTGATGCCAGTCCTGCCGGGGACAGGGATCGCCAGACTTCTCTGGAAACCAGTATCCTCACTCCCAGCCCTTGCAAAATTCCACCTCAGAGGGGAGTGAGCTTTGGAAGTGGGCAGCTTCCCCCATATGATCATCTCTTTGAGGTGGCCTTGCCAAAGACTGCCTGTCACTTTGTCAGCAAGAAGACTGAGGAGCTGTTGAAGAAAGTGAAAGGAAACCCTGAGGAAGACTGTGTGCCCTCTACCTCCCCAATGGAAGTACTGGACAGACTGATAGAGCAGGGAGCAGGTGCACACAGCAAGGAGCTGAGCAGGTAAGGCAGGCTGTGCTGTTGGCTTTAACTCTCTTAGGTAACACAAGACCATGAGGACAGAGCAGAGAGCTACCCTGTCCACCTGTACCCCAGGCAGCTTGTTCTCTTGTTTTCTTAGTCAGCCTCCTCTTCTGTTACTTTTGCATGTGTAGAGCCTGGGATGATCTGTGAGGAAGATGGTGTCCGTTTGTAAATGAACATTCTGTGCTTCTGTTCTATGTGGATGCCCCAGTGAGTGTTTGCATATTTGTTCTCTGAAAAGCAGACATAAAATTGACGTTATAATAGTTCAGAGTTGAGTAATACTGATTTCAGTATGTCCTCCAGTTACAGCTTTCTGTTTTCTCTTGTGCTACTGGTGAAAGAAGAGATTATCATCATTCACTCTCTCCAAGTTCAGGAGGCTTAGATGCTCCACAGAGCACTAGGTTCCTGAAGGCATCCTCGTCTTAGCAACTGGAACTTCAGCAACTAGTTTCTAGTCTTTTTATTTTTTCTTCTTTTTTTTAAACCCTATCAACTGTTAGAGGATTCCAGGGAAAGAAGAAAATTACCTAGCTAAGTTGAGTTTGACCCTTTTGTCACTGCTTCTTGGGAAATGTTAATTTTATTTCTTTGTTTTAAGATAGGGTCTCACTATGTAGCAAGGCTAGTCTGGAACTCATGATTTTCCTACTGTGGTCTCCCAAAAGCTGAGATTACAAGGATGTATCACCATCTCTGGCTAATTTTTACCTTTTTTCTATATAGTACCTTAAGATGAAATTTGACAAGAATTGTAATATTTACAACTCCTCTTACAAAATGGAATTTGCTGTTACGGAGTTAGGTAAATGACCTGCAGTTTAGGTTACCTAACAGGCTGACAGCAGCTTGTCCAGGGAGAGTGACTGTAAGGAGAGGGCTGGGAGGAGGGTCCTGGGGCACAGCCATCGAGCCCAGGAGTTGAGTGTTAGGCCTGGGACTTGGTTATACACAGTGAATTGCCTGCCCATTCCGAGCCATCAAGACTCCCTTCAGCTCAGTCTAGTTGGAGTTTGAAAGTGTTCCTAAGCCACTGCAGATTCTGACCATGAGAAAATGAGCTAACCTCTCCAGTTGAAAGCCCATTTGCTTTAGCTGAGGGTGTAGCTCCATTGGTCAAGTGCTTGCCTCGTATTTATAAAGCCCTCCATTTGATCCCAGCACCATATAAAATGGGGCACAGTGGCCCATGCCTGTATTCCCAGCTCTTGGGAGATAGAGGCTGAAGGATCCGAAGCTCAGCATCATTCTTGACTGTATAGCAAGTTCAGAGCCAGCTTGGGCTACATGAGACTTTTTCAAAGCATCACCACCACCACCAGAAAGTCCAGGCTCATGTTTTCAGGATCAGATCAGTAACTTCCTGTAAACTCTGTTCCTAGGTTGTCCTTGCCCAGCAAGTCTGTGGACTGGACCCACTTTGGAGGTAACGTTGCTTCAGCACACATCCAGACCCACTCACCGCTTCTCTGTCCTGAGGGTGCCCTCAGGAAGGGACTTCCTTTGGCTTCTTTCCAGTCAGCTTACCTGCTTACTGAGAGGATCCCAAGTGTCGCAGTCAGGGTTTGGTGGTTTTAGGGAGTAGCAAGTGGTGAGCTTGGGAGTTTAGTGAAGAAGTGAGCACCACGTTTCCCTAGAAAAGATGGACTTGGTGGGAATGTGCTAGGAAGTCTCCAGGGAAGCACAGCAGTAAAGGACAGTGGCAGAGGAAGGAGGCCAGACGCACCTCCATGATCAGGCTCCTGCCTCAGAAGACCTCTTCTGGTACCACTTTTGGATGCTTTAAAGGGAAGGAAAATAGAAGATTCTCCCATCTCTTAAAAATGGTGGTGCTAGGAACTAGCAGTCTGGGAAGTATCGGAATTGTGTGTGCACGTGTGTGGAGACATGGTCTCTCACTGGCCTGGAGCTTGTTAATGTAGCAAGGGCAGCTGGCTGGCAAGCCCCAAGGGTGCTGCCTCTTTTTATATGTGTTTTGGATATCAGACCAGGCCCCCATGCTCGCACAGCACTTCATGGACTGTGCTGCCTTCCAAGACCCCAAAAATTGTTTCTTAAGTGAGGCATGGGAGGGCCTTGATGGAACTATGTGTAAAAGACCTTTCTGCCACCTTCCCTCTGCTTTAAAATCAGGCTCTCCTCCCTCAGATGAGATCCGGACCCTCCGAGACCAGTTGCTTTTACTGCACAATCAGCTGCTGTATGAGCGCTTCAAGCGGCAGCAGCATGCACTGAGGAACAGAAGGCTCCTGCGCAAGGTGATCCGCGCAGCAGCTCTGGAGGAGCACAATGCAGCAATGGTGAGCCATCAGGGTATATCCGTCCACACGCTGCTTTGTAGAGAGCAGCTGCCGAGAGGGGATCCTAGCTCTGCCCTAAGTGGCCAAGGGCAGGCCGGCCGCTTAGCCTGTGAGGCACAGGTGTGCGCGGCTAAACCTCTTAGCTTCTCTACACTCTCAAGAACTGGGGAACAAGTGCCTTTGTGACTGCTTGGCATTCATGTACAGGGCGGAAGGAGTTTATTTTTCCTGCTGGTAAGTTGTTTGTTTCATGGCACAGAACTGAAGGTATTTGATGCCATGGATGTAAAGCCAACCAGATACGGACTTTAAAGGTTGGGTATTACCTTAAGCCTTTGGGGTTTTTGTTGAGGGTTTGCTTGTTTGTTTGCGACAGGGTCTCCCTATATGGAACAGGAACTCACTATGTAGACCAGACTGGCCTCAAACTCACATAGACCTGCCTACCTCTGCTTCTGCCTCCCAAGGGCTGGGATTTAAGGTGTGCACCACAACAGGTGACTTAGGTTAAGCCTTCTGATGACTCTTTGCCCACTCTGTAGATAATAAGTGATTGTGGCAGTCTGTGTTGTAGCCTGTGGTGTTAACTCATACCAACGAGCATTTGCTCTGAGTGTTCAGTCAGGGCCTAGCATCTCAGAGGACTCCCACACTGTATTCAAGGTCCTCAGTAGGCAGTTAGGACTGTAGTAAGTACCAGAAGTTCCTGGAGGAAAGTTCCATGTGCTAATGTGCATTTTGGCACAGCAGAGAGGCACCAGACCTATGAGTATGATTAGAATTGAAGAGCAGTGTGTGACTGTCAAAGTTGGTGACACGTGTTAACCGTGAATGTCACTGCCCATGTTGGGTGGCAGCTAAAATGATAGTGTCTCTGCCTTTGCTAGAAAGATCAGTTGAAGTTACAAGAGAAGGACATCCAGATGTGGAAGGTGAGTCTGCAGAAAGAACAAGCCCGATACAGTCAGCTTCAGGAACAACATGACACCATGGTGACCCAACTGCATAGCCAGATCAGACAGCTACAGCATGACCGAGAAGAATTCTACAACCAGAGTCAGGAGTTACAGGTACCAGCTGCTGTACCAGGCGGGTGGCAGAGGCATGGTGTCAGCTGTGTCCTCCTGCCTCACTCAGCTTGCCTGAGATGAACGCTTTGCTCTGAAGTGACAAGTGTATTGCATATGGGATGGTCTGAGGGCAGAAGTCCCTAGCTTTCTCCGTTCAGTGTCCCTAGTGTTCCCAGCACCCTGAAGCCAAAAGAAGCAACTTAATGCTCCTCTAAGCCAGCAGTTCTCAACCTGTGGGTCATGACCATAGGAAGAGCATTTTTTTCTTATGGTCACTTATACCACTCAGTAGCAAAATTACAGTTGTGAAGTAACAATGAAAATAAATTTATGTTTGGGTTTCCTAAGGCCATTGCAAATAGGTCAGGATCCACACATTGGGAACTGCTGCTCTAAGTGGATCTAGATGCTCTGTGGGATTGATTCCTCTTGGCGTGGTGGCTGGTTAGAAACAACACACCTACATTTAAAATATTTTAGACTTCACTCTTAAATAGCCATGATTGCTAAGTCAAGTGACTCTTGTCACCATGCAGTACTTTGGCTTTGGAATCAGTAGACAGTGACATTTTCATTTCTTCCCCCATTATGTTTTCTCCTATTGCTTTTTTAGCACATAAATTATTAAAAGCCCAGGTTGCCAGGATGTGGCATTATCCACACACGTGCAGCACCATCTCAACCAATTAATTGGTAGTTCCTACGATGTCCCACAGATGTCGCTGTAGTCCCTTTAAAAGAGTCAACTGTCTGGGCCAGTGTCTGTGTAGTCAGCATGGTCTGGGACATGCAATTTTGGACTTGTAGGGATCGGGTCTTTGGGAAATACCCCCCTCCCCTTATTTTAAATAGTAAGAGACTCAGAATCTCTCCTTTAAAATTGCAAAGTCTCATACTGATCGACAAGAGGGCGGGTAAGGAGCAGAGAGAGCATCACCAGCTCTGCCTCTGCCCGTGGCTGTGCGTGTCGGTGCTCTTGTAACCTCACAGCCAACTGTCTTTGGTAGACAAAGCTGGAGGACTGCAGAAACATGATTGCGGAGCTTCGGGTGGAGCTGAAGAAGGCCAACAACAAGGTGTGCCACACTGAGCTGCTGCTCAGCCAGGTCTCTCAGAAGGTAAGATTAGATCTCCACCCGCTGACGCTTGCATCAGGTCAGACAGGCATATTACTTGTATGTCTGTATTGGAGATCCAGCAGTGAGCTATTCTACCTGAAAACATTTGGTAACATCTGGAGACATTGGTGCTCAATGTTATGAAGTCTGTTAAGGCTTTTGAGCTGTGTCTCTCCATAGGTATTCAGTGAGATGTGTCATATATTCAGAAATAGGTGAGTTCACTGGGTGAGTTCACATAGCTGCCTCTGCTCCAGTGTTCTTGAGCTAGCTGTATTGAAATGCATTCGTGTTACTTCTGTGCAGAGAACAGCCGTGTGTTTCTGCTGCCCTTGGGTGCCTTCTCCATTAGCCATGGGCTCCGGGGAGGGTTTATTCTGCCCTGCATCGCACTGTGCTCCTCCGTAGTTACTGTCCCTAGCCGTTGCCTAGCTTTGCCATGCTGAACTTGCACCTTCACTTCCGTCTGGCAGCTCTCCAACAGTGAGTCGGTGCAGCAGCAGATGGAGTTTTTGAATAGACAGCTCCTGGTGCTCGGGGAGGTCAATGAGCTGTACCTGGAGCAGCTGCAGAGCAAGCATCCTGACACCACCAAGGTTAGTGGCCGGGGCACTGAAGCACAAAACTGTACCGCCTGGCCCCGTGTTCTGCAGAGCAGCCAGGCCCAGCCACACAGCAGTTGTCCAGGCAAGGGAAGACATGCAGCAGGCATGTGCCCTGGTGGGGCTGCTTTGCAGGGTTCCACACTACATGAATGTCAGCTAATGTTCTCCTCTCTGGACAAACTGACAAAAGTAACCAAAACAAGGAAATAGTTTTTGGTTCACAGTTTAAAGGGACATGGTGGAGGAGTGTGACCATGGCTCTCGCTGTCACAGTCAGGAAGCAGGGAGAGACCAGTGTACAGCTCCCTTTCTCCTTTTTATTCATTCTGGACCCTAGCCTATGGGATGGTGCTGCCCCCTGTTTAGGATTGGTCCTAGCACTTCAGTTGACTAAATAATCTCTTACAGGCCCAGAGCTTTCTTTCCATAGTGATTCTGTACCCCATAAGTTAGTAAGATTGGCTCTCACACAGTGAAAGCACGAGATGTGAGTACTGCCAAGCAGGAGTGAGGGGCAAGATGGGGGTAGCCAGTCTGTCTCCTACCCCTTCAGGACCCACGGTGCGTGTGCTGCTCGGCCTCAGCACCCACGCCACTGTGCTTCCTTCTCCTGAAATTATGGTCCTGCCGATGCTCATTTGGTCCGTGTCAGCATGGAGACCAGTTAGTGTTTGCCAGTATGCTGAGACAGACACTCCCATCACAGTACAGTTAGCTTCCAGCAATTAGGAAGAAACGTGGTTGAAATTTCGGTAGAATATACTCTGGTGCTCTGACACTGCTCCTCCATCAAATGCCTTTAGTACCCTCAGATCAAAGCTCCATCAAAGGTCATCTGTGGTCTCCAAGTGAGATGATGTCTCAGAACTGAGGAGACAAATTCATTGAAGAGTTGCTTCTTAATTTTCAGCCTCTAGTTCAGGCTCTGGAGGATGTCAAGAGTAGAAGTACCTAGAATCCAACTATTACTTACCCTGGCAGCAGAATAGCTTTGAGAGAATGTGAGTAACAGACCCAAGGACTCACCCTAAAGAGCGTGCTAAGCTATGTTCTTTTTCAAGATAGGATATCCCTATGTAGTGCTGGCTGCCCTGAAACTCTCAGACCAGGCTACACTTGAACTCCCAGAGATGCACTTGTCTCTGCTTCCCATGTACTGGGATTAAAGGTGATGCCACCATGTCTGGATGCTGTTGGAATTACTTTTGATGCCTGCAGAGAGAGGGCACAGAGCTAGCTGGACTGGCTTCCGTTGCTTGGAGCCTACCCTGATGCTGGCAGCAGCTCTGTCCCCTCTCGGGAGCTGTTTGATGGCTAGGAGCTGTGAAGTCCACTCGTGGGATGCCCTCTGTTCAACATCATAAAACAAAACAAAAAAATCTTGCTTAATAATACAGAGTTTTATTGCTTTATTTGACATAAAAGTCCTGAGCCAGGTGAATTCCAAGTTGATTAGGGTGGCAGTTTGGGATCAGCATGAGGAAGCCAGGCTCTTGAGCCTGTCTCCTGCCATCTTACATGTTGGCCTTGTTGTCCAGCTAGCCACACAGATACACCAGATGTCCCGTGCAGGCCAACCCCATGTTGTTCCCCTGCCGTGAGTAGGTGTATCTCAGCGAGAAAACCCTTTTTCAAAGCCTTTCTGCATGTTTCCTATCCCACTTTCCTTTTTGTTAGGTTTGAGTGGTGATTGGTACTAGCCTGGGAGGGCCTTGAGTAGACCAAGATCTGCCTCTGGGCGGAGAGCTGGGTTCCTGTTCTTCAGACCCATGGAGGAGAGCAGGCATCTCACAGGCTGTGCGGGTAACTGAGATGCCTAGCCAGGGCTTATTGATTTAATTTCTTGTGTGAGCATCCATAAATAAGTACTGGTGTCACTATTGCTGTGAGGGTTGCGTTTAGGGCCCTGCAAGTCCCCAGTTCTTCTTGTGATGGATGGTTTGATGTTGGCCCAAAACCCTCGCACATCCTCCCGTGTACTGTGCCCATCTCTAGGTCATGTGTGACTGCCTGGCATGAGGTAAACGCCACATAAGCAGCTGCTAAGCTGTCTTATTGAAGAGTAATGGCAAGAGCCCAGCATGGCACTCTGGAAACATCTGATTTCCTGGTCAGCACTAGGCTCAATGCCTTCTGGGAAGTTCACTTCCTTGTAACTTGCAATTTAGGCTCTTCCTGAAAACCTTGTATGGTGGAGGTAGGGGGGGATGGTGATGCGAACACATAGTAACACTTGTTAGGAAAGCCTCCTTTCCACCCTCTGGGGCACCTCAGTCTGCAGTTACTGTGGATTTCCCATGTGGCTTGGTCGGCAAACTTTGGCGGGTACCCAGCCTAAAAATGCTGCTGCTCCTGAGCAAACATGTCTTCTTAGTCACCATCCCAGCTGCTGGAGAAGAGGGAGGAAGGGTGACAGAAGGCAAATGGCCACAGTGCCTTTCCTCTGAAGCCACAGCCGTGCGAATGGCTTCTTTTTTTGTACTGCCGTACTCAGTGTAGTGGGGCATGCTCCCGTGGGCTCTGGCTCACTTCTCACCTTTTTACTGCATGTATCACATGCGGCCTACAAACAGAGTAAATATATCTTTCTCCCAGAGTCCTGACATTACGTCTAGGGGCACTTATGGTCATCTGCTTTCGTAATCATGCTGTGGTGATGTCTTTTGATGTTTGAGATGGTTTCCTTAGGGAGAGACATCAAAAATGCCTAGCCAGCCTACCTGACAGGAAGCCATCCTCACTCAGCTGGGCCATGGAACTAAGTGCCTCTCAGTGTTGAGGACACTGTAGAGTACCCTGTGCACTTGTCTACAAGTACTGACTCCAGGCCTTTTTATAGGAAGTAGAAATGATGAAAACTGCATATCGGAAAGAACTAGAGAAAAACAGAAGCCACCTTCTCCAGCAGAACCAGAGGCTGGATGCCTCACAGAGGCGAGTTTTGGAACTGGAATCTCTCCTGGCCAAGAAAGACCACCTTCTCCTAGAGCAGAAGAAATATATTGAGGATGTCAAGAGCCAGGCGAGGTGACTCACTGGAAAGGTGTGGGTATGGGTGTGGCCCCTTCCCTGTTCTGAACCATGCCCTGTCTTTCAGTGGGCAGCTGCTGGCTGCAGAGAGCAGGTATGAGGCTCAGAGAAAGATCACCCGGGTGTTGGAACTGGAGATCCTAGACTTGTATGGCAGGTTGGAGAAAGATGGCTGCCTACGGAAGCTAGAAGAGGACAGAACAGAGGCAGCAGAAGCAGCAGAAGAGAGGTGGGTACAGCCACACCAGGCCCTGCAGGAGGAAGGCGGGCTCTTCACGGCCACTGGGCTGCCGTCCTCTGCTCGTCCTCCTTGTTCGCTGGCTCTACTCAGTCTGCCCTTACTATTTCATACTGTCATCCGGCATAACCCAGGTGTCACCTGGCTTCAGTGAGACTCTTGCTTGTAGCTGCTGTTACAAAAGAAGGGTGGGGCAGGGCTGGGGGAATGGCATGGTGGATAAGGGTGCTGCTCTTGCAGAGGACCTCGGTTTGGTTCCCGGACCTAGGGAATCTGACGCTGTCTTTTGGCCTCCTCAGATATCAGGCACACACACTCATACACATGAAATATTTAATTAGAGGAGCACACAGGTCGGGAGGCAAGTGTAATTTTGCATTTCCTCTGCAGTGCTGCATTCCAGCTGCATTCTCTCTGTGTCTCTTACAGGCTTGACTGTTGTAGTGATGGATGCACAGATTCCTTGGTAGGACATAACGAAGAAGCTTCTGGTCATAATGGTGAGACCAGGACCTCCAGACCTGGTGGCACCCGGGCTAGCTGTGGAGGTAGAGTCACTGGAGGCAGCAGCAGCAGCAGCAGTGAGCTTTCCACCCCAGAGAAACCCCCGAGCCAGAGGGTCAGCAGCCGGTGGGAACCTGCCGTGGGCGAGCCCTCCAGCAGCATCCCCACCACGGTTGGCTCGCTTCCCAGTTCCAAAAGCTTCCTGGGCATGAAGGCCCGGGAGCTGTTCCGTAATAAGAGTGAGAGCCAGTGTGATGAGGACGGCGTGACCATGAGTAGCAGCCTTTCTGAGACCCTGAAGACAGAACTGGGCAAAGACTCAGGCACAGAAAACAAGACTCCCCTGAGTCTAGACGCCCCACACCCATCTTCCCCAAACTCAGACAGTGTGGGGCAGCTGCACATCATGGACTACAATGAGACTCATCACGAGCACAGCTGAAGAGGGTCTGTCAGTGTTAACTTTGCGTCTTTGTCGGCACAGAACAGAAGGTGTGAATGCACAGTCTAGGTGTCTCTGTTTCCCGGGTCTGAGCAACAGCTTGTGCGGTGGGAATGGGACGGGGTCTTTTGACAGAGGGCGGAATGTGGGATGATGGTTTTTGGGTCTGGCATTGAGACGCTTTCCTTCACCTCACCCCAGCCTCTTTCATTTACCCAGCAGTATGTACTCATTGAGGGCCTGTGCTTTATTCTCTCCCTCCCACCAAATGGTCATGTCATTTGAGCCTGTGCAGTATGAGGCCCCAACATACCACTCTGTTCTCCTGAGGCTCCGACGGCTGGGTGGCTCTTGGGTAGACCAGGCAGTTAGTGATACTGCAGGTAAGTCCAGTTTTGTCCCTTCCAGGAGGATATAGCCTACAAAGCTGTTTTTACAGGAGCATTCCCACTGCTTTTTTGGTTCTGAAGTTTAGCATCTAAGCCACAGATCTAGAGGAACTGGCTCACTCACCTCTGCCTTTTCTTGGCAGTTCTGATATGCTTCCTAGACGGTTCTGTGAGACTGCCAGTTGCTTTGACAGTGCAGTTGGCACTGTGGAGGCCATACTGCCTTAACTCTCTGGAAAGCTCTTACCCCTCTGCCCCACTACCTCTTATTTATTTGATATTTGCTTGAATGCTGGCACTGTGCTGCCTGTGGGTGTGTGTAGGTATTCGTCCTGCAGTCTGCAGACAGTGGGGAGTGGTCACTAGGAGGGGCACCTAGGATGCCGTGCTCATGTGGATGTGTGCCTCTGGCTGGCCCGGCTCCTCCCTTCAGCCTATTTGCCCCCCCTTGGGTCCCCTTGGGTCCAGCTGCCTTGTGCTGCTGCAGCAGACAGGCCTGGGAGACGTCAGCGCTTCCTTGGAGCTTACGGAATGATCGCTGCCGGGCTGAGGGACCACATCGCCATACTAGGTTCTTACTGCTTTACATCAACTCTGACTTCACGGGAAAGATTCTCCCTGGAGTTTCATATCCAACACTTCTGTTAGGAACAGCAGAGCAACTCAGAGCCTGATAAGGCTGGTGGCCTACACCACTACCTGCCCTCATACTCACAAGAGGTGACATCGGTGACACCAGAACACAGTGGTGGCAGAGAGCCCAAACTCAACCAGTGCTCCTGAAATAAATGCTGGAAGTGTGAGAGTTGTTGCCTGATATTCTGGCCCAGGCAAAGAGAGTCTTGGGAAGGAGCCATGAGCTTGGATGGCTTGTTTCTATTCTGTAAGAAGAGGGTTCAACTACAACAAAGCTAAACAAAAAACAAATGGTACGAATCTTACTGCATAGGAAAGTTTCCAGCCTGAGGATGAAAGGCTTAAGTGTGGCAGTAAATATCCTAGCATCCAAAGGCAGGCAAGAGTTCATGCCACCATGGCAGTGCTCTCTGGAGACCAGTCGGGGCGTCTCACTGCTAGAGCGGGCCAACAGGGCACAGGAAGGCATGCACGCCTTGAGCACTGACCAGCAGAGGGCAGCAGTCGCCCCTGGACACAGAGTGTGGGCCAGCGGCGGCCTGCTTTTCATGTGGCTCTGCCCAAAGCAAAGCGTGAACACAGTATTCTTGCCCAGTCCATTGTGGAAGTGGGCCGATTAACAGATCTCACAGGTTAGTGGTAGACAGTTTCCAAGAGTTACCACCTCCACCACCAAGATCTGCCACAGAACAAAATATTTAGAAAGAAAGCTTAGACTGTACGGGTGAGTAAAGTTTAGGGAGAAGAGGCAGCAGCATGGGAAGGGAAGGGAAGCTGATGTGTGGACAGCCATCTCCACAGACTCACGTGGGCCCCTGCACATCCCTCTCCAGCCTGTTCATACCTAATGGCAGAGCCTGAACCGCCTGTGTGGCTTGAGTTCTAGAAGGCTGTTAAGACTTTTTTCACCTAAGGTTGGAGGGCTGTGACCCTGAGTCATCTTTAAGGTACCCCACCTAAACACTGACTCTTTTCAAAGGACTCCAGGAGCAGTGGGTGGTTGGGTGGAGGCTTCTGTCTTAGAGAGTAGTGACAGATCTTGGAGTCAGTGGGTCACCTGGTATTGCCATGGGCACGAACAATGCTTCCGAGAAGCAGCCGAATCCTGGGCCAAGGTATTAGAACAGTTGGTGTCATGGGCAGCCTAGTGTGTGTGTTGAGGTTGCATGGCCTTCATCCTGTAATCACTCAGAGTGTGCTGTGGTTGCCAACGGGCCCCAAGGACACTGAAGGTTGTGTTTTATGTGGTCCAGAATCAGAAGCAACCCTACAGTACCACTGCATTGTAGGAGCAGGTCAGTGCCCAGGAGAGGGGCTAAGTATATAGTTCCATGTAATATTCTTCCCTGACATCTCAGAATGTGCTTTAGGAACAAGAGCAATATGGCAGTGAGCATGAGGGGACAGGCTCTAAGTGGCCTCCAGAGTCCGCAACACGGGTGACCTCTGGACCAAGCTGTAGAAGGTTCCACCTGTGTGACATTATCAGGGAATCACTCTTCTTAGAAGGCAAACCGTCACAACCCAGGAAAAGTCTGGTAGCCACTGGTGGTTTAAAAAGCAAAAATTTCCCCTGACCCATGCTGCTGTAGCCTGTGACTAAGCATCTCCCAGGGTGGTGGCGGCACCATAAGTGACCAGTGGTAGACTGAGGACCACTTGTAGAATCTGTGGGCTCTAGTGCTCAAAGGAGAATGAGAAAATGTTAGCAATCAAGAGTAAAAGGAGCTGAGAGCTGAGCACAGAGCTCAGGCTGCAGAAAGTATACAGAGAGCCAGGGAGGTGCAATGTGCAGCCAGCGGGGCCTACCACCTGAAGCCAGGAAGAACTAGAGCAAACTGCCACATGGGAAGTAGGGGTGGGAGGCACTGGACATGCTGGTAGAGGTGCGGGTGTTGCGCAGGCTCTTTGCACTGCAGCATGTGGAGTCTGTCTCAGCCAGAGGCCAGTGGCCCTACAGCCTGGGACTGAGTTTGCTGCGTCTTCACCCCAGGGCCATGCTGTAAACCCACTGCCATGTGCACTGGAAACAATAGCCAGTGTGAGGACGTTTGTGTCCCTGTGCCCGTCCAGAGGCCTCTCATTGCCCTGGGTTTAGCCTATAGAGGTTAAAAAGGGGGGGGGGTGAGTAGAACAGATCCCTGGGCTGCTGCTTCCACCCTTGTTCTCATTCAGCTTCCTGGTTTGTGAGTCCCTGGTGTGTTCAGGGCAGCAGTTCTTCTGTCTCTGGTATCACCCTGAGTTTTTTAATGCTGCATAGAAAAGCAGCAGCAGCTACAACAAACTGCACCTTGACCATTTTTGGTCTTAGAATGAAATTAATGGGGGCGGAGAAGTATCCTTCCCTTCTGAGAGCCCCAGTATTATCCACCCCTGGCTAAGTAGTCAGCCTGAGCCACTGGAGTAGATAAAGTTTCACAAGAACCCTGGGGTTCAGGGGCTCCAGATTGATCCCTCTTCCTGCCGCAGCTCACACAGTGTTGGAAGGGACAGGAGGATCTGATGCCGTTTGTTGGCTTCCTGGCAGATCAGAGGCAGGCAAGCGTTTTTTGCACTAGGAAGATCCATTGGTCACCCTTCATGAGACTGGACCACAAACATTACTGAGGAACAGGTTTTGCTAAGACATAGTTTAGTTTTATAATCAATCATGGATGAACCATATATGGCTAACTTGGAGTTTGGGCAGGGGGTGGTATTCCCATCAGTGAAAATGAATCAGATTTTTAAAAAACTTTTTAGTTCAGTGGAAGTCACTTCTCAAAAGGTTAAACGTTCCCACTATGATCTTAAAAGCATGTCAAACAATCCGAATCAGACGCCATGAATATGGGCTACAGAACATGGTACAGTCTCAGTGGATGGAATCAAAGGTTTGCTGTCCTTAGAATGTTCTAAAGTGTCAAGGCAGTTGCTTGTGTTTAACTGTGAACAAATAAAAATTTATTGTTTTGCACTCGCAGTGTTGAGATGGAGTCGCTTTGTGCTGGCCTTGGGGGGAGGGGGGAACAAGATGGTCCAAGGCACTGTGGTCAGATTGCATGGTGGGATGGGCAGGGGTGGATGGACTGGAGAACAGAAAATTCATCAGTCTAAAAAGTCATGGCCCTATGTAAAAACAGTGTGTGGAAGAGGGCCACCTCCAACAACATGGCCACTCTAGTCTCCATCTCCAGTCCTTCGGATGGAACCTAGCAAAAGCTTACCCTGGTCCTGGCCAGCTGTGTTGTGATATGCCATCACTACCACCTGCTTGCCTGGTGCCCCTGCCCTGAATTGGTCTCTTGTCTGAATAGGTCTCTTGCCAAACAGAGAGTTCACCCTTGGAGAAGCCTGCAGGCCGGTCTCAGTGGCCTGAGCCTCCCAGAGGCTGTCCACTCTGAAGGGAAGTGCTTGGCTTGACTGCAGTGGCCTCTGGTGATGTTCAGGAGGGCCCTTTGCCTGTATGGCCACTAACCAATTCCCTCTGATGTCTTATAAGTACAGGGTTTTTGTCGGGTAAATCCCAGGAAACCAAGCCAGGCAGAGAAGTGGTAGAACACTTTATTCTTGAATGTCTCCCCCCGAGGAAGCAACAGTACAGAAGCTAAGTCGTCCCCTGTGAAGGGAAAAATCAACAGTCAGACCTCACATCTGTCAAGCTGAGATGCCAGGATTATACATCTTATAGTGTGGGTAGACTAGACTGCCATCAAGACCAGGCTGCTGTCTTGCTCAAGAGACACAAAACAGAATTCTTCTGACTTCTGCCATGGTCTCCCTCTCTCAACTAAAAGAGCATACGTGCCTTATTTTGGTCCCGAGAACTGAACACAAGTGAGCACAGCCCTCTAATTCCCCCACACACCTGTTCATGAGACCTTCCAGCTCATCTTCAGTTTGCCCTTGTGGAGACAGAGCTAAGCAGGCTCCCCTCCAGCTGGCACTCTACAGAGCCAGAGGCCACAGTGTGGGCAGGAGGCCTGGGCATCAGCACGTGGTCCTTCCTCTGGGACACACCCTGCCAACACCATATTGTCTGGGCAGCTCCATGAGAGGGGACCCTTTCATCAACACGGAGGTCAGGAGGCGGAAATGTTAGAAGTGAAAGGCGAGAGAGATTCTCAATAGTGTATTGGCCCCAGTGAGAATGGAGGACAGCGGAAGCCAAGCACATCGACATCCAACGACATCCGCTACAGTTTCCCACCAGGTGGCCTCCAGGGAGGTCTCGGGGCGTCTTTGTCTTTCCCACTAGGTTTGAAGTTCTCTTTTGCAAGCTGCCTATACTTGTGTTTTCCTAACCACTGCTGTGTAACCGTGGTCTGGGCAGGTCTGGTAGTGGCTGGTGCTGCAGTTGCCAGGTTACCCAGGATCTCACTCACATGCTGCAGCACTTTGCGAGGCAGCTTCTCGGAATGAGCAATCCACTCTTTCATTAAGTCCAGGACTATAGGGATGAGGCTGACCACACCTCCATAGTGGTTCCTGGCCTCATCGCAGCTGAGGTGGTTCACCACATCGTGCGGGTACCTGCAGGATAGTGAGCAGGTGGTGAGGGGACTTGACCTCATGGACTAGAGGTGTAAGAACTAGACACACATAAACTCAGGCTTAGTCCTTCTGTGTTCTGATTGAGAAAGTTCAAGGCCAAGAGCCCCAGGTACTTGTGGTATTGATGGCAAGAGCTGTCCACCACCAGGACCAGGGGTTGGAAACCCATCACCTTTGTAAAATACTGGCTACTACCTTTAACCCTTCTCACCCTAACATCTTAAGAGCCCACGACACTCCAGATTTTTCAGCATCACAATGGAATCTCAGGGGATATAACTCCAGTGTCCCCTCTGTAGTCACCTTCTCCCTAGTCTAGTTCCCAGTCTCAGGAGACATTTTTTTCCCTCCTGTGTCTGTGACCTAGTTTTAGGTCAGTTTGATTAAGTCAGTAATTTAGTTGGGGTCTAAGACCTGTATGAACTAGAGGCTGTGCCAGGGGGGTAGAGCCAGCTCTAGGTCCCCGTCCTCTCAGCAGAGACTCTGCCCCGTGACAGACTTACTTTGCTCTGAGGCTGCTCAAGTCATTGCTTTGGCTAACCAGGGTTTTGCATTTCTCGAGAAGGCTGTTGGTGACAGGGGTGCCGGAGTGCAGGGCCTCGAAGTGCTGGCAGAGCTTGTTGAGCTCCGAGCAGATGTCCATAAACATGAGCAGAATCCGCCGGTCAGTGGAGTTGTTGCAGTAGTGTTCCATGTAGCTTTGCACCTGCAGGGCCAGCATGTCAGCAGCCGCAGTGGCAGCACACTGCCCCAGGCTTCCCGCGATCGCAGGCTTCATGACACAAAACATTCGAATGTTCAGGTCATGACATACAGCTAATGTTTGTGTTCCAAGCGCCATTGCAAGAAACATACTTCCCTAAGTCTCCATTACAAGAAACATACTTCCCTAAGTCTCCATTGCAAGAAACATACTTCCCTAAGTCTGACCTCCCCTACTAGTCACCTAAGTTCTCCGCATTTGGTCGGGACTTTTTAGACATTCCCTAAATGCTAGAGGTTCAGACAAGGGAAAAGGACCTGCTTGGATCAGAAGTGGCCTGACTGACTTGCCTCCTCACACAGTCCCTGGGCTTCACCACCCTGCTTACCCAAACTACTGAGAAGGAGGAGGAGGAGGAGAAGAAAGAAACCTTTGGGTTGGTTGTACTGTGTTCTAGAGTTAGTCTGCTACTGACTGTCCACAGGCCAATGCGGTGTGCTCTCTACCACAACTAAGATTCAGAGACCAACTACAATGTGTGTGTGTGTGTGGGGGGAACGATTGGTGGGGAGCACAAGCTCATACCAGACCTCATATAGCAAGTACGCTTCCAGACCCCATGCGGCTGTGCAGGTAGCACGGGGTCCCAGCCAAAAGGAGTCACAAAGCCTGCTGAGAACACCGATTCTCTGACCTGTGCTTCCACTTGCTGGTTGGGGGTCTTTTGCCAGTTACTTAGGACCATCAAGGGACTTTGCTTCTGAGCACAGATGAGTGGTCTTATTTGAAAGAATGAGTTGCAGGACTGAGTGGTGGATTCAACCATGTCAGCCAGCTGTGCTCTCTGGAGTGAGGAATGGGGCGCGGCCTCCCTCCACACTCCGCACCGTTTGTCTAGACAGATCTGAAGGGATCCCCTCCCAAGCTTGAGAGGGGCAAGGTTTCAACAGCTCACCATCCAGGCACCCGGGGTAGGGCTGCTTCAAAGTGTGACCACAACCCAGGGGCATCCTTGTGTTCAAGGGCGAGCCCTTCCGAATCTGAGGTGGGAAGCCCCACCATGCAGGTGTGCTTTAGGTAAATTGGACGTGGGCCACTATTAGAGACTGAAAATCTGTCCCGTGTGCTAGGGGAATGTAAGCAAATGCCCTTTTAGTAGTTCAGGGGCAGAAGCATGGAACAGTGGACCACTGTGATAGATAGTTGTTGGGGATGCCGGCTGCAGGCAAGGATTTTCTTCATGTCGGTGTTTTTCAAGTAAAAAAAAAAAAAAAAAGAAAGAAAAGTTTCACAAAATTTAGAAAAAGAATGTTGAAGAGTGCCTTTGGCAAAGGTCGCCTGTTTTCCTCAGTCTCCTTTCTCCTGAGTACTTGGAGCCTGTACCACACCTATCCCCAGCCCCCTTTAAGTCTTCAGGGGAGCATGACTCCTTTGTGGTAACCTTAACATTTTAGTTCTAGGGTCTAGCCTGTATGTGTAGTCTTAACTGCCCTGTGGGCTGGGGGCCCTAAGGTCCAGAAAGGCCTCCACCTGCCACTGAGTGAACTTGGACAGTAGTTCATCCTTAAAGAAATGGGCCAAATAAAGCGATGGGCTTCCATCAGTGAGCTGAGCCAGTTGCCAGTTTGTGGTAGAGTCTGTTGAGAGGGACCTTTACCTACCGGCTCATCAGCAAATCCAGTGCTCAGCCTAGGTAATGATGGACACTTCGAGTGCTTAGTATGGGCTGTGGATGCTGTCATTAGATATGCCTTACAGGTGGGGAAACTGGGGCTTAGTGATGAGATATGGTCACTGGCTCAAAGCTACAGGGTGGCAGGCGGACTTAGGCCCAAGCTGTCCAAGTCTCAAGCAGGACTTTAATCACTGTTATATGGTGTGTATAACAGAGGGACTCTCCGTCAGCTAGAACCCGAGTCCGCATTCCAACTCACACGCACCTGTCCTCTCCGGGGCTCCACTGTTTGTGTTTTGGGGGAGGGGCGGGGACACACACACACCCCTACATGCACACGCACATGCGCACGCACGCACGCACGCACAAGCACGCCAGGCATCACCTGCTCGATACTGGAGATGGGCCGGATTTTGTCGTGGGCATTCTCCCGACAATGCTCCAGGGCGGCAATGAAGGTGAACTGTTGCTGCTGGAAGAGCTTATACTTCTGCTCGATGCTGCGGAGGGACTCTTTCACCTCATTCATTGTTGCTCTTAGGTCTCACAGGACAGGAAGGGTCTGTTGGGAGGAAGAGGAGAGCCTTGAAGCCCCAGGGGCCAGAACCTCCGTGCAGCTTTGGATGGAAGCATCCTCCCAAGGCAATGTGTCCCTTCTTTGTGGAAAAGGAAGCAGGGCACCAAGTCTGACCCTTGTCTATTTACCCTCCCAGGACACAGTCTGCCATGAACTGTGGCTTCCTTCTCCGGGGGACAGTTTCTGTGGTCCTCAGTGTCTCCAGATCACAGGGTTCACCCGCGTACACACACACACTATCTTTTGAGTGTGTGTGCACACAGCATCTGGGACCTCTCTGTGGCAGAATCAGTGATTCAAGGGCATGCCATAAGACCCCCAAACCAGCAACATATCAGTTTTTTAAAAGTGTCTATTACAGTGAAGTTGATGAAAGTCTGGGGATTCTTCCTGTGAGAAAACCAGGGTAAAGAAAGAGTTTCTCTCTCTCTCTCTCTCTCTCTCTCTCTCTCTCTCTCTCTCTCTCTCTCATTTGCAGGTTTCCAGGGTAGGTATGGGTGTGGGCTCTTCCCGTGTTTATTACCTGCATTTCTTGATCAGTAAAGCCAACTATAGGAAGTACAACCCAGGGGCCATCACTGATGTGATGCTGGGTGTCCTCACGCACTGAGGATCCCCTGAGCAGACATGACAGGGGTGCTCTACTCCATGTTGTCATGGTTTACTGACCTCTGACAAAATGCGTATAGTCTTTAGGGAATGTCAGAGCAGGAAGGGACCTCAGCGGTCCCTAGCCTGTAAGTCCCAGGAGGTATTTGGAGACCTAGAGATAGGGGAGTCCCCGCAAGTTTGTGCCATCGATTGATCCCAGGGTCCCAGGCTTCCCGATGTCTAAACAGCATCCTCACTACCCCACATCCCACCACCCCTCCTTGGGTACCAGAGTCCGGGCTCCAGCATGCCAGCCTGTGTCACACACTCCAAGGCCATTCCAGGGTGCTGGACGTAGCAGAGGCCAGCCACACAAGGAAAAGTCTAAGGACGGCCCATTAAGGAAGGTGCATTGGTGGCTTCCTTGTGAGGACACTGAAGCTGGAATCCGCTTCTGTGACAAAGTAAATGGCAGCCAGAGAACATAACAACTAAGAACAGACCAGAACATGGTGTCTATGGACGCTGGCCCGCACAGCCCAGAGCCTGGAGAGGACTAGAGGAGACCCTTCAGAGGGCCTGGCTTGTCCCAGTGTTCTGACAGCCCAAGCCAGCACCTCATATACATCTAACAGAACATGCACTGAGTCTGCCGACAGGGGCAGTAGCTGCAGCCCTGGTTGGCCTGGTGCAGGTCAGGCCCCTGGAGCCAGGGCAGGACGTCCCTCCCTCCCTCCCTCCCTCCCTCCCTCCCTCCCTCCCTCTCCAGTCTCCCTGCCTGCCCAGCTGTTGACACGGGTGGGGACGGGGGGGGGGGGGGCTGAGACTCTTGTTTGTTGGGCACCTGCTATGACCTTGGCCCTTCCTCATGGAGCAGAGCTGCTCACCGGGCACACAGCTCTCTCTCATCCTCCCCTGAACTCTGACACACCGGGGAGGGGGGAGGGGGGAGGGGGGAGGGGGAGGGGGAGGGGGAGGGCTAGGGAAGACAAAACTTAAGGGTGGGGTGCCAGAATCCTCAGCATCCATTCAAGAGAGTAAAGAAATACTTAAAAAGAAAGAAAGAAAGAAAGAAAGAAAGAAAGAAAGAAAGAAAGAAAGAAGTCCACAAGAGTAAAACAACAGAATTTTGGAGAAATACTGTGTCTTCCCCTACTAGAGCCTGTGGCAAAAATCTGAAAATAAATCTGAATAAGAAAAATCTGTAATAAAAGGCTTGTCTTTATTAAGTGTTGATAGCTTACTCTAAATGGATTTTTTTGCCTTTCATTTTGAATTTTGAAGAATAGTGCATTCATGTATCTACTTTGACTGTTGAGATTCAGGGCCCCTTGTGGTTCCATTCAGAGACCAGGGCTCCAGCTCGAAGCTTACGAATGACTCAAGTTGTAACCTAGGGAAGTCGGAGAGGCCCAGTGGTGGGTGTGCAGGGAGATGGGGAATGTGCCTCGCCGGCCTGGCTTCTGCCGATGCTGGCCCGTGCTGTGGCTGGAGTCACTAATCAAGGCCATTCTGCAACCACCAGCCCCAGATTCAGATCCGCCTCTCCTGTTTAGCCCTAACTACTGACCACAGATGACAATAGTCTGAGCATGTCCCTTAACATACAGGAATGGGCAGCATCCTGCCCTGTGCCACATGTAGTAGTCGGGTGCCAGGCTCCGCGAAGCAATGGACAAGGTATATGAGGCCCTGCCCTGGATGGACTCTACTGGAGTGGGAGGCGGGCAGGGCAGGGCTCAGAGAGGGGCAGGGGTGGACACACAGAAACCAGGGCCATGCAGTCAGCCAGAGGCCCATCTGTAGACATCTGCAAGGCACTGGTTTGACAATGGTATTGGAATAGCCTCTCACTCTAAGGTGTTCTAGGGAAGACCTGGGCATGCGTCACCTCAATCCCTGGCCACAGCGCAGGACAAGGGACCACAATAACCACAGAGGATGATCTGAGGGAGAAGCTAAAACCACACGGGAAGTGGGTGAGGCGCGATGTCACATCCCTGCTTGACTCAGTGTGGCTCTTTGATTAGACCCTCCCTCTTTTATATTCCTTAGAGACAGGGTGACAGGCATCAGGTTGGCTGTGGCTGCTGGGGAGCAGGTGGGAGGTGCTAGCAAGGATCTGAAAAGCTAGGCAACTCCTTCTAGGGTCCCCCCACTAGCTGGACTCATGGACCGCATTTCCACTCCTATCCCAGAGCAATGAGGACTAGCACTCAGGGGGCTCACTCCAGTGTGCTCAGCTCTCTGCCCGTCCTCTGGGCTCCCAGGTTCTCCAAAGAAGCCATGCTAACTGGCTTGCTGTGCCCCATGAGCTCCCTAGAGCAAACCTGACTCAGGTCTTGATCCTAGCAACTTGTGACATGAACACGTCAGGGGTGTCACAGAAAGGGATGTAACTAGCTATCCAAAGTGATTGGCCCCTGACCACAGGCCTCTGCAGCCAAATTAGAGCAGATGAAAGGCCTGGATGTGGGCACTGTTCTCTCTAGGGGAGAAGGGAGAGCGAGGTGATTACCCCATAGGTTTGAGGCTTTAATTGATTTGTATTTTTCCAGGCTGCTAAAGAAGATTAGATCACGGTATGAAAAGTGCCTAGGGCTTAAAATAAATGAGGAGAGACGAAAGCCACTTCAAAAAATGTCCAGGAAGCATACTGAAACCCCAGTGCAGGCTGCAGCGTGGCTGCTACTTGCTTTGTTGGGGAGACCTCATCTTTGCTTCCCCAGCTGACAAGTCTACCAAGGCCCGAGGCCTTTGAGAAAGCAGGTCACAGGGATGGGGGGCTGCGGTGCCGGCTTTACATGGGCAGGTGTCATAATCCCAGGTCAGGACTCCAGTTCTCAGCCTTGAGGCTCCCTCTGATTTCATTCTCAGCCCCTGGGCAAGACTTTCCCCTTTGCTAGGCCTCAGTCTCTGTTTCTGTAAAAGAAGGGACTTTGGATAGAAACTCTTCAAGCTATTGAAACTTCCTCTCTCTGCCTAGCAGCTGGTGAGGAGAGAAATCCAGAAAGAGGAAAGGACCTGCCCAAAGTCACCCAGCTAACTCCTCTGTCTCATTCTGCGGGGTCTTCTTGTCTGTATTCTGAGTGGAAAGGTTTTCCTTTGACTGCCACTGCCTGGCGCTGAGGCCCCGGGAGCTCCTGAAAGCACAGACAACTTGGTTCCTGACCCATGTAAACAGATGAACTACAGGAGCCGAGGGACTCAGTTCCGAGGCTGCTCTTCCAGACGGCCTGGGTTTAGTTCTCAGCACCTAGATCTATCGGTCTCACTGCCCGCAACTCCAGCTCCAGGGTTCCAAACTCCCTTTCCCAGCCTCCGCTCTTCCTCTGTCCCACCCGTATACACATAAATAAATATAAAACTTGTGCGACTGGAGCTACTGTTGTCCAAAGTGATTGAGGTGAGATTAAAATTAGTCTGAAGATTAAATGAGATATCGCTGTGTACCCACACCGTCCACTTCCTACAGACTAGTCACTATCGGGTGCTTCAGGGTAGTCGTGGGAGGAATGCCTGAGTGGTTCCCCACTGCTCAGGGTAGACATTTAGGCCCATGGCAAATTTGTCAAATTCACAACATCCAGAGTTGAATTTGCGGCTGTCCCTGTAGGCTGTAAGTACCTCCCTCTGGGTACACAGGGCCCTTCCTCCACGGTGCCACCCTTGCCCCTTCCACGGCCGCGCGCAGCTCTTGTCCCTCTAAGCCAGGACACCTCCACCTCTTTCTCCCCGACTCCCCTAGTGTTTTCGACCCAGCTCGTGGTCGGCGCCCCAGCCCCCTTTACCCTGGTTTGACTTGGACTGGCCTTCGCCTCACAGTGTGCCCAGAAGCTTGCAGTGCCTCCGTGGGTGTGCGGGCCCCGGAGGGCAGGAGGACCCTCCTAAGGTACCAGGAAATGGGCGTGGGCGGGGTCGAGGCCATAGAGACCAGGCGGGCTTGGCCGATTGTGACCACAGGTGCTATGGCAATCCGGTCACATGGCTCGGCCGGCCGCCCAAACCAGGAGATCCGCCTAGTTTCCCCCTGGACCTGGGCACTTATGACTTTTGCTCCTGTAGACACCGGTCCCACTTCTGCCTCAGCATTTCGTTTAAAGATGGGGAAAGTGAGATCCAGGGAGCAGGGTCAGCTTCCTGCGCCCAGATCCACACAGTGGCTACTTCAGAAGCAGGGCTTGTTTCTGCCATCCGATCCCTCTCGGCTCCCGCCCTGGAGACATCTAAAAGGGCGGCCCCTCAGGGCGTCCTTGAATCCTTGCTTTGTGCCCCCTCCCAGCGTCCTAGAGCTATTGTGTTGTGGCTCCACAGACGTCCTGGGGTTTTAAGTTGTGGCTGTCCGCGGCTCCTCTGCCCTGGGGAGAGAGAGCAGTGGATGGAACCCGGGACCAGGACTCGCCCCAGCTGAGGCGCTCACCGATGACGCATAACTTGGCGTCCTAGCAACGCCGTTACTAAGGAGCGGCGCGTTGTCCGAAACATGGATGCAACCACTGCCCCGCACCGCATCCCCCCGGAAATGCCTCAGTACGGGGAAGACTACCACATTTTCGAGATGATGCAGGTGACCGGGTGCCCGAGGATAGGGAGTACAGCTACCGGGCCGCGCGGTCTCGGGGTCGGGGCAGGGGAGGGGAGGAATCCTTTTCCTCAGTTTCCCCACCTGTGAAATCGCGCAGTACTCTCCAGGGCTTCTTCTGGAATTGTGTGGGAAACCTCAGCAGGTTCCAGAGCCCTGAGTATTACCTAAGCTGGGCCTTGGAAGCCCTAACAAGTTAGGCTCACCCCACCCACCGCACTCTAAGACCAGTTAAAGGGATAAGCAACAGTAAAAATAAATAAATAAATAAATAAATAAATAAATAATTCAGAGAAAGATTTATTCCCTGTGACCTCAGTGGGAAGAGGAACAAGAAGTCCAGTGATCTGCTCCCCGGGTCTAGTTTTGGGGTCCGGAAAGGATTAGATTTAGAGGTGCATAACTAAGCAAGTTAAGTGTGCTCCCCCACACACCACTGACCCATGCGGTCCCACACACCACTGACCCATGCGGTCCTGCACACCACTGACCCATGCGGTCCCGCACACCACTGACCCATGTTATCCCGCACACCACTGATGCATGTTGTCCCGCACACCACTGACCCATGCGGTCCTGCACACCACTGATCCATATTTGTCTCCGCTCCACTCCCCCTTGCAAGGTGGTCTGACAAGTGGGAGGAACTCTGTGGAGTCTTCCCAGGAGACCAGCTCTTCCGGCTGGGGGTGCAGTCTTTTCCTTCTCCCAGAGAGAGGTTCCTGGGAAGTTCCAGTTCTTATTGTCTTGAGACAATTCTCAACCATTGTCTCAGCTGTCAGCCAAAGGGACACATGTGTTTGTCTCATGAGGGTGTCTTTGACCCTGATGGGACAAGTAGGGGACTGCGTAAGTTTTAGATGACACCCCTATCCAGGTGGTCTCCCCGAGGGCAGCAGTACTTTCTACAGGGCCTCCAGCCTCAGAACTGGCCTTTTGAAAGCCCTTGTCCTCGTCCTTATACTGGCTCCCTGCCTGTCCTGCTTCCCAGCCAACTGTGGCCTTTGGCCAAACAAGTTTTTGACTTGTGCTCTCCCATGAAAACGGCTTTTAGGGACTGGACTGATGAGCTTTCTAACACTTAGTGATTCGGGGGCCACAGGTAAACTAGAGCTCAGTTTCCAGTACCCTATTCTGCAATTTGAGGTTTTACATGCACACGCACATGTACACATGCACATACACATGCATGCACACACACACACACACAGAGAGAGAGACAGAGAGAGAGACAGAGAGACAGAGAGAGAGAGACAGAGAGACAGACACACACACAGAGAGAGAGAGAGAGAGAGAGAGAGAGAGAGAGAGAGAGAGAGAGAAACCATGGTAGCACATGCGCCCAGGCCAAGGAACGCAAGTCTACCAAGCATGCTTCCTTTGGAAAGTGTTAATGGAGGGAGACAGAGAGTGGCCAGCCACAAATAAAACAGCAGATCTCAGAGGAGGGGCATGAGAGGGGAGATTCATGATCCTGACGTGTGTTCTTGTTGGGTTGGTGGGGCGATAACCAAGAATACTTTATCCTATTATCATTTTATTTTCAAATAATCTTAGACTTGGGAAGTTATAAAATGGCGTTCATCTCTTATCTGCCCTTGGGCCAGGTAACCTGGGTCTTCTCAAAGCCATGAAGCAGAAGTGGGTACAGTGCCTGAGCCTCCGCTGCAGGCTTCTTTTTCGCCTGCTTTTGGGGTTCTGTGGTGTCATGTAGAGCTCTCTGAAGTTCTCTCAGATGTCGGGGGCTCGTATGTGATCCGCGGGCCCACTGCTGTTCATCCTCGTTGACATGCTGTCCTCAGAATTCAGCTCACTGTCACAGACTTGGCTTGCTTTTGGCTTGTCCTGAGAAATACTCTTGGCCTTACCAGTCTGGAGCATGCAGATGTGTTATCTGTGTAAACTTAGTCGAGAAGTGAGTCAGCCCAGCTGTGCCACTGAACAAGTGGTAGGGGGCCATGGAAGGAGAGCTGAGGCCCCAAGAAGAGGAGGGGCTTGCCGATGAGATCTAGTCTGAACAGGCTTCCCATCGGTGCTCTTGACTACCCTGCACCTCTTTGTCCTCATAGGCCCCTCCCACCTCCTCTGCAGCCTAGCTCCTGTCGGCCCTCCAGTTCCCTGGTGTGCCACTCTGAAAATTGCTTCCTCTGCTGTGTTTTGCTCAGTTGGCTTAAATGGCCAGAATATCCAGGACTCTTTAAATACTTGGCTGATAAGTAGTCTGTCCCACTGCGGAGAGACTCAGCCACTAGTAATGGCTTCGTTTCTCGGCTAGCATCTGCCCTGGGTACCTACTATAATTGTGTAGCCAGGGAGGACCGCAGAACCCATGGATTGGTCGAGCAGGACTGGGGGGAGGCAGGGAACACAGGGACACATGGCAGGCCTGTGCAGGAGCAGGGGCATCAGGGCTGATGACCAAGAAGCCAGGTCAAGGAGCAAGAGGCGTTCTAGGTAAAAAGGCCAGCATTCACTGAGGCGCTGCCACAGGACAGCCGTGCAGGATAGTGGGAAGACTGCGTGGGAAACACAAAGGGAGATGAGGTGGGGGGACCTGGCCGCTTGGGCTTCCTCAGGCCTCTGCTGCCAAGGATGCCAGCAGATGTCCCAACAGGTGTTCTCTGTGGCAACCAGGGTCCCTGCAGGTGTTAACCTCTTGCTCTCTGTGCCCACAGAACATGCTGGAGCAGCTCCTGATCCACCAGCCGGAGGACCCCATCGGCTTCATGATCAGTCACCTGCGCAGGAACAATGACAATGGTGAGCACCCACTCCAGTGCGGGGCAGCTGCTGCCCCCTTCAGCGACGCTGAGCCGTCCTGACCATGGCCCAGAGCCCTCTGTCCTGTGTGTGTCTGAAAGGGGGATCAGAACAGGAGAGGGAGGGGAGGTACTTTGACAAGCTGCAGTAGTTAATTGGAGAATGCCTTCTTTTTCTTTTTTGAGCCCAACTAATAAAAATTCTCTTGCCAGGCTATTAAAATGCAAACCCCAGAATGGCCCATGTAATCAATTATTAATGCTTCCGCCTGCCCTCGCTGATGTCGCCTATTGGGTTTAAACTCTCTGATCACTCCACTTGTCAGGTGAAGTTTGGTTTCTGGTCTACCTAGACAGCGAATACTTGGACTTTTCCAAGGGTCTCATTATCAGCACCTGCTAATGAGTTGCGGAGCTACCCCAGTCTCGGCCAAATGCAGGTTGGCTAGACCCCAGGCTCCGGTGCAGAACTTGGAAGAGAAAGGTCCTCCAACGAGCAGGGCCCCTTCCTGCATCCCAGGTTTTATATTTGCCAAGCCAAGAGAGGACTCTCGTGCCCTGGGTGAGCCACTGAAGGATCTTGGTTGGTTGGTTTAGTTTCTCACTGGTTCATTAGCAGTTCTGAGGAAGCTTTCTCTCACCAGTAAAGTTGGCATCCAGGGCCTGAGATGCCTCATGGTGAATCTGGGCTGCCTATGTCAGAAAGGATGCTAAATTGTCTAAGAAAAAATAGGTTTGGGTTTAAGCTGGGTGTGGTGGCACGCACCTTTAATCCCAGCACACAAGAGACAGAGGCAGGTGGATTCCTGAGTTTGAAGCCAGACTGGCCTACTGAGTCTACCCAGGACAGCCAGCGCTATCCAGAGCAAACTCATTTTGAAAAAACAAAACAAAAAAGTTAGGTTTATAAAAGGTTGAGAGAGGAGGGCTGCAGAGATAGCTCAGCAGTTAAGAGCACTTGCTACACAATGTGGGGACTCCAGTTCGGATCTGGCACCCCCATAACAGACTGGGTACTCCACAAATGCCTGTCTGTACCTTTCGCTCTGGTGGGGGGTCGTCAAATGCCCTCTTCTGGTCTTGGCATGAACATAGTCACAGACACCCACCCTGCACAGACAGAATAAATCTTGTGATGCTTAAGCTATAACTGACAGCTCGACCCAGCCCACTGTGGGCGGCACCGTTCTCACACTGTGTGAAACTAGAGAAATCCAGCTGAGCACGCGCAGGCCAGAGCAGGCAAGCAGGTTCTCCCTGCTCTTGACTGTGTATGTAATGTGACCGGCTATGTGAGGTTCCTGCCTTGACTTCCCTTCAGCAATGAACTGTAGCCTGGAATTGTAAGCTCTACTAGCCAGCTAATTATCTAACTAATCTAATTATAAGCTCTACTAACTACTAACTATAGGCTGCATTTTACCATGGTAGTTTGTGATTTAGTGACAGAAATGAAACTAGATCGCTTCTCGGCCTTTTGGCTAAGATCAAATGTAGAAATGAAACTAGAAGAAATATTTAGTTATTTTAGGTTTTGTTTTTTTTTTTTTTTTTTTTTTTTTTTGGTTTTTTTGAGACAGGGTTTCTCTGTGTAGTTCTGGCTGTCCTGGAACTCACTCTGTAGACCAAGCTGACCTCGAACTCAGAAATCCGCCTGCCTCTGCCTCCCAGTGCTGGGATTACAGGCGTGCGCCACCACGCCCGGCTTAGGTTTTTTTTTTTTTTTTTTTTTTTAATGAAGGTATCGAGCAGGCCCCAGCTCACCAGCCTTCTCCACACAGTCAGAATGAGGGTCCTCTTTTATCCTAAGTCCAGCATGTGGACCTCAGCAGGGAGCTCTAAGGGAGCCCTCTTCCAGGGCACAGATGGCTGAGTCTGGGTTCCCCAGCACTCGGCAGAGATTGAGACCACAGACTGAGTGGAAGCTGAGCCGTGCCAGGAGGGGCGTGGAGGATTCTATTTCCTCGAATTCCATCTGCTTCTTCCAACCTCACCTGTCCTGCCCGGGGCCCTTCCTTCTGCCTCCTCCCCGTTGGCCGTGCTGGAGGGAGCGCCTGCACTGGCCCTCTCTGCTGCTGACGTGAACGTCCTGCCTGGGTGGGTGTGCCTCTCACCTGAGGCAGAAACTTAAGGGTTCTTTGGAGAGTCAGATGTGTTGGATGGAAACTGGCATTTTAGTTTATAGGTTGGCAGGCAGCGGTGGTTCAGTCTGCTCATAAACATCTCATGGATGCACCAGCAGTCCAGTTCAGTGGAGTCAGGTCAGCAACAGCAGTGGCACGACCCAGCAGAGAGAACCAGGGCTCAGCCTCAGCTCCAGTCAGCAGGAGGGACCCGGAGGGACACCAGGAGACGTTCTCAGCTGTGTCTCTCTCAGGGAAACAAAGGTCAACGAAGGCTCGAGACCCAGGAGCGTTGCACAGCTAGCTGTACCAGCAAGCCAAGCTCTGTCTCTGTCACTCCGTGGAGTCCTATTTACACCCTCCACACATCACATGTCCTCCACGTGCCTTACCTCAGCACGTGCATCCAACCATCCCTAGTCCGAGGAGTCCCGACAACGGAAGGCAGACCAACACATGCGTGTTGTTAGCACAGAATCCTTCATCACGTGTCCCTTCACATGCTTGCTTTAACAGAACATCCTCTCTCCTGTGTCTGCTTCAGCTAAACAGTCCTTCACAGGGCTGCCTTAGCCTTTCACCTGTGTCCACTTCAGCTAAACACTCCTTCACATGTTTGCCCCAGCAAAGCACCAACCAACCGACTTTCTTTTTGTTGTTGTTGTTGTTGTTTTGTCTTGTTTTGTTTTTTTTCGAGACAGGGTTTCTCTGTGTAGCCCTGGCTGTCCTGGAACTCACTCAGTAGACCAGGCTGGCCTCGAACTCAGAAATCTGCCTGCCTCTGCCTCTCAAGTGCTGGGATTACAGGCGTGCGCCACCACCGCCCGGCCCAACTGACTTTCTAAAAGGACCTTTAAGTTTCCACTTCACTCGGGGGATTTATTTTTTTTAGGATTTATTTATTGTCATTATTTGTGTATGAGTGGTTTGCCTGCATGTATGAGTTCACCATATACATGCAGTACCCACGGAGGCGCATATGGTTGTGAGCCACCATGTGGGTGTTGGAAACTGAGCTCAGGTCCCCTGCAATAGCAGCTAGTGCTCATAATGACTGAGCTCTCGTTTCACACGCCCACTGTGAGGGGGAAACCTTTTGAGCCAATAGCCTGGGGCGTCTGTAAACCTCAGCCTGGAGGAAGAGGCTGGAACTTGAGGCTGCTCTGCCTTCTCTTCCTGTCTCAGAGCGGCTTTTCTTTTCGGCATCAAATGCTAGTTTGCTCAAGTCTCTGCATCCCCACTCTGGGCTGGCCTCAGGGTGATTGATGCCTGCTGCACCTCCTCCCTGTATGACAATCTGCTTGTGGCCACCTGCTACATACCTGCCACACCAGGGCTGTGACTTTGTAAAGCCCCTCTGCTGCAGGCCTGTGTTGGGGACGGGCCAGCCTCTCACCTGTCATGGGAATGGGTGTCACTTTCCAGCCCGGATGATCTTCGGGCACACACACTTAGGTCCGGTAACCGTGGCTTTAGCAGCTTAATTATCTCCTAGTTCTCCATAGTACTCTCAGGCCTGGTGAGCATTTATGGGACATCTGCATCTGGCTAGGGACATTCACAGGCTTTCATCCCCAGAAAAGCAAGGATAAGAGGGGGCAGAGGCGGAGCAGCAGGGTGGCTACCTTGCTGTTGCCAACTTTTCTGGGGTGTCTCAGATAAGACATGTGACATCAGCTTGAGCCACACCTCTCTGGAGCGTAGTGGGGTCCCAGGACATCCAGCATGCATTTCCCTCTCTGCTGGGCAGCAGTAAGAGTAGCTTGCCTCGTAGCCACCAGAGCCTAGCCCGTGACTCTCCGGCTTCCAGGCAGTGGGACAGACATGGGCACACGTAACAGTGGCCAGTGACTGACACGGGAGGCAGAAGCCATCCGGCCTGTGAGCACGCTCAGGTGGGAGGGAAGGAGCCCCACACTCGGCCTAGCAGCCCCTTTGCCTCGAGAAAAGCATTTAGTACAAAGTGAGCGTTTACGGTGGCCCTGGGCAATATTAGCACAGGCGGTGGAGGATATAATGGAGCATTTCGCTTCTTATCAAACGCTTGTCCAGGAAAGCCTTGTATTAGAGTTCTGATACCTGAGGGGTTCCTTGTGAATTTTAAATCATGTTCCTAGTTAAGCCTCAAAAGGCTTCATGGATGGAAAGGTTCTTTGATTTTCTTTGAAGTGGTTGGAGGGGTCTGATTACTCTTGGCAGCCAAGCCGCCTTTTATGACACTGTTTATAAATAATTACTCATGAGCTAGGCTGGAGTTTCAAGGTGTTAGATTTTAAGAAACCAAAATTAGTCATATAAGTGGGTACGAGGAGTTGGGAGGGGAGAGGAGGCACGATGTCCTCTTTAAAGTGTTTCCTTGGGCGTGTACAATTTGGGTGCCTCTTACAGGCGCCAGGAAGAGAGAGGAGAGGTAGAGCATCTCCCCCCCTCCCCTCGGAGCCCAGCCCAGGGCCTTTACCAAGATAAACACACCGGCCAGGTGCCGAGCTTAGTCCCAGGATGCCCCGGTTACACCCTCAGTGCAAGATGAGTCTCCCTCCTGCCCCAGCACCAGCGCCCCTGAGCCCTGGCGGATTTGGCTGGTGGCATTCCAAGGAATGGGCTAAGGCCTGTGCTCAGAGCAGCGGGTGCCCAGTGGGCCCACACAGCAGCCCCCATCCTCCTGGCCTTGTCGGAGCAGACCTCCTCTCCTCAGTCGCGCAACTTTCCTGAGTTCTAGCAGGAAACCTCTCTTTCTGCCTTTGGTCGCTCCCCCTGCTGCTCTCCAAACCCTAGAATGAACTTTGGCTCCACCCGTACCTCAACCTTTCTCTGGACCGAGCGTCCACAAACCCACCTCATTTCCACACTTGGGCTGCAAATGGCATTTCCTACCTGCTGTGGCGTCTCTCACTCCGGTGGATGCCCTGCGCGGCCTTGTCCAGGCCTGTGTCTCTGGAGTAGGAGTTGGGCCCCTTGCTTCTAGACCTGAGCCCTGCCCTGACATCTCAGATGCTGGGAAATGCCCCCCGTTTCCATGGCAGCCTGTGCCATGTGCTGCCCCACTTTGGTAGAGGCTCTGTGAGGCCTGATTCCTGGATGCCAGTGGTCGGTGGCAGCCTCGGGGACCACAGAGCATCAAGGACAAAGGCTGTGCTGTGGTGTCAGTGCCTGGGACTTGAAGCCTTGCTTAGGGGTGTCCTTCCTGGGAGGTAGCCCTGGCGTGGCTCCTAGCTGTGTGGGATTCTTTGAACTTCCTCCCTTTTACTAAAGCGTGTCCTGACTTGGCCACCTGAGGACTCTTAGCAGTTCCCTACAATGCTGTCAAGCAAAGGGAGCCCTTAGTAGGTGGCAGCAATGGCGACTCTCAGTGGTTACATCCAGAGCTTGGGACAGTCCAGATGGCCATTGCAGATGCTGCTGTGTTTGTGACAGTTGTGACCACTGACATGTGGATCAGACTTTGTACCTGTCCCCAGAGGACTGGCCATTTGCTGAGGACAGCTGTGACTGATTTTTAGGCCTTGTAATGGAGTTTACCACAGAGAAAGGGAAGCTGCTGCACCTAGCTTGACCGAGCCCTTCACAGCATAACCAGGGTGTAGGCTCAAGCGGGAAGAAGCCCTGAGACCCTGGGAATCTCCTGGGTGCGTGGAGGCGAGGACATTCTGTCAGGGATATGCCGAGTGAAAAGCATGTTTGGATCATCTGGGGAAACCAGGGCTGCCTTAGGCCTCTCAGCGCAAAGGAGGGGATCGCTTGGGACTCCAGAGGGATTCTCTGAGCCCCAGAGCTGTTAGGAAAAGCAGGGCCTATCCCAGCCTTTTGGAAGCAATGCTCCTGAGGGGTCCAAGGGAACCTAAAGTACCGGGGGGCTTGGGCCAGCAGAGTACTGTGGTACCGGAGTTATATGGCTCACTGTGCCTAGCCTGCCCGCTGTGTGGAGACATGTGGAACCACTGTCAAGGCCTCTGGTCCTGTGCCACTGTGAGACTTTCAGAGGCGGGGCAGGGGGGTGGGGGTGGGGGGTAGGGGAGGGCAGTGGGAAGGTCATCTCACACTCTCTCCCACCTTTTCCTTGGAAGTGAGAAGATACTGGGAATTTGGGCAGAGATCTATTTAAATGTAAGCGATCTAGAAGGGTGTCCATGTGCTTGACCACTAAACTACTGTTCTAAATGATGCTCTCTGTCCCCAGAGCGGACAGTCGTCCATGCCTCACCACCACACGGAGAACAGTCCTTCCAGCCCCATGTGCACGGTAGAGCCGCAAGAGAGTTAGGATAGATAGTGTTCCCATGTCCTCAGGCTAAGGGGAGTCACTCTGGACAAGTAGGATGGAGGTGACTTCAAGACACTTGACTGGCAGTCCCCCCTGGCTTATGCGTCCATCTGATCTTATCTGTGCTCGCGCATGCCCTGGCCCTTTTCACTGTGGCACGGTTCTCTTGCCAGCAACCACTCGCTGGTTTCTGAGATGACCCGCTAGGGCTTCTGCAGAAAACAACCCTGTCTCAGAGCCAGGACTCACAGCCACAACGGAGCTGCCAGGGTTTTAAAAAATTTGCATAGAAATGCCTGCATTCGAAACAAAGACTTACCCACCTTGGGTTTATAAATCTGGCCTAGACACCGCAGGTTTCTTTCCATTATTTTCTTCTGTAAAATGATGGGGTGGGAGGATTCAATTTGCTAAATAAGAAGGCATATATATATATATATATATATATATATATATATATACATGCACACACACACACACACACACACACACACACACACACACATATATATATATATATATAAAGGTACCAAAGGTCAATTTACATAAAATACAATTTTATTTGAAAGAGTGTCCCCAAGACAAAGTCCCTGCTTAAAATGCTTTATGGCATTTGAAAATCCCAATTGTTTTTGATATTCATTAGTTCGGCAAACAAGTTACTGCGTCTGTGTCCCAGCAGAGATAGAAAAATAACCCACCGTGGTGATCACTTACCTCTCTAAACACAGAGGATGCGTTTGGGGCTCCAGCATCCCCCAGCCTCAGCGTTATGGATGGTCATGTCACTGGCAGAGGTGAAATCTGGGGAGGGAAGGAAGAAATAGAGGCAGACCAGCACGGGCGTGGGAGGCCCCTTTGTCATGCCCAGAGCTGACATTCAAATCTTTTTCTTCCACAGTGCCGAGGGTTGTGATATTAGGTCCGCCTGCCTCCGGGAAAACCACCATTGTAAGTGCATTATATTAAATGTCGCTGTAGAACGTGTCGCTCACGCTCCAGTGAACAGGAGGCTGTGCACCGGCCCCTTGTCCACGTGCCTGCACGTTTCCTCCTGCCAGCTTTCTCGTGACAAACGGCAGCACATGTTTGTGGTTAGGGTTTTAGTTAGGTGTCTTAGTTAGGCTTTCATTGCTGTGAAGAGATGCAGAGATGCTATGACCCCAGCGACTCTTCTAAGGCAAACGTTTAACTGGGGCTGGCTTACTTACAGTTCAGAAGTTTAGTCTATTACCACCATGGCGGGGAGCGTGGCAGCGTGTGGACAGACATGGTGCTGGGGGGCAGGGGGTAGCTGAGCGGTCTGCATCTGGATCTGCAGGCAGCAGGGAGAGAGCCATGCAGCCTGAGCCTCAAAACCCACCCCCAAGTGACACCCTTACTCAACAGGGCCACTCCTCCTACTAGTGCTGCTCTCTGTGAGCATGGGGGGGGGGTGGTGTCTTTGCATCCAAACCCCCACAGGAGGGAACTCCTGGGCCTTCCCTCAGCTGTAGCTGTGGAATGCATTTCTCTGTGATGCAGCCTGCATCCCTTAGGGGCTTTGGTTATGGTGTCTTAGTGCTGACTGACCCCAGGCTGTCCCCAAGCTCACACAGCTCTCCTCCCCGAGCCTCTCAGCAGCTGTGATCACAGGTGTGGCCCACCGTGGCCAGCTACAGGTCCAGGCTTTCTTTTTTACATTTTTATTATATTCTATTTATTTCACATATGTTTATGTGTGCACATGCGTGTTGGTGGTTGTGGGGGGAATACGTGGGTCATAGTTCACATATTGAGGTCAGAAAGTAGGTGCTAGGAGTTGATGTCAGGATTAGCACCAGGTACCCCAAACCCTCCAGCCCCTAGTTGTAGTTTTTAAATGCCACAGATGGATTAGATTATGATAATCAGAGGTGAGACTCTTTTTCCCTTCTAAGCTCCTGTAGGGTTGGGCTGTCCCTTCCAGAGCTAGTACTTGACCTCAGAGGGGAGCCAGAGTGGGTGGTTCATGTGTAAACGCCCAGTCACGCTGCACTGTGAGGGTCAGCACAGCTGTCTGTGTGTGGGTCTGTCTTGTGTCTCCCTGTGCAGCTTTTCTGTTTAGTTTCCTCCTTTTAGTCAGTCTCCCTGAACCCAGACCCCACCATTAGGTCACTTTGAGACAGGGGGAGGAGGGGGGAGGGGGTTCCCCAGCTAGTCAGTTCCTGGCATTACCCGAAAACTTCAAAGTCCTGGACTGTGCTACAGATGGGTGTGGCCACCCCCCCACCCCACCCCCCCACTCCTCCACCCCGGGGCCAGGCCTAGACCACCATGGCCAGGATGGACTGCACTTAGACACCTGCTGGGCTCTCTTACTGAGCTGTTCTCAGCAGGGGTGGAGCACCCTGTGCTGAGCACCTCCTTTAGGTAAAGGGCTCCTCTCTGATCACTAGGAGGGAGTTGCTGGGCAGAGCAGGTGTGGAACACAGAGGCCAGTCTCCACCTCTCCCTTGTGGTCCACAGAGCTCAGAAAGGCAGCCACTTGGCCCACGGGTGGACGGCCACACAGAGCCAAAATGGTGGGCAAGACAGGCAGACAGCGCAGATGAGAGACAGGCTGGGGGCACTTGTATGTCCGCCTCCTGAGGGCCTCTCCAGTTTACCCACAAATGACTCCATTTTCCGGGACCAGCCACCTCTTTTATTTCCAGGTTCCTACATGTGCCCGGTCAGTCCTTCAGTGCTAAGCTATGGAGCTGACTCTGACTCCTCAGCTATCTTTTTTCTAATAGAATGTAGAAGGATTTGGCAGACTTAATTTCATTGTGGTTTGTTTTGTTTGTTTTTAGACAGGGTCCCTTTATTTGGTCAGGTTGGCCTCCACAGTTCTCCTGCCTCAGCTTCCCGAATGCTAACATTACAGCCATGTACGACCATACCCAGACTTGAGTGTGTGTATGTGTGTGTGTGTGTGTGTGTGTGTGTGTGTGTGTGTAGGCCAGAAGACAATCCTTAAGCACTGGAACACCATCTACCTCCTTTGAGACAGTCTCTCGCTGGCCTGGACCTCACCACTAGCTTAGGCTGCCTGACCACCTTTACAGCACTGGGACTGCAGTGCCACCAAACCAGGAGCTGTGACATGGGTTCTGGGGGCTGGATTCAAGTCTCTCTCCTTGAGAGGAAAGCACTGGACCCCAGCCGGAGGGTGGAGCTGTAGACCTAAGGTGTGTGTTGCGATCATTCCCTTTCCTGCTTCCCTCTCTTCAGGCCATGTGGCTCTGCAAACATCTAAACAGCAACCTCATCACCAAGGAGAACTTACTAGAAAGACAGTTTTCCCAACTGTCTCTGGAAGCCAAGAGATACTACCAGGTTTACAAGGTAAGGCTGGCCCTGGGAAAAGGGGCAAAGACAGGCCGGCAATGGCTCTAGATCTCCACTTCCCGCTTGCTGGACTAGTTTCCATTTTCTTTTTAAAATTTATTTGTATAAGATTTTTCTTATCTGTGTGTGTGTGTGTGTGTGTGTGTGTGTGTGTGTGTGTCCGCACGCACATGCGTGTGTATGGAGGCCAGAGGTTGATAGTTATCTTCTTGATCACTCTCCAACATGTTTTTGTATTTTGGTTTTAGTTTTGGTTTTGTTGAGTCAGATCTCTCACTGAACCTGCAGCCCTCCTACTAGGCTGGCTGTCCGGCTAGGGGCCCAGGTTCCTGCTTATTTAAATCCTTGCCTTGAGTTTCAGGACACTGTTTAGTCAAAGAGAACTGCAAAGACTTTTTTCCCCCCAAAATTCCCTTTGGGGCAAAGAGTGAGGCATTCTCTGAGATTCAGGTTTCCTCCTCCTGTGCGACCCTCGGGGTTTGCTGATACTGAAGTGTATGGGTCACTTTCTATGTCCCCTCGGTCCCCCCATCCCAGAGCCTATAGACAGAGCCCATTCATTAGTCCGGTGCCCTGGCCACAGGCAAGGCCTCTTGGCCCTCCTAGTGCTTAGCCTCAGAACCAGAGGAGCCAGCTCCATCAGCCCCCAGCCTCAACCAGCCGTGTGCTCACTCGTGAGACAGAAACACAAGCCTGGCTGACCGTCCAACCAAACTGTGCACTTGAGTATCCACATGACAAAGAATGCCTTTTTGCCAAAACCAAAGACTAGAACAGATGCAGCCGATAGGAGCAGTGGTTAGACACGATGGTCAGTGTGCCCGTGACCCCATCACCTGCCGAGCCACACGCACGGCACGGGCTGCCAGGGCGAGGAGCTGAAGGGTTCTGGTTCACTTGAAGCTCTCCTAGGGGCAGGGCTGTGGTACTGCCAGGCATGGAAGGACCTGGGATCAAAGTGTCAGAACATCCCAAGGGGCAAGACTGCCCCCCAAGACACTGAGGATTCATGGCGGCTAGGGTTCACACAACTTTTGTTTTATGCTGAACTTTATATTATAAAATATAACAAAGATATGGCAGAGCCATGAGAACCTTGTGGGCCAGGCCCTGGCTTCAGCGGCTCCCACGTCAGGGCCCCAGCTTCTAGGATTGAATTCTCAACCGGAAGTGTGCAGCTCAGGCAAGCTTCCTCCCCTAGGGGCTCCCAGCTTCACCAAACCCCAGCATCTTAGAAACCATCTGTGGCATGGCCTTGCCTCTTTTATTTACAGCCCGTCTTCAGGAGCAGGAGCAGGCCGCAACATTTAAGGACGCCATCTTGGGAATAGAGGTGTGAGCCCAGCGTAGCGCCACCCAATACAACTCCCCTCTGTCACTGCAGTTATTTATGTCACAGTTGCTATGTCAGGGACAGGGGAGGGGGCCTCAATCACATGTTGCATTGGACCAGAGCTTGGAAGGCTAGGCTCAGGGAGGCCTTCCTCTCCACGGTGTTTACAGTGTATTTCCCGCACCCCCTGTATCCCAGACAGACTGTGTAGCTGGGGTTGATCTTCAGCTGATGATGCTCTGGCCTGCAGGTCCCAGGTGCAGGCTCGTGCCACCATGCTTGACTTAGTCTCTCCAAATCTCAAGTCTGGGGGGCGGGGATACAGCCCAGGTTGCTGGTTTCTGAGCTAGCTGGGTAGCCCCCCGCCTTCCTATGATTCCAGGGCCTGACACTGCCTGTCTCTCCCTGTGTGTCACTGGCTGGAGTCTGCCCCTCTCATCCCTTTCTTTCTCTTGTTCCCTGTCCCCAGCCGCTGCCTCTTCCTCCAAATCTAAGGGTGCGTCCTGCCATTCCTTAATCTCCTGCTAACTTGCAACAGCTGAGTGAGCTTTTCGTAAGAGTCTGGAAACTTCTTTTAAAAAACAAAACAAAAGCCGGGCGTTGGTGGCACATGCCTGTAATCCCAGCACTTGGGAGGCAGAGGCAGGCGAATTTCTGAGTTCGAGGCCAGCCTGGTCTACAGAGTGAGTTCCAGGACAGCCAGGGCTACAAAGAGAAACTCTGTCTTGAAAAACCAATAAATAAATAAATAAATAAATAAATAAATAAATAAATAAATAAAAAACCAAACCAAAACAAAACAAAAAGCAACAACAAAGAACTTTTTACCTTTTTTTTTTTTTTTAAATCATTTATTTCATGTATATGAGTACACTGTAGCTGTCTTTGGACACACCAAAAGAGAGCGTCAGATCCCATTACAGATGGTTGTGAGCCACCATGTGGTTGCTGGGAATTGAACTCAGGACCTCTGGAAGAGCAGTCTTAACCACTGAGCCATCTCTCCAGACCTACTTTTTAACTTTTAAATTAATACTTACACACATGTGCACTCGTGCGTGCTCAGACATCAAGGCTCTCGTGGAGATCGGAGAACAGTTACTTGAAGTGTAGATTCTTTCTACCCATTGGAACCCGGGTTCCATCATCAGGGTTGGTGGCACATGGCTTTGCCCACTCAGTGGCCTCTCTGGACCTGAAAAAGGTTCTTAAGGGTCGCTCACTGAGAATGGAGGCTGCTGGTGACCCGAGTTCATGCCATTCCTGTGTGAAATTCTAGAAGTCCAATTCTAGAAGTTAAGTAGTCCTGGAGGCAGAACCAGGCCCAGCCCAGACACCTGGCACCTCCGGGCAGCCAATAAGCATGCCCTTCCAGAGTAAGGTATACTGGGGTATCAAGCCAGCCACCCCACCACTGGGCCCCAGAAGCTGCTACAAGCAGCACTGCACACTACCAGGGGAGGAAAGGAAACCCAGGCTGGCTGAGGTAGATGCAGCCAGTGCTGTCCCTAAGCAGCCAGAGAAGCAGACTGCCCAAGGCTGGGAGGGGCCACCCTGGGCTCCATCTACTAGTCTGTGCCTCTCCCCCCCTAAAGCCAGGCCTGGGGGCTGACGGGTGTGGATGCACCTGCGGGTCCTGGAAAGAGGCCACCTGACTCCTGCAAAGACAGTTTGGCAGGGCTTCGAGAAGCAGCCCAGAAGCCGTTGTGGTGATATGACACATCAAAGCTGCCATCCAGACAGCACAGTGGCAGGGAACTGCAGGGGGCACTTGGGATGGGCCCTGCTCAAAGCCACTACCTAGCCCCCACTGGGAAGGCTTCTGGAGGCATGTACCCCACCTGGTCTGCTACCTTTCAACCGCAGGCTTTGACTGCTTGGATTCCCTGCGGTCTGAGCATATACCTCCTGTGTTCCTATACCTATGGGAATAGTGCATTGGTGGATGGCAGGAGGGAGGGAGGGGGACACTGGGAACAGCACTGGCTGGGAGGGGTCTGGAAGAGAATGCGAAGAGAAGGGGCTACCTGCCCACTCCCGCTACATTGCCAACATAAGGAGCTCCGCTGGACTCCTGGGAGGAGGTGGGCACCAGCAAAAGGCAGCTCACTTGCCAGTGACTCCCCACCTGGCGGACCCTTTGACTCTGACGTCACCTCAGGCCGGAGCTTCTCCTTGAGAGGCACACTCTAGGAGCAGTACAGCACTTGGGGACATGTTGGAAAAGCAGATTCTCAAGTTCAGAACTTCAGGGTGGATCCCCTGGAACACCACTGCCAGGGCTGAACGGTGGCTCAGTCGACTTGGCCAAGCATGCGTCAGGCCCTCAGTGAACAGAGAGGGGTGACACGTGCCGATAATCGCAGCACGTGGAAAACAAAGGCAGAAGGATCGGTCGTTCCGGGTCATCCTTGCCTACATAGGAGCTGGAAGAGAGCCTGGCCAACATAAAACCTGGTCTCAAAAGAGCAGGGGCAGGGGCAGAAGACATGGTGGCACATACCTTTAGTCCCAACACTCAAGAGCAGAGGAAAGAGGATCTCTGAGCTTTCCAGCCTGGTCTACAGAGCAAGTTCTAGGGCAACCAGGTATACACGGGAAAACTTTATCTCTAAACCAAACCAAAACAAAACAAAACAAAGCAAACAAATGAAAAATGCAGGGGCTGTGGGAGGGGCCCTGGGAGATGAGTAAGTAGGTAAGAGCTTGTTGTGTGTAAGAATGAAGACCCATGTTCAGGCCCCAGCACCCATGTAAAAAAGTCAGGCATGCGACATTCATACCTATAATCCCAGCACGGGAGTAGACACACACACAAAGGATCCCAGGGCTTGCTAGCCCTCCAGCCTACCTATCCAGAATGTTCTAGGCCAGTGAGAGACCCCGTCCCCAAAAGTAAAGTAAGTGGCACCTGAAATGGAGGTGCCAGGCAAGGGCACCACCCATGTCTGCCCGCCTGAGCTCCAGGCTGAGACTGGGGCCCTCACACTACATGTCTTTCTTTCAGAGAATTCCCAATTCGATTCTTGTCAGCCTTGTCCAGGAGCGTCTGAACGAAGACGACTGCCTCAAAAGGGTAAGGCTGCCCGGCCCTGCATGGCACAACGCTGCCCAGCTGGGGTTGGCTACCAGGATAAGGGGAAGGGATGTGTCCAACTTCAGGTGTGGCTCTCAGAGGCTGTGGAGAAGGTGAAGCTGGGAACTAGAAGCTCCACAGAGGTGAGTCTGTGGTCACGGGCTTCAGGGAAACTGTGGGAGTTGACAAGGATGTTGGGGTGCCTATCGGGACAACTAGCCATTCTGAAGGGACCCTAGGAGAGCAGCCAGCAGAAGGCAGTAGCCAAAGTGTGTGTGGGAGACATGGAGAGCCGGCTAGCGACCCTGCAGTGACCAAGGACAGAGAGCCGGCTAGCGACATTGGAGTGACCAGGGCCTTTAGCTCTTATTCGTTTTTAAGATTTATTTATTTTTAGTTTATGTGTCAGAGTGCCTCGCCTTCATTCCGTATGTATGTGTATACGGTATATGTGGAATGCTCATGGGCCAGAAGAGGGCAGAAGCTCCCCGGGAACTGGAGTCACAGGCAGTTGTTGAGTTGGACGCTGGTCCTTTGGAAGAGCAGCCAGGGCTTTTAACCACAGAGCCATGGCTCCAGCCCCAGCTTTGGTTCTTTAAATCATTCCCTGCACAGTTTCAGAAAATCCAGTCCAGTGTTTGAGAGCCGGCCACAGGTAAGCCGAGTCACATTAAAAGAAATCAGGGAGATCTTGGGACAGAAGCGTGTGTTGGATAACAGTAGTGCAGGTAGCTCCTGCCCCGCAGGGCAGGGGGAAAGGGTTTCATGCAAAGGCAAGCAAAGGTGGGTCATAGTGTGCCTGGCCTTTTCTGAAACCTATTCACATGCCCAGTGTGGGTTGAAAAGCAAGGCCAGTGCCAGGAGCCATGCAGCACATGTGATGACTATCTGATGGCCGTTTCCTAGGGCTCAGCATTCGTATTGGGGTGACTTGGTGGCAGTGTGGCAGTTATAACCAAGATGGCTGTACTTACACCAAGCTGGTCCCCCACACAACACATTCTTTCTCCTTTCCTTCTGGTGCTCTAGAAACACGTGTGTTGTCTTCTAGGACCCCCAGAGCTCTGGTCTGTTTTTATTTTGTTTCTCAGATGGGATACAGCGAACTTCATCAGTTCCTTGATTCTTTCTGTCCCATTTTCCTTTCACCACTGAGTGCATTCAGTGAGGTTTATATTTGGGTTATTGTTTTTCTCAGTCCCCAAAGTCCTGTTGGTTCTTCTTTCTGCTTCCTGTTTCATTGCCAAGACACTGTATCTTCCCATATTCACTAGATTGGCTTAAAAAATATTAGCTGCCTGGTGGTGGTGGTGCACACCTTTAATTCCAGCACCTGGGAGGCAGAGGCAGGTGGATCTCTGAGTTCAGAGGAGCCTGGTCTACAGAGTAAGTTCCAAGACGGCCAGGGCTACACAGAGAAACCCTGTCTGGAAAAACAAAAACAAAAGAACAACAAAAATGAGCTGCTACAGTCTTTGTGTTGTGAATGTTTTCTGTCTCTAAGCCACACCCTTGGTGATAATGTTTTTCTTCCTCCTTGTAAGTCAGGACTGGCCTTGATCTCCCTGGGCTGAGTGGGTTTTATCTGGGATGCTTTTCATGTCGTGAGACTCTGGGTCCTGTCCTCTGGGGAATGCTGACCTTTTTGCCTCGGTAACCTGTCCCAGTCAGGCTGCTTCGGGATTTGGTATTGACGTGGACCTTGCTTTCAGCTGCTTTGGGGGGACTGCAGGCTCATGCTGCCCTCGCTGCTCTGTACCCCCAGGGGGCCTGGGGTGAGGCAGTCACACTGTGCCCACAGACAGGAAGCAGAGATGGATGCTGGTGCTCGACTCGCTGAGAGTCCAACCCATGGAATAAGGCCACTGTGTTCAGGGTGGCTTTCTCTGCTCTCCTGGACACCCAGGGGTGGCATTCCACAGTGGCTCTGAATCCAGTGAGGCTGGCAATGCAGGCAAATCACCATTTTACAAAAAAAAAAAAAAAAAGAAAGAAAGAAAAAGAAAGGAAGGAAGGAAGGAAGGAAGGAAGGAAGGAAGGAAGGAAGAAGAAACCAAACTCTTGGGCTGCCTTCCTCGGCCCCTTCCCTGCTCACTTCCTGTTCTGGGGCTGCCTTCCTAGGCCCATTTCCTGGTTGCTTCCTGTTGTACTCCTCAGGTTTTACTTCTGGGGCTCTCCCTCATGTTTCCTACAGACCACCACTATGCCAGGACCACATACTAGAGTCATAGAGAAAGAGAGGGTTAGCAGGACTTGTGCTCCAGGCTCTTGGAACCCTGTTCCCAAGCAGGAACTCATTCTGTAGACTGGACGAGCCTTGACCTTAGAGAGATCACTGCCTCTGCTCCCAGAGCCGGGGCTCTTCTGACGAGCTTTGCCCTGGTGAGATCGTCCTGGCTTGCTGGCTCTATGTCTGTGTGGCAGGCACTCAGCTCTGATGTAACGTAAAAGCAGTTAAATACAGGTGTCTGAAAGGGCACAACTGCATCCCTAAAACTTCACAAACGCAACCAAAAAAAAAAAAAAAAAAAAAAAAAAAAAAAAAGCCGGGCGTGGTAGTGCACGCCTGTAGTCCCAGCACTTGGGAGGCAGAGGCAGGCGGATTTCTGAGTTCGAGGCCAGCCTGGTCTACAGAGTGAGTTCCAGGACAGCCAGGGCTACACAGAGAAACCCTGTCTCGAAAAACCAAAAAAAAAAAAAAAAAAAAAAAAAAAAAAAAAAAAAAAAAAAAAAAACTTCACAAACGCATCTAGGATTGGCCAGGGGCATAGACTGGCCTGTGTTGCTGGAGTCACCCTAGAGGGGCCTGGCAGTCATGGAGAGGACATGTCTATGAGGGTGTCCTCTGGGCCTCCTTTTCCATCCTTCAGTCATAACTGTAGGGGGACACAGAAGGTGGGAGAGAGGCAAGGAGGTAAAGAGAGAAGGGGAGAGGGCAACTCTCCTTGGAGTCCTGTAACAGGACAAACTGAACCGAGGGCATCTAGAGTCAGCTGAGCAGCTCTCAGAGTCACAGACCTCTCAAGCCTCAGAGTAGATAAAACAGTACTGATTGGTGAGAGTGTTTTCTCTCACGCCTCTGCATTCCAGTGTTTCTGGTGTGGAAGCCCAGCCTGCAGTGCAGAGCCACAAATGCCTCAGGTTAGAGTGGTCTTGTATGCCCTGGCAGCAAGACGCATTCACACGAACTCAGCGGCCTGTCTGTGTTTTATTTTAACACATTAGAAATGCCATAGGAAGGGGTGGAGACAGCAAAGACTGCTCGCAGCTCTGCAGAGGACCAGAGTTTGGTTCCCAGCAATCAGGCGGCTCACAACTGCCCATACTTCCAGCTCCAGGCGATCTAATTCCTTCTTCTGTCCTCCATGGGTAGCTGCGTGCATATTTGCATACATACATGCATACACATGCATGTACACATAAATTAATAAATTTTTAAAGCTGACGCATGGTTTTGGGGAAACTGTGGTTCTGTGATTTCAGTTGCATATCTCAAGCTTGCCTTCCAAGACACAGAAGAGTCACGTAGCTAACCCTGGCACTGCGTCTCTGATCCTTGTGCCCACATGTCCTAAGTGCTGAGGTTACATGGACCATGACACCTGGTCTGTGCAGAGCAGGGAATGGTGAGCCCCGGACTTTGTATATGACAGGCCCTCTCTCCTCCACCTGAGCTGCGTCCACAGCCCAGTGAAGTCTGCTGTGGAGCCGCCCTTCTAGAGCCTATTTACAAGCCTGATCTATGTAACCTCCTTTCACAGGACACCTGCTGTGTAGACCAAGTTCGAAGTCAGGCTTTCAGAGTCCTTGCCAAGAGTTCCCACTGCCATCAGAATGATGACATTTCCTGTTATGGATCTTATTCCCTGTGATTACGTTGTGTTGTGATTGACACCATTGACCACACAGATACTTATAAAACTCATTGCCATGGTGACTGATGACGGGAACAGCTTTATCTGATGTGTCTCATTGCAGGCACATCTGTACTGTTTAGAAAACCCGTGACCTATTGGTGGCTGCCCTGATCAGGCTCACATGGGGCCAGGCTGAGGGCTCCATCTATTATTTCTCAAGGTGGTTGCTGTTTTCCTCTGTGTGTGTGTGTGTGTGTGTGTGTGTGTGTGTGTGTGTCTGGAAGCCTGAGTTTGGCATTAGTGTTGTACTGAGGAGGGGCCTCCTGTCATGGATAGGGTGTCTCCTGAGTCTTGGCCATCGGTTCTGTCCATGCCCCCCACTTCCCCACCTGTCCAACCATGGCCTTGGTCTGGAAGACAGAGGTGCCTCTCTGACCTACAAGTCTGCGACTGTGGTTGTGCCCCAGCCGTTTTTACCTACAGGGGAAAGAACCACCTCCTTAATTTGTTTTAAGATTTCTTTTAACCTTCAAGGGGCATCCGGAGCTGTTTTTCATCTCTTCCCGATGGAGACAGATTTTTCAGGGCGAGGCAAGGCTTCTAATTATGAGCTTTGGTTGTTCAAAAGCAAAACAAACCCTCACCCAAAACAAGCAGGCTCTGTAGCTTTTCCGGAGAAAAATGACACATATGCATATTCATTTATATGGTAATTATTATTATTTAGCTACACAGGGACTAGAATTGGTAATTTAGAGCACAAAAAGATCGCAGGAAGAGCGTTCAGGGAAACGTAACCCATCAGGAGTCTGTAGTTAATGCCCTGTTTCTTTTCTTTCCTCTGCTTTTTTCTTCTTTTGCAATCTCTTTGAAGAATTTTATTTGAAGTGACCATCAAATGCATTAGAGAAAGAGAAATTAGCGATTTGTTTCAGAACTATGAGAAGGCGGCAGCTCAGTCTGCCAGAGATATAAGAGCAGCTCCTTAGGGACGGTCATGTCCCAGAGGTCAGAGTGGCCACACCGCTTCAAGGGCAAGGGCACACTGAGAGGGAAGGGATGAGCTTGGGACACACACAGAAAGGAAGGGTCAGAAGCAGAGACTGGTGCCCCGGCCAGCATGTGGCTGTTCTGTTCAGGTTTCTTCCCATGGCTTCCTTCATGTAGCTTCCCAGCCCCTAGCATGCAGGAGTTCAATTCCCAGCGCTGCATCAAAAAACCTGATACGGCAGAAAGAAGAAAAGTGAATGTACTTTTGGCCACAGAACATCCATTCAAATAGTTCAGAGCTCAGAACATACTGGAGGCCCTTCTGGCCACCCTATGCCACCACCACCACATGGCTCCTCCCTCCAGACAGCTGTGAGAAGCCGGCCTTGGAAGCTCAGCCTTCAGATGCTGTTATACACAGAGGAAATAGCTGCTTCTTTAAAGTAAATATGAATCTGGACATGGCTCACATCTGTATTGCCAGCTGGTAGGGCAGAGACAGGCAGATCCCTGGCGCTTATTAGCCCAAGAGTCCAACAGAATCATGCTTTACATGCACACATACACCTGTGCAGCCTCCACATGCACACATGTACAGCCTCCACATGCACACATGTACAGCCTCCACATGCACACATATACCTGTGCAGCCTCCACATGCACACATACACCTGTGCAGCCTCCACATGCACACATACACCTGTGCAGCCTCCACATGCACACATACACCTGTGCAGCCTCCACATGCACACATACATCTGTGCAGCCTCCACATGCACACATGTACAGCCTCCACATGCACAATACACCCATGCAGCCTTCACATGCACACATACACCTGTGCAGCCTCCACATACATACATACACTTGAAAGCCTCTACAGGCATGCATACACATGTGCAGTCTCCACATGCACACATACACCTGTGCAGCCTCCACATGCACACATATACCTGTGCAGCCTCCACATGCACACATACACCTGTGCAGCCTCCACATGCACACATACACCTATGAAGCCTCCACATGCACACATGCACCTGTGCACTTATACTTTTCCAGGCAATGTCCTTAGAGTCCCCTAGCCCTCTTCAGCAGGGCTGCCTGCTGCCAAACTCTGCTCTTGGTTTTCTACTTCCTGGTGCCCACGTCTGTGTAGTCCCCTCCTCTGGAGCAGGTAATGTATCTGAGCAGACTGGAGAAGGAAGTTGTCCTTGTTGACACCACACAGAGAGCTACCACATTGGAGGAGCCTCAGTGATGGCCTCTGGGCACAGCAGGCCACAATCAACCCCCATGAGCAGCGACAGAGCCCTCAGTCACACAGCAGAAATGGATGTGATCTCAATCTCAATGACACAGAAAGGGAATTCTTCCTCACTCAAGTCTCTAGGTGTGTGTGTGTGTGTGTGTGTGTGTGTGTGTGTGTGTGCGCGCGTGCACGTGCGCGCGTGCATGTGTGTGCAGAGTGGGCAGGTCTGTTGTCACATGAGTGACACAGTGCATTGGTCAACAGGCACAAGTGTTTCCCACACCTCATCAGAGGAAAGACAGGGGCATCTTTGCACAAACTCATCTCTGGTCCCAGTATTTCCCAGCCTTTGACTGTTCTCCTGGATCTGGTTCTGATGACAGAACAGGGCTTGACACAAGTGTGTAAAGTCACAGTGACAGCAGCTGACTTAAAGCTCTGTTGTGGTGGCCTGGAAAACATCCTCAGTTCTGGACCACTGGCCCTCAGACCATGGCCAGGTCCCCAAGTGCCTCAGTTCCTCTCCTCCAGTATTTGTGTGTCTGTATGTGTGTACATGTATGTTGTTTGTGCATGCATGCATGTGTGTGCACACGTGTGTGAAGGCCAGAGGTCATGTTCAGATGTCTTCCTCAGTAATTTCCATATTATTACCACCACCGCCCTGCTGCCACCTTCGTTGTTGTCCTCATTTTTAGGCATGTATATGTACACACAGGTGCCAGTGAACTCCAGGAGAGGACTTTAGGTCCCCTGGAGCTGGAGTTGTAGGCAGTTGTGAGCCCCCTGATGTGGGGGTTGGGAACCAATCTTGAGCCCCCTGGAAGAGCAGCAGGTACTTAACCTCCGAGCTATCCCTCCAGCCCTTCCAGCTTCTGAGATAGGGGCTTTCGCTTTTACCCGGAGTTTACCTGTCTCTGCCTTCCTCGTACTGGCACTGGCACAGCAGTTGCCCCACTGATAGACCATCTTACCAGCCCTGGTTTCCCTTCTTGTAAAAGGTTTTATGTAGATAATTTCTGATCTATAAAAATATATATTGAAACAGGAACATTAGTGCCTTAGTTAGGGTTTTATTGCTGTGAAGAGACACCGTGACCATGACAACTCTTCTCAAGAGAAGCATTTCATTGGGACTGGCTTACAGTTTCAGAAGTTTAATTCATTATCATCGTCATGGGAAGCATGATGGTGTGCAGGCAGACATGGTGCTGGAGGAGTCGGGAGTTTTACATCTTGATCCACAGGCAGTGGAAGGTGGTGTATCACCGGACATAGCTGGAGTGTAGGAGACTGCAAAGCTCCGCCCCCACAGTGACACACTTCATCCAACAAGGCCACACCTACTCCAACAAGACCACATGTCCTAATAGTGCTACTCCCTATGGACAAGCAATCACACACATGAGTCTATCGGGGTCATACTTATTCATATTACCACAGTCAGTGTGATAGTATACCTGTAATCCCAGCATTTCAGAAGCTGAGGCAGAAGGATTGCTGATAGAGGCCAGCCTGGGCTACAGTATGAGATCCTTTCTCAAACAAACAAGAGAGGAGATTAAGAAAATAAGTTGGAATTCATCCACAATGCTTTGTGGCTAAACATCAGATATCTTGTTGGTTGAACATAATTTCTATTGATGGAAGGAATAAAGAAAGAGCATTGGGAAACGACACAGCAGAGGGCACCATGGGAACATGAAAGATAGGCTCTGAAGAACTTGAACCCCAGGTCTCAGGGTGTGCTGCCAGCCGGGGACACAGGGCTGAACATGATGGGGTGGGGGACCAAGGGTGAACGAGAGACTTGGAAACACTAATGGTGGGAACCTTCATGTGGGCATAACCAGAGAGCCCTCGACCATCCATCTAAAGCACCCAGGGCAGCAGCGGCACTGTCTCTGTGAAGGAACCAGCATACAAACATGTCTGTCGTACTGACATCTTCACTTAAACTTTCTACCCTGACCACGTGGCTCTGTGGGATCTTAACCAGCATCCCTTTCTGCCAGCCAGCAGGAACTGGAGAGGGTTTTATTGCCATGGTGATGCAGAACCTGGGACAGGTCCAAGTGGCATCCCTTCCTTCCTTCCCTTCCTTCCTTCCCTTCCCTTCCCTTCCTTCCTTCCTTCCTTCCTTCCTTCCTTCCTTCCTTCCTTCCTTCCTTCCTTCCATCAGTATTTATAGAGCACAGTGTCTGCCAGCAGGTGCTGTGTAAGAGGCTTGGGGATTCTTCACTTCCCAGAGCCCAGGGCGCTGAGTGAACAGTACACTGGACATCGGTCCTCTCTCCTTGCATTATAAATGAATCAACTTTAAACAACCGACGCATTATGCCTCGTCTCAGTGAGTCAATCTCATCTCAGCCACCTGCATCCTTTTCTTTGGGTCTACAATCAAGTAGCTGCTGGGCACGAAGCTTGTGTCCACCTCTCCTGGGTCTGAGCCACCTCTCAGATAGCTGGGCTGGGGCAAGCAGAAAGGAAATGACCAGAGAGCCTCCCAGGCTTAGGTGCTGCAGTGCATGGTCCCTGACAGTGACCACCTCATTCTCTAGTTGAGAAGCTCCAGCTCAGTGCTCAGCACCATGCACTGTCCTGGTGTCCCCTTGGACTGAGTTAAGAAATGCCGCTGTTGGAGGAACTAGGTGAGAGCCATCTGAGAGTGTCTCTGGGGTAGAAGACGGTGCTGGCTCCTTCTGTGTTTTATGCTGGAGAGCAGTGTCAGCTAGCTGGGAATGGTGGACAAACTCTAATCTCAGCACTTGGGGAGGTAGATGGGAAGGGGAAGAGAAAAAGGTGGGTAAGAGGGAGGGATTAGAAAAGAGAAGGGGCCGGGCGGTGGTGGCACACGCCTTTAATCCCAGCACTTGGGAGGCAGAGGCAGGCGGATTTCTGAGTTCGAGGCCAGCCTGGTCTACAGAGTGAGTTCCAGGACAGCCAGAGTTACACAGAGAAACCCTGTCTCAAAAAGAGAGAGAGAGAGAGAGAGAGAGAGAGAGAGAGAGAGAGAGAGAGAGAGAGAGAAAGAGAGAGAGAGGAGAGAGAGAGGAGAGAGAGAGAGAGGGAGAAGGGAAGGAGGGGGAAGGAGGGAGAAAGAAGGGGAAGAAGGGTCTTGCATCCTTTCAGGGAGAGCTTGTGGAATACTAAGAACCTTAAAGAACACTGTTGGGACCCTGATCTAACAGAGTTGGTAGCACACCACACCTAGGAGTGCAGTCTTTTACATGGGGGGCCCTGAATGGAGAGTCAGCCATAGCCAGCCTCCTGGCCCTGCCCAGTTGGCCCCAGGCTGGAGATTGGGATGAGCTGAAACCAACTGCACGTATTTCAAGAACCCAGGCACCCAGTGTTCTGATCACTGCGTTTCAGTCTGAGGGGTAGCGTGGTGGACAGAAGAAATCACACAGTGAAGAATACAACTGCCACTGGAAGGAAGTTCTCACAAAGCGTGGCGAGCCAGCATCTGTTGGCACACACACTGCCGGTGGCCCATGAGAGGCAAGGGAGGGCAGAGGGCCTGCAGTAAGGAGATTAGCATGCTTGGCCTACCAGCTCACCCAAAGGAAGCATGGCACCCACTGCCCAGGGGAAGGGCAGGCGGTGAGTGCAGGAAGCTGGTCTATGTGCTAGGGACAGAGCAGACACAGGTAGGGAGTACAGCCCAGTTGGTAGAACGTTTTCCTAGCATTCAGGAGGCCTACATTTGATCTCCCGATACTTCATAAAACCAGGCATGATGGTACACACCTGTAATCCCAACACTCAGGAGGTGGAGGCAGGGGGATCAGAAATTCAAAGTCATCCTGGCCTACACTACTGAGCTCAAGGTCATCCTGAGATAGGTGAGATCCTGGAGAGAGAGAGAGAGAGAGAGAGAGAGAGAGAGAGAGAGAGAGAGAGAGAGAGATGGCAGCGCTGGCTCTTGGTGGGGGTTGGAATTGGAAGCTGGGTTGTGTCTTCTGCCCTGAGAGCTATGGAAATGTCTTGGATATTCTCTTTTCTCCACATAGAACCTGAAACTCCTCTTGGTGCTCATGGGTAAATTTCTTTTAGACCTTGTGCGCCATCATGACAATTCTGATTTCACAACAAAGTTGGAACAGAGTGTTTTTCTGACCCTGAGTTTTGGGTTTTTTTGTTTTTTTGTTTGTTTGTTTGTTTGTTTTGTTGTTGTTGTTGTTTGGTTTGTTTTTGTTTTTTGGATTTGGTTTTTTCGAGACAGGGTTTCTCTGTGTAGCCCTGGCTGTCCTGGAACTCACTCTGTAGACCAGGCTGGCCTTGAACTCAGAAATCTGCCTGCCTCTGCCTCCCAGAGCGCTGGGATTACAGGCATGCACCACCACTGCCCGGCCTGACCCTGAGTTTTAAGTTTACTCGGTGTGTTTCTAGAGTCTTCACCCTCAGTTTTGGTCACAGGTTATTGGTACTCAATGGCAGATACTCAAGCCCAATCCATTGCATGGAACCAGGGGCTGCCTGCTTATCCCTCCTTGCAGTGTCACCAGACTGGCCTCATTGGCTGTCAGTCCAAGGACATGGACCACTAAACCACTGTGGAGACGCAAGGGTTGGTGGCTGTCACTGGCGACCCACGGCTCTATGAGGCCTCTGTGCAGATGTAACTGGGACGGAAAGGGCAGGAAACAGAGCAGAGGCTTGAACTCTGCTCAGAAAACACCAGGCGGAGTGAGGAGCATTATTGCTACTTCCCAGCCCTCCTTGCAGGGCCCATGGGACCTCATGCTGAGGCCAGGGTGAGTGTGATCTGGTACTCACTAGGGATGTATGGGCAGATGGCTGCAGGCTGAGGAACAGGCGCAGTGTGGCTGGAAGAGGGCACAGGAGGCCTCACATTTCCTCTAGTCTAAGTCATGAGAAGACAGAGGTTCAAGTTGATAGAGAGTAGCTGTGCCCTTGAGTTCAGGGGGTTGGGCGGGGGCTGGGGTGGTGCAGAGCACATGCTCAGAGGAAACTGAGGCTGGGAGAAGAGGGCTGTCTTCTGGGTGGGAATCAGGTGGCGTTAGGGTGCTGTACCGAGAGAGGGGAGCAGACACGCTGGGGACAGGCAGTGGGGAGGGTGGCTGGTGTGCCGCCAGTGCCAGCAGAGGGACAAGCCAGCCATCTTATTGTTGAACAAACCTGTCCCACTGCCACGCCCGCTCCTGTGCCTCAGGGGAACTTTGCTTTCTCTGAACTATTTTAGGAAGCTAACAGGATTCTACCGGGAGAGTTGGGCTGTGAGAACAAAAGCCAACTATGGAATTATCTGTTTGGGGGAGGGGTTGTTTTTAGATCTTCTCTCACCATTTAGCCCAGGTTAACCTTGAACTCATTGCAGTCCTGCCCCAGGCTCCCCAGCACTGGGATTCTAGGTGTCCATTGTGCCACCCCCATCCCAAAAGAAAATGGCTGTGTTTTGACATCCAAAGGGCCCTTAGAGGCAGCTGATCATCCTGTTGCCTCCTGGTTTGCATCATGAGTAGCTCGCCCATTCATTCACTCTGAGCTAGCTGGGCAGAAGAACTAAGCTGAGATGTAGTAGTAGTCTGGAGATGCCCTGCCCCCAGCCCGGGAGCTGGCTCGGTTCATTTTTCCTGTATGGAATCACAGTGCTGGTAGCTGAACCACCAGGTTGGCGTATGGGGTGGGGTGGGGGATAGCCAGGCATGAGCTTGCAGCAGTGAAAATCGACTCACCAGTTCCCTTGGAAGACTGAAGTATGTCTGGAGCAGGTCCTATTGGGGGGCGGTCTGGGGCCAGGAGAGGGCCAGTGTCTCCTTCCTGTGGGCCATTTCTATGTTGAGTTCTGTAGACCCAAGTAGGATTCCTTCCTGAAGGCAGATGGAGAAAAGAGTAGTCTGCCCATTGGGGTGTGTGATCTGAGCCTGAGGCTAGACCATCAGGTATATGTTAAATTCACAGCCAGTCTGGGCCACACACACAAAGAACAGTTCAATTTTCTCAAAATTATGACAGCCATGGTAAAACTAGAGAAGGACCCCCATCTTTACCCTCCCAGTCCTCTTTTCTCTTGTGTTGGGGAGCACCTGGCATTTCGTTTAGAGAGGAGGGCAGCGGTGGGTTTCTGTGGTGTCCCCCGCTCATCTTGCTAACTCAGACTCTGGACTGAGGGAATGTAATTGAAATCCAAGCCTCAGGCCTCTGTTGGCCTCCTGGGGCCCCTGGAGGAGCCAGTCAGGAGCTCCCAGATGCCTCCAATGGAGCCTGCTCTAGTGCTCCTCAGTTGGAGCCAGGAGGTGCTCAGGGAGCACCCATACCCTGGCTTCCTTTTGAGGAGCCAGGGAAGGAGGAAAGCACATGACAGAGCCGGCGGCCCAGAGGGCAAGCAGGCTTCCCACAGGCCTCGCTAATTGCACTTTGATAAGTCAGGAGGGTAGAAAGGGCCAGTGCGGTGCACCGTGCAGGCCGAGGCTGACTGCAGCAAGCCGAGCTCTGCTGCTCATCGCCACCTTCCCTGGGCCGCCTGGCTTCTCTGCTTCCCTTTCTTGCAGCCGTGACATCTGCTCAGTGCCTGTCCCTCCTGTGATACCATGCCCCTTGCAGCTGTGCAGGCCCCCAGCCCTGTGCGGAGTGCCCTGAGCATACGGCCTTTTTGATGTGTGATAAAACAGAGGCGAGCCACGGGGGTATAGTGAGCGAAGGCTTCGGAATATCAATTAACCTGCTTGGAACAAAGCTGGGGCCCCAGTGTGGAGCAGACAACTCACCGAAGTGTCAAGAAGATGGATAATGGATCTAATTAGGGCTTGCCTGACACCTCTGCACCAGGCCGGTCCTGGCCACCGGACCTGCGAACCTAGCAGAGCACAGTGGTGGCGATTGTCTCGATGTCTCGATGTGCCTGGTATAGCTGGCATCGGTTGGTGTTTCCTGATTAACTGCTTCTTGCTTTGCTGAACGTGTTCTCAGCTGTGATTGGCATGTCCGCTGGAGAGAGTGCAGCCCATTTTACAACTGTGCAGCGAGCCACTGTGAGTGTGTGTGCGCCGAGGGCCTTCTGAGCGCTGAGCCTGGGGTGCTCACTCGGAAGCCTTTAGCCTGTCACTGTCCTTGCAAGGGCAACTGACATGGACCCACATGGACACCACAGGGAGGGCGTGTCCATGGGTGCCTGCCCTGTGTGGCAAGTGAGTGCCTTGTCCTAGGAGCCCCCTTCTTTAGTTTATCCTCCCCGTCAGAGCAGACCCGAAGACCCCCCTTCCTCTTCCTAAGATCTCCAACCCACACAGGATCTTACTGTAAGCCTGAGTCAAAGAGGTGTCCCGGGTTTTCCTGCTTTTTCCTGATCATTGGGAACCCAGCTTTTGTTGGTACAAAGTGGGGCGAGCAGTGTTCATGTGAGTAGCAGTGAGAGCTTTGGACCATGTCCTGAAGTCCGCCTGGACTCATGCACAGTGAGGCAACATTCAAATCAGATCTTTCTGGAAGGACTTGCCTCTTCCACATTCCAGAAGTGACTCAAACCTGCAATCCCAAAACTTGGAAGGCTTGATACAGTTGGAAGGATTGATACAGCAGCTATGAGACCAGCCTCGTCACATACCAAGACCCCGTCTTTAAAACAAAGGCTGGATATGGTGGTGCACACCTTTAATCCCAGCACTCAGGAGGTAGAGGCAGGTAGATCCTCTGAGGCTAGCCTGGTCTACAGAGTGAGTTCCAGGAAAGCCAGAGCTACACAGAGAAACCTTGTCTCAAAAAAAAAAAAAAAAAAAAAACCCAAACCAGATACCACCACTACCGACCCCCCAAAAAAAAGAAAAGAAAAGAAAAGAAAAAAGGTAAAGAAAAGGGGGCTCTAAGCTGAACGGCAGCTCTTGTGCTAGAGATAGCTGTAATCAGGCTCATGATTAGTCCCCGATGCCCATCATAGGAAACGTGTGTGTGTGTGTGTGTGTGTGTGTGTGTGTGTGTGTGTGACTCCAGATCTGAAGGGAGGGGCCGGCAGCAGCTTCGCCTCAGTCCCTGTGGCTGCCCAGCCCTGTAGGACTCCTCCTGCCCATAACAAGGTCAGCTGCCTATAACAAGGACTTGAGGGATCCAACGGCTGTTAATTTTCTCTCTCTCTCTTTTGCTTCATTAGTTCTGAAACCAAGGCTCTGTGTCAGTATTTCGCTGTATGAAGAATTAATGAAAGCTTGCCTGGTTTTTCCTACATGCTTTAGGCAGTAAATTTGTTTAGCTTTTTATAAAACCATCTGCAGAGGCTTTAGCACCTAAATATGTCAATAGTGAAGACATATGGGCCTGATGGTGCATGTGTGTGTTCATGTGTGTGTACGCATGTATGTATGATGTGCATGAACATGTGTGTAGAGGCCAGAGGTCAATTTCTCTCCACCTTATGCATTTTCTTATTTGCTTGTTTGTTTGGTTTTTTTGAGACAGGGTTTCTCCATGTAGCCCTGGCTGAACCTGGAACTCACTGTATAGAGCAGGCTAGCTTCGAACTCAAAAGTTCTGCCTGCCTGTGCCTCCTGAGTGCTGGGGTTCCAGGCATGTGCCACCTTGCTTGGCTCCACCCTATTTTTTAAGAGAGTCTCTCACTGAGCCTGGAACTTACCAGTTAATTTTAGTTAGACTGGCTGGCCCATGAGCCCCTGAAATCCTCTTGTCTTTAGTTCATCAGAGCTGGGGTTTTAGGCACACCCTGACTTTTTATGTGTATCCTGGGGAATTCAAGCTTGGCCTCCAGGTTTGTGCAGCAAAGTTTTGATTCTAAGGAAAGACGCCATTTGCTCTCCATCTTGTCAGGATGTGGGATGTAGGCTCACCCAGTCAGTCCATCTTGACCACAGAGACACTGGCATCAGGATATACCTGGGAGGGTCTCTGAGACACAGAGGGCTTCTTTGGCCTCCCTTCCCTGTGAGGTGAACTCGAAGCCCTTTGATTGCTTGCTCTCTTCCGCTCTTATGAAGTTCACTACTGTTTTATCTGAGTTTCAAATCTAAAGATGTAGAGTGTGTGTGTGTGTGTGTGTGTGTGTGTGTGTGTGTGTGTGTGGTGTCTAACTCTAGACTCTCTGGACTTGAAAGGACTCCAGCAACTGTTAACTGCAAGGACTGCTGACGGACAGAAGGGAGAAGAGACAAGTCACTGGTTTCTGCATAGAACATCAGCTGCTCATGAATTAATCTACGCAATCAGTGTTACTCCCAAGTCCTCAGAGCTCCTGTCTTGCAGGAAACTCAACAACAAAAAGAATGTTTTGATGCTCACTTGAAAGAGTACATTTTTGAAAAAGGAGAGGAGGAAAGGTGTTCTATTAAATATAAAACAATAAATTATAAAATTGTGATAACTTTAAAGGTTAAACAAAAATAGCTTAGTAATCTACAGGCAGGAAGAAGTGACAGCCAAGTTCCTGCCAGCCATTACAGCTTGAAAAGAAAGGCCTCGGATGGGGAGGGCCGTTCTGAGCCAAGGTCGGGACGGCTGGGAGCCTCGAGGCAGCGAGGTAGATCTTAGCCTCGTGTGTTCACAAAAGAAAGCATCGTTCTATTAAATTTTCAGTTTGAAACCATGAGAGAGCACGGTTTAAATAGCACAAGAGAATATTTACCTCCTTTTGTGGTAGGAAAGGCCTTTTTATGCACCCACAAATACTATAGTCCAAATCAGGGGTGCAGGCACTGACTTAACAAGAATCAGTGTGTCACACAAAACACAGCACACACTTGGTGGTCCCAGGCAAACCTTGGCAAATGTGGCAACAGTCTGCCTCAAATGGTGGTGGTAGTGTTTGACAATGTGGGTTTGCTTCTTAATGTGTGATTAAAGTGGCCTGGGGTATATTATATTTTGTTGGACAGGTTTTCTCCCAGGGTAGTGTCCAGCATGGTAACTATGCAGGGGGAGACAGGTGCTCTGTCACCAGACACACACTGTAGTGTGATGGAGATGGAGAGGCGGCCCAGCGGCTCCTCTGAAACGCTGAGTTCAGGTCCCAACACCAACATCAGCTAATTCATCGCTCTAACTCTAGTTCCAGTGCGCGCGCGCGCGCGCACACACACACACACACACACACACACACACACACACACACAGAGTAGGGTTTCTTTCTGTAGCCCTGGCTGTCCTGGAACTCACTCTGTAGGCCAAGCTGGCCTCAAATTCACAGAGAGCCTCTGCCTCTGGAGTGCTAAAACTAAAGTCACGGGCCACTACGCCTGGCCCAGGAAAACTCACTTTTAATCTGGATTATTTGAGGCGTGAAGTCTAAATTTTTTGAGGTGGAAAATTCAACCTTCAGTCTGGGTCACACCACGTGCTGGCAGCCATTATGAAGGATGTGGAAGAAGGAAGCTTGCTCTCTGGGCCTGTTTGCCCTTGCTCTCGCTAGCAAGGCCATTCCGCCCCTGGCATTAGAGACTGCTTTTTGGTATTCAGTGTATACTGAAGAGCGTCTGAGACATCCAGCCTCATGGACAAAATGACTATTAGATTCTTGGACTTTTTGTTCATAGTTGGCCATTGTTGGGCAAGCTGAACCCCAAGGCTGTGCCACTCTAACGAATCCCATATGCTTGCATATATGTACATGTATGTGATGTAGATGTGCGTGTATGTGTAGTATATGCATGTGATGTATATGTATTCTATTGGTTCTGCTCCTCTAGAGGACCTGAACACGTCGTGTGTTTGTGTGTGCATGAACGTGTGCACATTTCCTGTAAAGACAAGGGGGACCTCAGGAGCTCTTCCTCAGGAACAACATCCACCTTGTTATATGAGACAGCTGTCTCTCTGTCTGGGCTGTCTGTCCAGCCAGCCCCAGGGATGCGCTGGTCTCCACCTTCCGGGGCTGGGGTTGGATTGTAAGTGTGCACTGCCAGGCTTGGCTTTGATCCTCGTGACCCCTTGTCTTAGCAGTCCTGTATCCCAGAAAAAAATTCAACACGTGGAAGGACTGTGCACCCAAGGATGGTCACTGCAGTGATGTTTACGATGGTGTAGTCAGGGTTCTCCAGGTAACAGAACTTACAGAATGAGTATATGTGTATATGCATATAATGTATATGTATGTGGATATGTGCGCGCGCGCGCGCACACACACACACACACACACACACACACACACACACACATGGGATGTCTATATATGGGGTTTATTAGAATGACTTACAGGCTCTGGGTCAACTAGTCCAAACAGTGGCTGACTGTGAACAAAAAACTCAAAGAATCTAGTAGTTGTTTCGTCCACAAGGCTGGATGTCTCTGAGGGTCTTCAGTAGACATCAGAATCCTGAAGAAGGCTCTAAGGCCACTGAAGGGATGGACTTGCTAGCAAAACTGAGACTTGAACAGGGAGAGAGGGAGGGAAGGAGGGAGGGAGGAAGAGAGAGAGAGAGAGAGAGAGAGAGAGAGAGAGAGAGAGAGAGAGACAGGAGAGAGAGATTGAGATTCCTTCTTGCATGTCCTTATATAGGCTTCCAGCGGAAAGGCAGCCCAGGTTAAAGGCGTGTCACAGTCCAGGTTAAAGGCGTGTCCTCCGTCCTCCGAGATGTTCTTTCTACTTCAAATTCAGCAAAAATCCCTCACTCGCGTGCCCTCCATTTCCCCTTACATTTTAGTTAATTCCAGATGTAGGCAAGGTGGCGACCGAGAATAGCCATCGCAGACGGTGAAAAATGTTCACAGGGTCGTGGAGCTGTGGGCGAAGCTGGCAGCATGACTCAAGGCTCCATCTCTCAGGGGTGCGGTATAAACCTTCAAAAGTGGAGGCAGTGAAGGCCTCCACTGCTGGCACGGACACACGCTGATGGTGTCTGCGGCAGCCGCGGGCAGCCGGGACGGCAGGTGGTTCTGTGTCTGCTCACGAGCACTGGCTCCGAAGGTTCACGAGCAGCTGCGAAGGTGATGCTGCTGTCAAGAACACTTCTTTGGCTTCAAAGATTCCAGCACTCTTTAGGTCTTCAAAAATATAACGTAAAATCGGGAGGGGCTTCTCAGTGGATAAAGGTGTTTGCTATCAACCTCGATGACCTGAGTTCAGTCCCCAGGACCCACATGGGGTAGAATCCAAGAACTAACTTTTGAAAATTGTCTTCTGACCTCTGCATGTGTGCTGTGGCTCTCACACAGCACACACACATGCATACACACAGCACACACACACTTACACAGCACACACTCATACAGCACATACACATGCACACACTCTCACACACATTCACACATGCACACACTACCCACCCACTCACATATGCGTGCACAAAAGAAATAAAGGTAAAAACCTATAGTCTCTCCATACTGTTTCTCTAGGGCTGGATCCTGGATGGCATTCCCGAGAGGCGGGAGCAGGCTCTGATGATCCAGACCCTGGGGCTGGCGCCCAGGCACGTCAGTGAGTCGACCCCTGGCCCCAGCTGCCCTGAGCATGCTCTCTGTTCTTTAGCACTGGCCACCACCCATCCTCTACCCTGGGCCCAATCACTGCCCACAGGACGGGTTCAAGGGCCTGGGACCTAGCAAGAAAAGACACACTAGGTGAAGTCCAGCCTCAGTCACAAGCTAAATTCACTGAGGGCTTGTCAGTAAGAAAAGCAGGGTTCCTCATGTAAGGAATCCCCCGGCTGAGGCCTCTTTAGGAAACCAAGGGAAGGAACGGTGGCAGGGTTTGAATCACAAAGATCTCCACACTGTGGTCTCCCGCAGTGAAAACTGATGGCCAGGGACATGTCCCACTAGGGGCTGGTCTCAGAACGGCTTAGTGCCATCTGGGAGATGGGTGACGTGGGAGGTGGGGCTGGATGTGGTCCCATGGCAGAGGTCTCAGACGTGGAGTACCTGAGCCCAGCACGCCTCGTTTGTTCCTTCCTTCTCTGCCCAGTTGTGCTTAATGCTCCAGACACCGTGCTGATTGAGAGGAATGTGGGAAAGCGGATCGACCCTGTCACTGGAGGTACGGTGCCCCCATGACCCCACCAGAGGGATTCAAAGACAGGCAGAGAATGCCCCTGTCCCCTGTCTGCTCTAGGCACCCAGGGGGCCACAGCTGAGAAGGCCTGGCTCAGACCCAGAGGCCACCGGGAACAGAAATCCCAGCAAGCCGGGAAAGAGGTCATGTTGGGTAAAGGCAGCCTTGTCCTTGGGCTGACTGTGTCCAGGGAGCTGGGCTCTGCAGAGTTCGTCCTGGGGCTCAGGTTCATGCACAGGGGACATTGTTCAGGAGTCTGGTGTCCCTCTTCCTGGGAAGCCATGTGCCCCACATTGCTTGCTCTGGGTGCGGAGGAGTAAGGCGTATGAGTTTCCTGAAAGGTGTATGAGCAGCCTGTACTGCTGTGAATGGGATCTTAGGTCGCCACATCAATGGCTAGGGGACAAGGGGGAAGTACTTCTCCTGGGCTTGGTTTTCTCTGGACTTGGGGTGAAAGCTCAAATTCTGTGAGGATGAATTGTATCTGCTGGGCCCACCCCAGGGCCCAGCACAAAGCAAGCAGATCCACGGATGCCCTTAGCCCCAGAGTGAGGTGATGTGGAGTCTGTATGTCATGGTGTCTAGATTGTCCTTGGGCTTGCTATGTAGGTGAGGATGACTTTGAACTTGTGATCCTCCGGCCTCCATTATAGAAGGCCTAAGAAGAGGGACCCACTTGAGAGTCCCAGCTTCGAAATGTTTTGGAGGGGGAATGGTATATACCAGCCTTAGATCTGAGAGAGTTGCCATGACTACACCAAACCTGTAAATGTCACAGACCGCCATGCCTGGTTTATGAGGCAAACCCAGGGCTTTGTGGATTTGAGGCAAACACTACCAACTAAGCTACATCTACCCCAAAACCCAACATTTTTTGTTGTTGTTGTTTCTATGAGTAACAACCGATGTTATTCATGCATTGTTGTTGTTAGTGAGACACTTGCTGGCTGGGAATGGTCAGCCAGAGGCAGGCAGTGCGGCAGAGCCGGCAGCAGCCCTGGGTGGGCCTCTAACCCTGTGCCTCTCCCTGTGCAGAGATCTACCACACCACCTTCGACTGGCCCCCTGAACCTGAAATACAGAACAGGCTGATACAGCCGGAGGGCATCTCGGAGATAGAAACAGCGAAGAGGCTGCTGGAGTACCACAGGCACGTCATCAGGATTCTTCCTTCTTACCCGAAGATCCTGAAAACCATCAGCTCAGACCAGCCGTGTGTGGATGTCTTCTACCAGGGTAACTATGACAGGCCTCTCCACCTCAGCCCCACACAAGGTTGGGGGAGCACTCTGACCCCTCAGGCTGGCAACAGCAGTGTCTGGGATATGTGAGCACCCTGGGAGGCAGGTCACTGATGGGCCATGCAGGGACGCTTGGAGATGCCCCTCTGCACGGGGGTGGGGAGGGGGGATATCTGACAGCTGGGTGTGATTATATCCCCAGCCCACAGAGGGGTTGACAGTGTGCAGTCTTTGGGTGTAAAGAATGGGAGGGTCATAATGGTAGTAAAGTTTAGAGGCCTGATCTTGAAGGAGAAGAAAGAGAAATAATTAAGACAAAACCATATTCATCAACACAAAACAGGCACGTTTTGAGACTCCATGAGTCAGAAGAAGCTGCCCATCACCCACCGCCACACCGCATATCTGTCCCCATAGGTGACAGGTGCTCAAGGCAGCCTTGCAAAAGTGGGCTATTTATAAATATTAAAAAATATTTAAGTTTTGATGATACACTTATCTCCTTCTGTCTGATGCCAGGGGGAAAGTGTTTTGACAAAATAAAATGGCGGCAGACATTTGAGAGCCTTGATGGCCCCTTTCTAATAGTCTTTCAAATCTCTTCAAGGGAAAAAAATTGAGGTGATGGTATAGGTCTCAGTTGGTAGGGTGCCTGGAGTGTTGGCTTCCACATAAAACCTGGCATAGTGGCATGCGCCTGTGATCCCAGGTCTTGGCAATCACAGATAAAAAAAGCAGATGTTCAAGGTCATTTCTGTTGCATAGAGATTTTGAGGCCACCCTGGGCTGCATGAGACCGTGTATTTAAAAAAGAAAAAAAAATCATTTAAAGCTGTGAGGGATGGTGCATCCCAGGAAAGCCTGGGAAGTCAGGGCGGTCCTGCTGCAAACATCTTCATTTTAATTTGAAAAATCCACAGAGCTACAGGTGTGGCTTCACTGGGAGAGTGCTTGATTAGCGCGCCCAAGGCAGTCCCTGTACTTGAGGGGCAAAGTCATCCTTCGGCTGTGTATCAAATTTGAGGCCAGTTAGGGCTCCGTGAGACCCTGTTGTAAAAGGCAAGTCAAATAGTGTTTGCTTTGGGAGTAGGAGAGCCCGAGGCTAGCCTCCAGCACCCATGCGACAAAAGCCAGGTGTGACCGTCCATGCTTGTAACCCCAAGACTGGGAGGTACAGATGGACAAAAGTACAGACGGACAGATCCCAGCCTCACCTTCTGGGTTCCAGGCCAGTGAGACTTTGTTTCAGAAAACAAAATGGATGGCTCCTGAGAATGTCTTCTGACTTTCACACAAATGACTACATATGGTCATGTGCACCTGTGTGCAACCACACACACACACACACACACACACACACACACACACACCAAGATGAAAATCGTAATTTTGATTGGGTGTGGATTTCGGACACTCAGACTTCTATGCCAACCCCCTGCAGCCCTCTCCGGCTGGATCCTCTCTGCACACTCTGAGGAAGACCAGGCCCGCTGCCGGCTGTGCCATCAGTGGGCAGGCACCGAGCAGTGAGGCCGCCCTCATCAGTGGGTAGGCACCCAGAAGTGAGGCTGCCTTGCCATTTTCCAGAGCTCTGCGTCTGGAACGATCTTCAGCAGCAGAACACGTGCTCTTAATCTAAACATCTACCACGTTTATCTAATACCACGGTTCCGAATTTACACATTAATTACTTCTAAATTACTTAATTAAATTTAAAAGTTCATATGATCAGACATAAATAATTCAGGCCTGGAATTGTAAATAAAAACGTGAGCATCTAAATATTAATTATTATTAATTAATAATGCAGAGAGAAATCGAAAAATCAGGCTGCATGATTCCCTCTATGTTGTTTGTTTAATCTCTTCACAGTGCATCGAGCAGCCATCTATTTCCAAAAAGAATAGCTGGATGTGGAGACTGTCTGGGGGATCCTTACTTCTAATTAACTTAGTTATTTACTGTAAATTAAGCATCATTTGTAAGCTGGCCTCTCCGAGGCAGTGGCTGTGCTTTTCAGAGGTAGAAAGCGTGAGAGTGGAGAGTCATAGAGAGTACCCTGCTTTGAGCTGCCCTGAAGGAGGCGTGGCACTCCAGCCACAGCTTTGAGAGTTGCCATGACTGTCTGCCCAAGAGGACAAGACAGCTCCCTCACGGAATGGCGTGGAATATTTAATCAGCAGTTCACACGTGTGGCTGTGGTATGGTGTGGCCGTGACAGAGGTAACCACAGTGTCAGGGTGGGTGCTCAGCTTTAACTCACGGTGCTGCTAGTTCTGAGAAGAGGGAGCTGTAGCCTTAATGACCAGTGAGATGGCCCTGTAAGGGTACCAGGGGCCAGGCCAGGGCAGACAGCTCAGTCAGTGGAGTGTTTATGTAAGCCTGAGGCCTGAGCTTGGATTCCCAGCACCAGGTTTAAAAAACCCACACACAGCTGGGCGGTGGTGGCGCACACCTGTAATCCCAGCACTTGGGAGGCAGAGGCAGGCGGATTTCTGAGTTCGAGGCCAGCCTGGTCTACAGAGTGAGTTCCAGGACAGCCAGGGCTATACAGAAAAACCCTGTCTCGAAAAACAAAAACAAAAAACAAAAAACAAAAACAAACAAACAAAAAAAAACCACACACAGATACACAAACAGACGCATGTAGACCTTTCTACATACCATGCATGCAACCAACCCCTCACCCCCAAAGATTCCAAAGTCTGCACATGAACAAATTCTACTCAGTTGGACTACTTTTTGCCTCACTGTACAGTTCATCTTCCGGGGGAAGACATTTGATCATTTCTGAATACATTTATTGAATATGGACGGAGGCCAGTGTGGGCTTCAAATGCCCCCCTCCTCCCGCCCCATGGGTAGGTGCCACAATAGTCGCACCTACCCATACCTTCCCAAAGGAGACATGTTGACCCAGCCCCATCTCAGGACAGGATCTCCTTGACAAAGGAAGATTGAAGCCGGGCAGTGGTGGCACACGCCTTTAGTCCCAGAACTTGGGAGGTAGAGGCAGGCGGATTTCTGAGTTCGAGGCCAGCCTGGTCTAGAGTGAGTTCCAGGACAGCCAGGACTACACAGAGAAACCCTGTCTTGAAAAAAAAAAAAAAAAGACAAAGGAAGATTGGCAGGTGCCACTCACAGCTAGCCCCGCTGACCCGCCCCCAGCAGGAGGCCTTAGGGAGGAGACTTTGTCTTGAAGGCTGTCAGGGACTGGCCTAAGCCTGCAGGTGCTTTGGTGGACAGCTGTCCTGTGCTGTACCCACCAGGCAGTGCGCTGGCAGCCTCTCTGCCTGTCCTCACAGCCCCCCTCGTCTGGGTGGGTGCGGGAGGGGACGCGCTTGGTGTGCAGTACGACCTCCCTGAACTCTCCAGCACCCTGTGCCTTCCTACAGAGAAGATTCCTCAGTGATGATGTTCGCCCCTGTCTGCCCACCTCTCTCTTCATCAAATGCCAGAGGTGCAGCTCGGTCAGGAGAGCCTGGCTGAGGCTGCCGGCTCCTGTGACCTATTTCATTACTGCCTTTTTGGAGACTTGCAACAAAGTTAGTGTCCCTGGAGTGTGGCTGCACAAATTATTCTCCACTGATTCCGGAGTCCTTTAGAAGTCCCTGCACACCAGGCTCCCTCTCAACCCAGTGCACATATCAAAGCCTACGTATGACATACAGCCCACACCTCTCCTAGGAGACTAAGCCTGGTCCTGTGGCTTCAGGTTAGAGGCATGGGCTGGATGAAGGCTGGAAACCACCTAACTGAACAGTAGATAAGAAATGCTTTCATGCTTGGGGGTCAGCCTCCCACCCCCAACACACTCAGCCCCAATTCAAATTGGGGGCAAACAGCTGCCTGCCGCCCCACTGCAGAGAGATGCCGGGGCAATGCTTAGAAATTGCATGACCCCTGTGCACCTCGGTGCCTGGGTCCAGCTGTGCGGACCCTCCCCCTGATGATTCCTCTATTGTCTGAATGTCAGGCACACAGAGGGGTCCTGCTTCGCGGCTAGCAGGCAGAGCCCAAGCAGAGGTGTGGGCTGGTTTCTTTTCCCTTAGGACCTGGGTTCGATATTCTCAACTCCTCTTGTTCTAGCTCTGACCTACGTCCAATCTGGCCACCGGTGCAATGCCCCGTTCACCCCCAAGGTGCTGCTGTGTGGGCCACTGGGTAGCGGGAAGAAACTGCAGGCTGCCCTTCTGTCCCAGAAATACGGCCTTGTGAACAGTAAGTATCTCACCAAAGTGCTGCTTGCTGTCTTTCGCCTGCCCAGGCCTTGTGTGTTCTGGCTGATGGGAAAGCAGCAGTAACAGTGCTCTTGCCTGTTCTTGGTCCTTAACCCTTCCGCTTAGCCCAGCCATGCAGGGATAGGGTTTCCTTTAAAGGGGCATCCCCATAAAGTCATTAAACAATAAACTGTGCTCATGGTGCTCGGGGCTGGACCGTTTTCTCGCTGTCAGTTTTCACGTCTGTGGGAGCACTCTTCTTCAATGTCCTTTCAGGGGTCACCCTCACCCCCCAACCCAGGTCAGTGTGGCAACAGACAACACTTTCTGCACCAGAGGAAGACGTCTTGCTCTGCAGTTTTAATAAATATTTCACCAGGCAGAGAGAGAAATATTGAAATCAGCTCTCCAGGTCTTTGCTGCGGAGGTCCCGGGCGGCCTTGGCTGCTGGCCTGCGTTAGTAGGATCAAGGGCTGGGAAGGAGAGCGAGCCTGCTGCGGGCCCACAGAGTGGTGCTGGGGGCATCTGAAGGTGCCGCCCCTGTGTGCCGCAGCCCAACTAACTTCTCAGAAAATTACTTTACCTCCAAATACAAAAACGTGCACAGACACTCCTGAAATAGTCCACACATGCAAATATATCTAGAGAAAGATTATAAAATGTGGTCACGTTTTGAATAAAATAAAAATCCTTCCGTTCATGCTTTTGTCTATTAAGGATGTGGAGGGCTGAGGTGGAGAGGCACCCGTGCTGTTACCTACACATCTCCAGGCTTCATCTCTTGGTGTTTCCACCTCCCATTTCCCCTCAGCCTGGAGAACTTCCTTTAACATCTCTTCTCCTTAAGATCTGCCAGCGACGACTTGTCTCTCCTTTCATATGTCTGAGAACATCATTTTCCTGCCTTCATTTCTGAAGAATGCTGGTTACATATAGAAATCTGTGTTGACAGACTCGGTTGTAGGTTTTTTCCCTCCTCGGTGCTTTGAAGGTGTCATTCCACTGTCTCCTGGCCTTCGTGTTCTGATGAGAACTCAGATTATTTTTGTGTCCTGTCACCCTGCCCATAGAAGCATCTTTTCTCCGCCTCTGGCGGCTTTTAGTGTTTTCTCTTTCTTGTTCGCTTTTAACAGTCTGCATACAGTTGCATAGAGGAAGGCTTGCTTTGTGTTTATTTTTCTTGGGACACACGGATTCTTGGATGTCTTATCTGTCACCAAAATCTGAAATTCTGCCACCTGGGTGTTTTGTGTCCCTCTCCTCCTCTCCCGTTTGCTAGGACACTGATGACGAGTATGTTCATCTGCCCAGCGCTGCCCTGGTCTGTCCACCCAGCACTGCCCTGGGCTGTCCACGCAGCGCTGGCCTGGGCTGTCCACGCAGCGCTGGCCTGGGCTGTCCACGCAGCGCTGCCCTGGGCTGTCCACGCAGCGCTGCCCTGGGCTGTCCACCCAGCGCTGCCCTGGGCTGTCCACCCAGCGCTGGCCTGGGCTGTCCACGCAGCGCTGCCCTGGGCTGTCCACCCAGCGCTGCCCTGGGCTGTCCACCCAGCGCTGCCCTGATCTGTCCACCCAGCGCTGGCCTGGGCTGTCCACCCAGCGCTGCCCTGGGCTGTCCACGCAGTGCTGCCCTGGGCTGTCCACCCAGCGCTGCCCTGGGCTGTCCACGCAGCGCTGCCCTGGGCTGTCCACGCAGCGCTGCCCTGGGCTGTCCACGCAGCGCTGCCCTAATCTGTCCACCCAGCGCTGCCCTGGTCTGTCCACGCAGCGCTGCCCTGATCTGTCCACTCAGCGCTGCCCTGAGCTGTCCACCGTCCTGCTGTGCTCAGGGTTAGATTCATCCATTCCACTTTTCTTACCTGTATCCACTGGATACAGCCACATTTCTCATTTACTATATTGTATTGTCCAGTTCCAAAGATTCTTGTGTCGTCCCATTTTTCTGGTTTCCATCGGTCCCATCTGTGTATTCATTTTAACTATTTTTTTCTTTTAAGGTTGAAAATGCACTTTTGTGCCACTGCTCCAAAGTCTTTTTTTTTTTTTTTTTTTTTTTTTTTGGCTTTTCAAGACAGGGTTTCTCTGTGTAGCCCTGGCTGTCCTGGAACTCACTCTGTAGACCAGGCTGGCCTCGAACTCAGAAATCTGCCTGCCTCTGCCTCCCAAGTGCTGGGATTACAGGCGTGCACCACCACCGCCCGGCTGGTGTACTAATTCTGATGACACATTGTCTATTGACCTGATCCTAGGGTCCATTTCCTTTCTTGCAAAGGTTTGCTTTTTTTCTAATTTTTCCAGTAACTTTCATTTTCATACTTGGACACTCTGGTGCTTGTGTTGAGAGTAGAGTTTGTGCTTCTGTATTGAGAATTTTAAGTTCAGGGCCAGTAGGATGGCTCAGAGGGTAGCCACTGGCTCCCAGGCCTCATGGCCTGAATTCTAGCTCCAGATCACAAGATGGCAGAGGAAAACTGACTCCTGAGAGCTCTTCTTGGACTTCCACGCATGCGCTAAGATGAGACCCTGGCTCAAAGGAATATGGAATAACTCACAGAGCATGATAAGGGAGGATGCCTGTCGCACATGTGTGTGCATATGAGCGTGCGCACGTGTGCACACACACACACACACATACACACACTGAGGCTGAGGAGATATTTCAGTGCTTAAGAGAATCTACTCTTACATGATCTGAGTTTGGTTCCCAGTGCCCATGTCAGCCAGCTCACAACTGCCTGTAACTCCAGTCCCAGGACACCTCAATCAGGCATCTTCTGCCCATATGTGCGCAGACACACAGGTTTATGAATCATTAAAAACCCAACTCTGGTCAGGCAGTAGTGGCACACACCTTTGATCCCAGGACTCAGGAGGCAGAAGCAGGTGGATCTCTGTGAATTTGATGCCAGCCTGGTTTACAGAGCAAGTTCCAGGACAGCCAGGGCTACACAAAGAAACCTGTCGACAGACAGACAAAAACAAACAAACAAACATACATACAATTTTGGCTTTGGCTAGGAATGAAAGCTTCTGGGGTTTGGGGTGTTTGTTCATTCAAAAGTCACTGACCAAGCTCTCCCATGTGCTGGCTGTGGATCGGAGCAGGAGACACAGTGGGACAAGACAGAAAAGGCCCCAGGAGACACAGTGGGACAAGACAGAAAAGGCCCAGCTGCAGTGGGTGTGCAGGCAGGGCGGGAGGAACGGGACAGCCAGCGGCAGTCTGGCAGAGTCCTAGAGTCCTAGCTAGGAGTTAGTGTGCTTTGGGTCTTCCTTGGTCCTTTCATGAGCACCCCACCCCCAGGGAGGGCTGGGTTGTCGCCATGCCTCCCAGCCTGCCTGCATCAACACACTGTGAATGTGTCCCCGACTGTATGCCATTCCTCCATTGCAACCCAGAGAGTCCCGAGTCTGTGCAGCGGTCCGGGTGTAGCCAGGGCCCTGCAGGAGCCTCCCTGGGGGGACACCCAGGGCTCTGCAGGAGGCTCCCTGTGAGCACCAGGCTCGTTAGTGGCTTCCTGAGTGGTCCATTCTTAACACTCTCTGGCAAATGCATTCCTTTTCATTCTCCTTTTCCCTCTCTCCTCATTTCCAGGTTCCTTTTTTTGATATTTACTCTCTCTTGGACACCCCCACACCCTTTTATATATATTTTTTCAGCGACCTTTCCCACCCAGCAGGCAGTGTGAGCCAGAGTGCCTTTCTTTCTCATCCTTCCTTCTATTTAAAATTTAACAGCGTCTCCCCTCTTCTCCCCCCAGTCAGCTGCGGGCAGCTGCTGAAGGAGGCTATAGCGGCCAAATCAACCTTCGGAGAGCTCATCCAGCCCTTCTTTGAGAAGAGGATGACAGGTAGGTGGGCCACTCTCTCCACCTGTGGGCACAGGGAGGGGCTGCAGACGCGCCACGGCTGTGGCTTGTTTTCTTAGGGAAGACGTGTGGCATCAACACTTGGCCCCATGCCAGGCGCGTCACAGATGTGGTGACTTGCCACCGGCAGTTTAGAACATTCCGTCTCCTCCTGGTTAGGTTTGCTTTTTCACAACTGAGGGTGTGCTTACAGGGTGGGGTACCCAGAGCAGGGGCTGGAAGCCAAAAGGTTCCTAAGGTTTTATAAATTCCAGGATGAACCAGAGGAGGGCTTGATACGGAAACAACGGTATCAAATAGTCTTTCCCAGTCCCCTGTGGGGCGTGGTGATGCACACCCGAAATCCCAGAACTCGGGAGCTTAGCCTGAGCTGTGTGGAACCTTGCCTCAAAATGATGATGATGATGATGATGATGATGATGATGATGATGATGATAACAGCATTTGAAGCAAACGCAGTGGCACCTGATGTGTGTCTGGGAATCCTACCCCTGCCCCAAGAGTACCAAGTCCCGCACCGCAGATACGTGGACTGAATGAGTGAACAGGATGCCAGAGGCGCGTAGCTGGGTAGCCTTGACTTTTGCCCTGTGCCATGCTGTTCATGACTGTGTGAAAAACTAGCTCCCCACCAGCAAGCACCTAGAGAATCAGACCCAAAGTGAATGGCCAAGCCAAGGTCACAGAGGTTACAAGATCAACAGCAGCCGTGGGTATACAGCAACCCTTGACCCTTTGCATAACATGCCCACATGTGTCCCCAAAAATATGAAATTACAAAAACAAGCAAGCATTTGGCTAGTTCCCAAGTTCACATCCCTTGGTTATTCTACAAAGCCTGTTTTCTCATGTACGCAAGCTTGACAGCATGCCTGATTGCCCACTGATGGATTGAATCAATGGATCGAAGTCACGCCCATTGACGCAGGGGCATTGAATACTGTGTGCTGGTGTGCATGCCTTCCTCAGTGTGTGCCTGCTTCCTCCATCTCTTAACCACCTCTGATTGTCACCAGAATGTTTGTCTGTTGTTGGTGATGTAATGGGCCTTGTAGTTAAAGATAGCACAAGTCTATCTTATTATGGAGGCCAGAAATCCTGAACTAAAGAGTTGTTCCGGCTCTGGCAAGAATGTACTCCCGGCTTCTAGAGGCTTCCTGTATTCCTGGGCTGCTAGGCCCTCCTCTCATTTAGAAACAAGCAATGTAGCATTCTCTCTCTCCCCGCCCCCGCCCCCCCCCCCCATGTAGACTGGACAGGCTTGAACTCACACAGATCTGCCTGCCTCTGTGAACTGAATGCTGGAGTGGAAGACACCCAGCTGTCCTTGGCTTCTTATCCCAAGGACTGAAATAATGACTCACACAGATGTAAAGAAGTAGAAAGGAAACTTCATTTAAAAGCAAACTGACAGTTCCGATCAAAAGTACACTGTCCAGCCAGGCAGTGGTGGCGCACGCCTTTAATCCCAGCACTCGGGAGGCAGAGGCAGGCAGATTTCTGAGTTCGAGGCCAGCCTGGTCTACAGAGTTCCAGGACAACCAGGACTACACAGAGAAACCCTGTCTCAGAAAAACCAAACCAACCAACCAACCAACCAAACAACAACAACAACAACAACAAAAAAAAAAAAAAAAACAAAACCAAACCACTGTCCAGACAGACAGCCGCCACATGTGTGGTTATTGCTCAGGGCTTTCTTTTTATAGGGGTCTCAGAGAAGGAGTTTAGAAAGACATAGTGAGAGCTGGTCTTTGTTTTTTGTTTTGTTTTGTTTTGTTTTTTGAGACAGGGTTTCTCTGTGTAGCCCTGGCTGTCCTGGAACTCGCTTTGTAGACCAGGCTGGCCTCGAACTCAGAAATCTGCCTGCCTCTGCCTCCCAAGTGCTGGGATTACAGGCGTGTGCCACCACGCCTGGCTCTGGTCTCTGTTTTGATGAAGAGATTTTGACTGTGTGAACCTTTGTTCACTGTGCATGCTCCTTCCCATGATGCATCTGGTTTTAAGCACACTCACCGAGGCATAAGGTGGTAGAGAACTTGCCCTAAAAAATGTTCAAGGACACAGTTTTTCTTGCTGCACATGCACCTAAAACCAGTGTAATCTGGCCCAACCCTCAGCTCGTAGTTGTCGGATTGTGCCCAGAATATGTTTGAGTGGAAATGGGGTGTTTTCAAGGGAACACTAAGTTCCGTTGAAGTGTAGAGGTTAGTTTTGTCAACTTAACACAAGCCTTGATATATCAGAGGGAACCTCAGCTGAGAAGTTGCCTCCATCAGATTGGCCTGTGCGCATGTCTGTGGGTTGTTTCTTGATTCTTGGTTGTGTGAGAGTCCACTGTGGACTCCCTAGGTGGCGGGAACTGAGCAAGCCATGGAGAGCAAGCCAGTAAGCAGCATTCCTCCATGGCCTCTGCTTCGGTTCCCGCCTCCAGAGTTCTGCCCTGGCTTCCCTCTGTGAAAGGCTATAGCCCGGAAGCCAAATAAACACTTTCCTCCCCAAGCTGCAGAAACCAAACTAGGACAGGGAGTAACTTATTTCCATCATCTGAAGCAGGCATAGGTGCGGCCTGGCGCAGGTGGGGGCTCCCGGGCTGCTTAACCGGTTGCTAGAGGCGTTGTTTGGAGAGGGGCAGGTGCATGGTCCACGCCAGGCAGTCTGAGGTTGCCTGTTGCCTCACAGGCAGAGATGGGGGCTGGAGGAGTGCCATTATGCCCACCAGAGAAACAAGCTCTGCTCATCCAGTAGACCGAGAAGTGACCTGTTTTTAGTTGTAATCACCTTTTGACTGTAAGTGCGGTTGGCAGAGTTGACAGATCTGCTAAGGTGATTGTTCCGTGTGTTTCTGGGTTTTGTGAATTGCTGTGGCTTGTGTTTCTCTTTACCCAATCTTTATTTGTTGGTTGGTTTATTACAGTGTGGGGATGGGACCCAGGGCCTAGCACTCGGCCAGTGCCCCACTCCCCGGCCCCACTGTCAGCGAAGGGCTGGGCTGTTTGGTTGGTTGCCTTGACTGCTTTTGAATGCTCTGAAGTGCTGTTACCAATCACCCACGAGGTCCTCATGCCTACTGTTTACTTCAGGTCACAGACTGCTTTTGAAAATTTGGTATTGTTGCCAGGGAGTGTGGTGGCTTGTCCCGGCCCCTCTGATGTCAGGTGTCCTGGGGTGTCACTGAGGAGGTTCTCCTAAGGTGCTGCTTCCTGCTCCTTTGTGGAGTCCTGAGGCACACAGCCCTCTCCTTTTCGCCCTCGCCCCTTCTCATCTGGAGTGAGGGCCAGGCTTTCAACTTAGTTAGATGCTGTACCTGAGGGCTGGGCAGTGGGGAGCCACTTCCTCTCAAGAGATCTGGCCCATCTCAGCAAACAGTGGCTGTTTCAGACAAGCTGAGGAGGCCCTGCTGAGGGCCAGCGATGGGCATGGCTCTCATCCTGACCCTGAGTCTTGTGACTATGAGACAGGTGTGTCTCTCTGGATGGCTTCCCTCCTCCGTGTCGTCTTATCTCTTCACTGCTCTGTGTTTGCCTAGACTGCGCACCACTCTGCAATCCTGTATCCTACAAATTAATGACCCAACAACCATCACACCTCCCCAACCGAAGCAGTAAATCCTGCCATCTTGTCTCCCTAAGCCCAATCTCACAGGGTAGCAGAGAGGAGTGCATTTGCATAATGTCACCACTCAGGGCTTCATTAGTCCCGGCTAGCTGCTAAGCCAATTGGAGCTGTGGGTGGGAGGGCGGGCAAGCGCTAAGAGGGATACAAGCACAGCTCAAGATGGAGAGGCCACGCCTCAGGAGCTGGGGCAGGAAGGTGAGCTGGAACAAGGGACTGCCTGACCATCCACAGCCCAGAGGAGGCTGTCCCAACACAGTGACATCTGTGATTAGAGAGGACCCTAGCTCACAGGTGTGGTAATGATCAGGCTTGGGGAATGAATGCCCCAGAATTCTGATCCAGTGACTGTTGGTGTGGTCTGTCACTGACTCGGTGAGGTCTGGCAGTGCCTGGGAGATGAGCCCAGAGGCACACCTGGGAGGGGTTGTCTTAATTGTGGTAATTAATGCAGGCTGGCCGGGACCTTCCCAGCTGGGACCCAGACTGTGAGCCGAGGGAGGGAGCTGAGTGGCACTGTGCACCGTCGCTCTCTGTGACCTGGTCACAGCTACTGTCGCTGTGAGCGGCTGTGTCTTAGTCACGGCTACTGTGGCCGTGAGGAGACACGGTAACCAAAGCAACCGAGCGAGAGGAAAGGGTTTGTTTGGCTTGTTCTACATCACTGTTCATCACTGAAGGAAGTCAGGACAGGAACTCACACCGGACAGGAACCTAGAGGCGGAGCTAATGCAGGGGCCATGGAGGGCTCTGCTTACTGGCTGTTCCCCATGGCCTGCTCAGCCTGTTTCTTATGGAAGACAGGAGTACCTACCCATGGATGTTAGGGGTAGGGGTAGGGGTAGGGTAGGGCTAACCCACTCACAATGGCTGGGCCCTCTAGCATCAACCACTAATTAAGAAAATGCTTACCACTGAATCTTTTGGAGGCATTATGTCAAGGTGACACAAAACTAGCCAGTACAAGCTACTTCAGTCTCCTGCCATGATAGGATGTACCTTGACCTATGAGTCAGAATAAACCATTTCTTCTGTGAGGCAGATCCCATGAAAAGGTAGCTCCCAGAGCAGCAAAGTAGAGATGTAGTAGAGGGTCTGAGGTCACAGCCCTCCTGGCCTGGGGAAAGGCACCCAAAAAGACACCATCCTGATGGTAGACCTGTGAGATGGACTCTCAGATCTTGCCCAGAATGAGACCTCTGTTGAGCAGAGGCAGCAGGCAGCAGTGCAGAAGGCCCCTCCCCAAAGGGACTCTGTCACGTCTTTACACTGTCATGTCAGAAGGTCCCTCTCAATTGCTAAAGGAAGGCATGCTCTGTCACACTTTAAATTCAGAAGAGGGAGATCACAGCTGCTCCTCCATCACTTACAGTGTGTGTATGTGTGTGTATATGCATGTATGTGTTTACATGTATAAGTGTGTGAATGATGTATGTATCCATAGGTATATGCATGTGTATATGTGTGTATATGTATGTATGCATGTGTATGTATATCTCTGTATATGTATGTATATGTGTATGTGTGCACTGTATCTGTATGTATCTGTGTATGCATGTATGTGTGTGTATGTATGTGTATGTATGCGTGTCTGCATATTGTGCACTGTATATGTGTGTATCTGAATATGTGTGTCTCTGTGTCTGTATGTGTATATGTGTATGTGTGTATATGTATGTGTGTCTCAGTATATATGTGTATATATGTATACTGAATATGTGTATATGTGTGCATATGTGTCTGCATGTGTGTACAGGAATCTATCCAGGCATCTCAGATGCCCCTCTTCAGATTCCTAGTCATATTTCAGTACCTTAGCCCTGAGTATCAACAGCAGTCCCAGGAATGTGAAAATACTAAAATATGAATTTTTCCAAAGATAATCAAGACCCACAAGGTATGGAGAGTTGGGCTAACCAGGCACCGAGGATTATAAAAACAGAGAGACTGTCAAGAAGTGGCATGACTATAACCACAGCGCTTCAGCACAGTGGGTACTTCAACACAGTGGGTAGAGTCAGGAGTTCAAGGCTAGTCTCAGTTCCATAGCTTAAGTTTGGGGTTTTGGTTTTGGTTCATTCTTGTTTTGTTGTTGTTTGGTTTGGTTTGGTTTGGTTTGGTTTTGAGACAGGGTTTCTTTGTAGTCTTGGCTGTCTTGGAACTCACTCCGTAGACCAGGCTGACATTGAACTCAGAGATCCATTTGCTTCTTCCTCCCTAGTGCTGGAACTAAAGATATGGGCCATGGACACCACCAGCCCACTACCGCCGGCTTATAGCTTAAGTTTGAAGCCAGCCCAGAGCTACATGAGAATGTGTAGTAAAAAAACAAAACAAAACAAAACAAACAACAAAAACAAAAACAAAAACAAAAGTAAAAATACAGATTGATAGTCCTGTGGCCCGGAAGTTCCTGGGACCCCTGAGCTGATTGGCAGGCAACACTGCCACATGGCCACCCAGCATAGAAGCCCCATCCAGGACAGGCGGCCCAGACTCATCCAGGACGGGACATAAGAACCTGTAAGCAGCCACAAGCACTCACAAGCACTCTCCTGGCTCAGCTCATGCCCCTGCTCCTGGCCTCCTGGTCACCTTCCCTCCCTGCTGTGTGAGGCTCAGGCCCTCTCCTCTCCCTGTTCACCATGCATGCACCAGAGGCCCACAGCACTGTGGCCCCTGCCACCATGCAGTCCTGTCACTGGCTTAGCAGGGTGGATCCAGATGTCATCTGCCTCCCCACCCGTGGAACCACTTCCTTGAGTCTCCCACTGGGCCGCACGCTGTTGTGTCCCAGCTGTGACCTCTGCGGGGCTTGGTAATGTTCTCTCTCCCTCTCTGTCCTTGCTGCCAACACCTCTTTCCTCCCAAACCAGCAGAAAATTAATAAGTGTGCTATTCATTCTTCCAACTTTCCACATTTTCTGGGCAAAGGACTCCGGGGCCGCATCTCCGCTTGTCGTCAATCTCTTGATCCAGCTCTAGGTGACAGCGCCACAGAGGGCCAGCGAGCTGTTTATCCTGTGCTCCAGACTTTGAAGTATATAGGTCTGACCTCCCAAACTCATTCTGACTTGAGCTTCAGCGCACACAGCAAATTTATTCCCCGGGGGTTTCGCGTGCGTCATGCTCTAGGCAGTCTCCTCTGCTGTAGCGTTCAGGGCTCCGTCTGCCAGCCAGGGTCGAGCCTCAAGCACGCTGCCTTTCCAGAGAGGCTCCTGCCGCTTCCACTGGGGTACGAAATGAGCAAAAAAGGACTCCAGACTTTCAGAAAAGCAAGTTCTCCAGCATTTCCAGATCATTTAAAATAAGATCTCATCAGCACTCACCCCTCCTCTGCCTCTATGGAAGCCCATAGTACATCCAAGCTTCTTTCCCAGAAACCAAGTGCAGGGCTCGGAGGTCTCGTGCATGCTCACAGAGACCATACCTCCAGCTGGTGTGACTCCTTCCCCTGGCTGCGTTCCTTCCAGAAGGTTTCTGTTTCTGTGGACTTTCAGAATTCCAGGGATATGAAACTTCCCCAGGAAAGTGGCCAGTGCGTCTTTGCCATCTGAGGGCCTGGTTCTCTGAACACAGGCCCACACCCCCCATCCACTCACTGGCTGTGCTGATTCGCCTGGTTGGAAAATATATACTGCCTTTTGGGGGCCAGGGAGATGGGGCTTTTTTCCAGATTGTGACATGCACTACTGTCTCGCCTCGGTTCAGGAGGGTGGTGTCAACCAAGCCTCTGAGAGTTCCAGGCCAGCCAGAAGCGAGACTCTTGTCTCAAATGAAAATAAGACACCAACAAAAATCAGCCAAAGGCCTGGCTTATCTTTGGTTTAAACCTTTGCTTTAATGCATAATGGATTCATCCTGAGCTGTCTGCTCACAGGACCCTGCAAGGCAGGACGTGTCTCTTCAGTGGGGCTCTTTAGCACTGGACTCTAGCTTTCCCATCTCCTGGCTCTTCAGGAAGAGCGAGCCATCTACCACAGCTCTGCCTAGCTGGTTCTTGGCAGGCTCGCAATGGGTTCCTCCTGACTAACCTGAAAAGCAGCAGTTAATGCAGCGTTCCTATAGGACGGCCCACCTTCCGTGTCACGTCCCAGGCCCGTGCCTGTTTCCAGGGGAAACTACAGCTGTTTAATTGGCATAATAAAAATGGCAGTTCTAGTGTGTTTTGTTAGGAGAAAATCATTACCTAGAGTTAGCGGCATTTTCTCCCACACAGCCTCTATTTCCTAAACATGTCTGCCTGGTAAGGTCCCTGGAGGTCTCATAGAATCCAAACAGAGGTGGGAGGTCTGACGGAGATCTGAGACCCTCACTTGAACAATCACCTAGCAAAACTAGCTAACAGAGCACACTCACACCACGCCAGCCTATGCCAGCCCAAACAGGGATGGTTACAGCAGATTCTGAGAGCATTTCCGCGAGTCCCGGGTCCCAGGAGGCAACCTGCATCAGAGCCCAGTTGCAACGACTCATTTTGTTAAAAACTGGGGAATTAATATTCTCACCGCTAAATGCACACGAAAGAGTCAACAATAGGCTGCTCTCTCCCCTTTTGTTTAAAACTTGCAAAGAGCTGCAGAGTTGAAAGACCTTGCAAAGCCCCGTCTGAGGAGGTAAGAGGATGCCTATCCTTGTTTGGAGCTTGTGCTAGCTGCGAGCTGCCTTCCCGCCGAGGGGAGACCCTGGGGGACCTCTGCCCGCTACCAGCAGCCTTGCAGTGTGCTGTGTTTGTACTCGCTGAAGACAGTGCAGGCCTCTCTAAATAATTTACCAGATGATTAATAGACTCACAGGGGCATAATTAGTGGAGGAGAGACAGCGGGCACAGTAACCGGCACACGCTTGGGGGAACAGCCAGCCTTTATTTTTCTACAGGAATTTTCTAGGGTGCTGGGCGTTTGAAGCTAAGTTGGGAAGAGCTCAGCGCCTCTTCGCTTTTGAAGTGGAAATAGGACAGTTTGAATCCGTCGAGTTTAATTTTTCACAAGCTTTAGGGGCCCCGCAGAGTAACTTCCTTTTTATTATTGAAAAAAAACCCCACATTTTTCTTTCATTTTTCTGTCCATGCACACCCACCCACCCCTGTGCTCGCTCTTGAGCACACATGCAATGCACACACACATGCACACACACGCGCGCACACACACACACACACACACACACACACACACACGCCCATACTCTGAGTCCTGAACACATTCATTTACTTTTCCATTCAACATGGGCTGTCCTAAAGCCGCCTCCCCTAGGTGTGTCAACCCATGTCCCCAGGGTCCCCCCCACCAGCTAGAGGCCCGCTGGAGGGTGGCCTGAAAGTGGATTAATGGATGCCCCCTGTAATGTATGCATTCGCCGGGATCCCTCACCTCTGCCTGACAATGCGTTTGAAGTCGCTCCCTTTTTCAAATCAAACTTTTGACTTTTCCGCTGGGACTGCTACAAAGACTTCCGTATGGAAACTAGGCATCGCACCTCCTTTCAGCCCAGTAGAGCTCGGTGGCCCTGCTAGCCAGACAGGCCGGTGGTATGAAAGTGCTTGTGTGCATTTTGAGGGTCCGAGGGCCTGTTAATGGGTCTATAAAGGGGTCAGTACATGCATGCCCCCCCAACATCCCCCCACCCCCACCCCGACACCATCAACAGGTTTGTGCCTCCTGGAAGCCCAGTCCTCATTTGCGGTTACTAGACTTTCCTTCAAAGTGCACACTGTCGTTCTACATGATCAAAATGACATCCAGTGTCACCAATGTCACCTTGCCACCACCAACCAAGACTAGTGCAGTGGGGGAAACTGAGGTAGTTGGAGATTCTCCATTCTTGAGTGCAAGCAGGAGGGAGAGCCAGGCAGCTCAGCCGCCCCCTGCTGCTTGGCACCCATCCCAGATTTCCTGCAGACTCCAACTTGCTTGCTGAGTATCAGGTAAGCAGCGGATAACAAAACAAACCCAGACGTTTCCAGGCAGTCCACGGAGACCCCAGAAGTGCAAAGTGTCCGCCTCCTCTGCTCTGACCAGAGCTTCTGGAAGCATCTCCTCTCTGGGGGTGGGGGTGGGGGTGGGGGGGTTAAGAGACCTCAGAGAGAAATGAAACTCCGAGGCGCTCAGCTGTGAAATTGCCCGCGACAGGTTTTCCCTAGAAGCCCAGCCTGCTTCTCCAGGCAGGCGGCCCCAGTGCACCCTCTGGGCAGCCCCGGCATGACTGACCTGCAGTCAAGCCACTCTCAGGCCTTCCTTCCCAAAGACTGGGAGCCCCCTTTCCTCTGGGAGTGTCCCCAGCTATGGAAGCTGATTGTTGCATTGTTCTGTGAGTGCCCCCCCCCGCCCCCAGCCTGAGCTGCCGTGGCCTCCATACCAACAAACCCAGCTCTGAGGCACAAGAGGGCATCTGAAGAGCTCAGCATCCAGGCAGTTCTGGGAGCCTGCAACTCCACACCTGTCTGTATCGCTCTGAGTGCCATTGTGGCAGCAAGGGGCAGGGGGTGACAGAAATCAGAGTGTGGAGGGACCTGGCCAGGCTGCGGCTGAGGGGCATGGGGCCTGAGAACAGAGAGATCTCTGCAGCGATGCGCAGGGATCTAGGGCTGGTACGGAGGAGGGAGGACGTCATCCTCCGCCTTACCCTTGCCCTGACTTTGACCTTCAACTTCTGACTGCTGCCAGCCTGCTAGGCAGGACTGGGAGGTGAAAAGGACCCCCTACTCCCGCCCCAGCATTTACCTGTCAGTGTCTGCTTGTGCGCCATTCTTGGTGGGTGAGGGTGGGGCAGGCTAGTCCTCAGAGCCCAGCACCAGCCAGCATCAGCTCCCGAGGACAGATCAGCTGATATCTGTGGACAAGAAAGTGGACAGGTGACAGATGACACAGTCCCCACACTGTGGACAGAGCCTGACCCCTGATCCCGACACCCAGATGCTGCCTCTGCCCTCTGCTGCCCCTTTCTAAATGAGAAAGAACAAAAAGGTGACTGCACACTACAACGGGATGCAAGGCGCAGAGCGTGCGCAGGGCTGCTCACTCTCCTGCCGTACAGTGGCCGGCTCATCGCTATTGTGGTGATAGGAATACAGATGCAGTTGATGCGCCTGCACCTCTGGAGGGCCGAGATCAATGTGGAGTGCCATTCTCAATTGATTTCTACCTTACTTTTTGAGACAGGGTCTATCACTGAACCTGAACCTGATCGGGTAGACTGGCCAGCGAGCTTCGGGATCCTTCGTGTCTGCACCTCCATGGTGCTGGGCCTACAGATGCGCACCGCTACTCGCACTTTTATGTGGGTGCTGGGGATGTGAACTGGGGTCCTCATGCTTGCACAGCAATCTAGCCACCCCTCATGGGTGCACTCTGGATGTCTTGTTCTTTTCCTGTGACGGCCACCTGTCTTGGATGCCTGGTCTCTATAGTAACCAGGAGCAGCCTTAACTCAGGTGCCCTCGAGGTCTTCTGGTAAGCTGGCCCACAATGGCCTAAGATGGAGGCTAGTTTATCACCATCTTGATTTAGTGTGCAGCTGTAGAATAGAACCCCATGGAGGGCTGGCCTCCACTCTGTCCTGACTTGGTTAGCTGACGAGTGAATTCCTGGAGACTGCTGGCTGGTCTTCAGAGCTTGCTTCTGGCTCTTCTCCCCCTGGGCCTCTTCCATATGTCTTTGCTGGGGCTAGCATGCCCAGCCCGGATCCCTCAGTCTTGTGCTTTGGATGGTAAGCGTGGGACACATGGGACTGGCCAGGCATGTAGTTTCTCACACATGTACTGACTTCAGGTTCCTCCAATCTTCCTATGCTATGGTTGGCCTCCCCTAGCACAGTGCGGACACGGGCACAGTGTAGGCTTGACTGGCCACTGAGTACTCAGACTGCCTATCCCAGATCCAAGCTCTGCCGTCTGTTATCTCTGCAGCTGCAGGCAAGTGGCTTCCTCTGCCTATGCTTCAGTCCACAGCCTGGGACACTGCTGTCACCCTGCACATAGGGTCATTGTCACAATCATGAAGTGAACTTGGCTTAAAATGCACATATATATTCAGACCAGAGCATGGCTCAGGGAAGGAACAGGTGCACACTTCCTGTTACAGACACCCACTGTGGCCCCCCTCCTCTATCCCAGACCACACGGGTTTCTGCTCCCTCACCATGGCTGTCTGTCTCGCCACAGATCACCAGGGTAACAGCGTCTGGAATGCCTGTGGGATGTAAGAGGAATACGCTGCTTCACAGCTGTGTGCTCCTGGTGGAAGGGATTGACTTCTCAGACTCTGGTCTTCCCCCAGGCAGCACATCACACTCTCAACCAGCTACACACACACACACACACACACACACACACACACTGGTTAACTTGGTCTCACTTTCTCAGATCCCCTCAGGACCCATTAAAAATGTAAAGTTGGGGACTGGAGAGATGGCTCAGTGGTTAAGAGCACTGGCTGCTCTTCCAGAGGTCCTGAGTTCAATTCCCAGCAACCACATGGTGTCTCACAACCATCTGTAATGAGATCTGATGCCCTCTTCTGATGTGTCTGAAGACAGTGATGATGTAGTCATATATATTAAATAAATAAATCTTAAAAAGACAGAGATGGAGAGGGAGGCAGGTAAAGTGGGGTAAGACTAGCCACCGAGTTGTAGTGCACTGTGTGGCTAACTGATCATGTTCACAAATCTTATGTTGTACTATATAAAATTATAGAAGACAGAGACAAACTGAGATGTCCCCTAGCTATGGGTGTGTCAGCACAAGCACCAAGCCATGTCATCTAAGTAGACATCACAGAGCAGGGAGGGATAAAAACGGAGTGGCCAGGCTTCGAGGAGTGAGAGCCAAACTACTTTTGCACAAGAGATGAGGGCTAAGGTACCATTCTGAATAGGAAAGCATCGTCTTCCCTCAAGCCGTTGTTTTCCAGGCAGATTGGTTCATTGTTAGGGAACATAGATGTGAGAATAGAGGCCTCTGGCAGAAGAAATTGTGCCATTTGCTGGAAAACAGGATGCTGGAGATTCTTGTGGTAAATCAGCCAGACCCAGAAAGATAAATTGGGCTCCTCCTCTCTCATATGTGGACTCTAGATTCATTTTGTAAAGTAGAATTGGTCAGATTATTTGGGAGGGGGGGTAGGCAGAAGGTAAACAGATGGGTGTGGCTAAACCACTGTGCACTGATGAAGGCACAGTACTTGTAATTTTGTAAAATCAGTTTGCACTAATTTTTTTTCAAAAAGAAAAAAAAAGCTTTAGAATCTAACGAAACCTTAGAAGACGTTGATCTAAACTTGCACCTGGGGTCTGAGGCCTGGCAAGGCGGGCTGGTCTGGGGAATGTGAGTTTGATTCACTAAAGAGCCAGAGAGACCGAGAGGCTTTTGTCCATGTGCAACTGCAGGGTGCAGCAGGTGCCACAAGCCCTCCTTATCTCCCTTGCAGTTTTGGAAAGCCTGTAGCTGTAGGTGCTCATTCAGGTGCAGTACCCACAATTAGCCAGTAGGTGGCAGTACATAATAAACAAACAGCATCTTTACCAGAAACACCGGCGCTGGGTCCCGGTATGTCAGACTCGCCACAGTTCACCTTCAGGCTCACATGCCAGTCTTGATTCTGGTGACATTATGGGAAGGATATGCAGGTCATCAGTGCCAGAGGCAGCACCATCAGGAAAGTGGCTCCTGGATATGGCTGCTTTTCTTTCATTTACTTAAACAAGATTTAGAGATTCCCAAGACCCAGGCTTAGCCTCGGAAGGCACCTAGCACTTTCCCTCTCTGGAGCATTCAGGAATGGAACTCAAACCCAAAACAGCCCTCTCCTCTCCATAGTCCTTGTTGCTGCTGTCCATCTGGCTACCTGGAGGTCTCTTGGTGACTCAGGAGTGACAGAGCAGAGACCCAGGAACAGAGTATAGGAGGAGGGAGCCCTGTTCTGCATGGCTTCCTCGAACCTGGACACTAGCATCTACAGTGTTCCAAGAAAAGCTAAGGGAGGAAAGAAATTGCAGGAGCAGCTGCTGGAAGAAAATATGAGGGGTGTATGGGTGCAAGCAGAGGTGTGTGGGTGCAAGCAAGAGTGTATGGGTACAGGAGTGTGTGGGTACAAGCAGGGGTGTGTGGGTACAAGCAGGGGTGTGTGGGTACAAGCAGGGGTGTGTGGGTACAGGGGTATGTGGGTACAGGGGTGTGTGGGCGCAAGCAGGGGTTTGTGGGTGCAGGGGTGTGTGAGTTCAGGGGTGTGTGGGTACAAGCAGGGGTGTGTGGGTACAAGCAGAGGTTTGTGGGTGCAGGGGTGTATGAGTTCAGGGGTGTGTGGGTGCAGGGGTGTGTGGGTACAGGGGTTTGTGGGTGCAGGGATGTGTGGGTACAAGCAGGGGTGTGTGGGTGCAGGGGTGTGTGGGCACAGGGGTGTGTGGAGGAACAGGTACCTGGGTACAGGTGGAAAGAGGGTTCTAAGGGAATGCAGAAGGAAGGTGTAACTAGATATTTGAAGTAAGTCTGCCAAAGTTCTTTCCGAGGCCCAGGAGGGTTAAGAGTCTCACAGAATGCTGAGACCTTGGCTTCCTGGCAGGATGGACTGCAGGGGGCACTGTGGTCTGCTAACACCCTGGAAATTGATGCTTGCAGGAAGCCGGTTGTAGGAAGAGAGTTTAACCACAGGCCCCTAACTCAAGACCAGAGGCTAGCCAGAGCTCCTGGGTCTTGGTAGGTGCCCTCCTGGGCCTGAAAGCACCCCAGTAACCCCATGTCAAACACACACACACACCCAGAATCAGCCAACTGAGATTTTAATGGCCTTGAAAAGAAAAGAAAAACCAACCAACCAACCCCAACTAGCTAACACGGAATGGTGTAATGTCGTGGACTAATAGACCACTCACATCTTGCACTCTGCTAACCTCGGTTGACAGGACATTCTGGGGAACTAGCCCTTGGCAGTGGCTGGCATGAAGGGTAATATGTTAACTGTCAAACCTGAAAATCAAGCCTGAGGCATCTAACTTAATGGTGAACGACTTTAGACAGAAATCTGTGGGAGAAGAGGATGGAGGGGGAATGTGCTCAGTATCAAGGGGATTTTAAACTTGCAGCAGAGCAGCTCAGTGCAGTCTGGTCCGGAGAGCCTGCGGCTGCTGGAGCGACTGGTTGGAACTTGTGGGCTTGGGCCAGCTCACCAATAGCCTGCAGACATTTGTGAAGCAGAGACACACACAGGCACCTGCAAGCCTTCTACAGACTCTTGGGCCGTATTCCCGGGTTCAAGGTTCTCCCGTCCACACCTAGGCTCTACCCCTTTACTGGCCCTATGGGGGGGGGGGGCTGGGCAGTGGCCCAGAGGCAGTGTCCTGAATGGTCTGCCTCTTGTCCTTTGCCAGCAGTCCTTCTGGTTCCCTTCACCTCAGTCCACATGAGAGAGCACAGCCAGTGCCCCAGAGGAGACCCCTCATGCACTAAGACTAAGACTTCCATGGGAAAGGATGGCCTCACCCTCGGCTCTCTAGCCCCTTGAAAACTCTGGATTTTTCGATGCCCCATGTTGTACAAGGATGATAGGCCTGGTCAGGATAACCAAAGATGGGCAGGTCTGGGCAAACCCCCATCCCGTCAGCCTTCAGACAGAACTTCCCAAGCTGGTAAAACAAGAAGTCAGGAGTCACCCACCTGTGGAGCTGTTCCTCACGAAGGAGCCACCTGATGGACAGAAGGACAGCCTTTTGGGAGAGCCTGTCCCACGGAACAGGGTCCCAGTGCCCAGTGCAACCTCCCGCAGACAGAAGTGTCTTCTTTTAGAGAAATAACACACTGGACTAGGAGCGTGGCTTATTATATGTGTGGTATTTGCCTAGCATACATGAAGCATACATGAAGCCATGGATCCAGTCCCTGGCACCACGTAAACCAGGTATGATGATGTACTCTGGCAATCTTGGCACTTAGAGGGTGGAGGCAGGAAGACGAGAAGCTCATAGATGTTTCTTAGTTACATAGTGAGATCCTGACTCCGAAAGGAACAGGGGGAGGACGGGAATTCTTTGGGGACAGTCTCCAGTGTTTTGAGACCATGCAAACAGAACAAACAGTGAAGAAAAAAAAATCCTGTCCCCAAGTAGAAGGCCAGGACACACATTCGTGGTGACATTCATGCACTCTCATGAATGTGCACACACTGAACTCTCCCTGATTGTGGATACGCTGTGACCAGCTATTTCAAGTTCCTGCTTTGGCTCCCCTGGTATAATGGTCTGCAACCTAGAATAGTGAATTAACACGAACCAAGCTAAACCAACCAACCCAACCAACCCAACCAACCAACCAACCCAACCAACCAACCCAACCAACCAACCAACCAACCCAACCAACCAACCAACCCAACCAACCCAACCAACCCAACCAACCCAACCAACCAACCAACCCAACCAACTAAACAAACAAAAAAGCCAAACTTTTATCCTTTAAATGATTCCTGTCAAGCCTTGAGAGATCACTGCAGGGCAAGCTGCTCTGAAAAGGACAGCCATTGGAGGGGGGGGCTTTTGTGTGTTTGAGACAGGGTCTCCCAACATAGGCTGGCCTTGAACCCACAGAGATCCACCTGCCTCTGCCTCCCAAGTGCAGCGAATAAAGGTGTGTGCTACAGTACCGGCTGGAAAGCCCCTAATCGAAGGTGATGCACGTCCCTTGGAGTGCAGTTTGTGGGTATGTTTTTGAGACAGGACAGCACCCAGCAAATGGTCATGTGCAGCAAAGTGCCTCCCATTCACTGTCAGCCTGTGGGGCCTCTCCAGCCTTCAGAATATGCTCTAGGGCCACTTACTGACCCCACAGATGTTTGGTGAGAGCGGAAGCTTCTGGAGAAACAGCCAAGCATCCCCCCGCTTGGGGCCCACATCCACGGCAAACAGCAGTAATATTTACCGAGTATTTCTGGGGAAATGAGTGCAAAGCGCAGGCGATGCCGTGCAAATTGCCAGGACGCAGAACATTAGCAACATGGAACATTTAATGAGTCTAGGAAGACAGGTATGAGTTTCAGGAAAATGTCACTTGCAGCAATGTAAACAGGCTTTTCATATCTCCCTGTGCTGGGGACTTGTTTCCGTCTCCAGGTTTAAGTAGAGCGGTGATTCTGGAGAGATCAGGTTCACACAGACAGAGAAGGGAAGGCTCTTCGTGAGCCAGAGGGGTTGCTGGTGAATTCTAATCCACTGAGACCAATGGGACAGAACCTCAATGCTACTGGATGGAAATTAAAACACTGGGCCGGGAGTGCTTCCATGAGAAGAATTTGCTGTGGCCCCAATCCTGTGTCGTTGTCCTCAAAATTATGCTGACTAAGATGGTGGTAAGAGGAGACAAGACTCAAGGGCTGATTACATCATGGGGATCAGTAACTAAAAGTACATGCCATACCACGGGAGCTTGACAGGTTGAATTCAACCCCCAGGACCACACGAAGGGATAAGGAGAGACACGGCTCCATGTAATCCTGCTCTGACCTCCACTTGTGTCCCTTGATAAAGAGACTCAGGGCTGAAAAGATGTCAGCTGTTGAGGACACTGGCTCCTCGCACACAGGATCCAGGTTCGGTTCCCAGCACCCACACTCGGCTCACAGCCATCTGTAACTCTGGACACACTCTTCTGGCCTCTGAGGGAACCAGGCATGCGTGTGGTGCACCAAAGACAATGCAGACAAAACACCCATACACACAAAATTAATTATAGAAAAGTAATAAATAAGAGATCCCTAGTAACACTACACCCAGGAGACCATACCCACCACACTCGGGTCTGTCTGTCTTTCCTTCAGATCCTTTGGGAAGCCCAAAGGCGTACTCTCAGTGATCTGTTTGTCTTCATCCTCAGACATAAGCCTGTGCTAAAATACTTCTATCAACATCCCACAGAGTGTCCATTATTCAAGACCCAGCTGATATTCCTATCAGCTGGGAAGTGCCCTCCTCAGATGGCAGTGGCAGTGGGCCCTAAGCTTTGCCTCTCAGCCTCCAGATCTAAGAGCCAAAGTCTCCTCCCCACTGTGTTTCTCAGTTCATGGAATCTTGCTTTAGTGCCATAACAGACCAAGATGGAGGGGGGTGTCTTGTTAGGGTCTGAAAGGTGAACTCTTGTTGCTGGAACACAGAGGTTCCAGGTGGTTCCACGGGGGCTCTGCCTGAAGCTACCCTTGCAGTAGCTAGCCCGGTGTGTAGCCCAGGATGGTCAGAAAGCTACAGGATGCTCTCTTATCTGTCTTCCTCTGCAGTTCCAGACAGTATCATCACCAAGGCTCTGGCTGAGCGTCTGGAGCAACAAGATTGCATCCAGAAAGGGTGGGTGCTGCACGGCTTCCCAAGAGACCTGGACCAGGCCCGGATGCTGACCTCTATGGGCTACAATCCCAACAGGTGAGCTGTCCCAGAGCCCCAGTCCCTTCCACTCAGGAGATTGGCGCCATTGTTTCTGGTGCACTGTCATCCCATCTCCAGCTTGCACTTCCAACTCCCTTTGCCCTGTGAATGCTGACGGGCTAAGGTTCAAATCCAGCTTGGCTCTCCTCCTCGCTTCCAGGTTGTAGGTTTGAATTTTATTTAATGTGTGCTCTCGCTCCATCCATGGGCATGATCTGGCCTTCGGAAGTTCAACTACTGTGGTTAAAGAATCAGTAAAATCTAACAAAAATTGGCTTAAAACTTAAAATGAAAGGCTTACAGTTAAAACCCATACGTGGGCAATTTCAGTTTGCTACTGGTAAGTTATTTCTCCACTGGTAGAATGAGCCAGTTCAAACCAGATTAGATTAGATTAATTCAGGTTTATTGGGAAGCTGTTCACTGGCACCAAAGACCGAGACCAGGGAAGTTACTGTGAAAAGAAGGCGGAGAGAGGGAGAGAGAGAGAGACAGAGACAGAGACAGAGATAGAAACAGAGAGAGACAGAAGAGCAAAAGTTCTGGATTATACAGGGAAGAGCAGGCCAGCCTCTGGGCTGGAGAGTTCAGGGTTGGGGGAGAGGTGTGCCAGGCAGAGACTGAGGCATGCTGGGAGAGCCTGGAGGCCAGGTCTGCTTTGATATGTAAAATGTGCATCTCAGTCTCTTTTCCCAGGGTCCAAAACCAAACAGCTGCAAACACACTACATATGTGACTCAACTTTCCAGTTCCTTAGATTACCATTGCATCTCTTTTTAGACTAAGAAAGCAACAACTAGTCTCCAGAATATTTGGGATTGGTATGGATTTTTATCCGATGATAAAAATGTAAGGCTATAAAGGTCTACTCAGATGAACAAAAGCTGATTTAGAGATTTACACTTAACTGCGTACATCTTTGCTAACTGTTCAACACCAGACGAATGAAAAAGAAATAACTATAAAGGAAAGATGCCGCTGTTCCTAGGTATGGTGGAGATATCTGGGAGAGTCCGGAGTGGTCCTGACCCTGAGCCAGGCAGTGTGGGGGAGGGGGAGGGAGAGTAGACAGAGGGGAACCAGATCCAGCAGCCAGGAGGCCTAAAAGAGAGTAGACCAAAAGCCCAGGTAACAGAAGTTGTTGGGTTATATACGGAAGGTCAGCCCACACTCTGGGCGGGAGAAGTTTAGGGTAAAGGGGTGGGGTATGCCAGCCATATTCTGTAACAGATAGGGACTGAGGGATGCTGGGAGAACCTGGAGGCCAGGTCTGCCTCTCTCTGTTAAATAGGCACCTCAGCCATTTGTCCTGGGTTTGAGATTTAACAATGCTTGGTGGTCTTAGGTCTATGTCTGCGCTCTGTGCTCTGATTCCTATGTCTGTTTCCCAACACTAAACACTACTGTGCCATTGAGTTGCATGTGCGTGTGTGCATGTGCGTGTACATGCGTGTGTTGCTGGTTCTCTTTCCACCTTTATGGGTTCTGGGGAGCACACTCAGGTTTCCAGGGTTACTCCATCTGGCTGGTGCCAGCAGCCTTAGTTTTGTGACATATTTCAACACCATTCAGCGTAGGCTCCCCCTTACTGCTCTGCATTGTACCGGGAGTCGTGGATTTGTTCTCCACGGGCGGAGGGACGGGACGGCTGCTCCCGGAAGTGACCTGGCTGATCAACTGCTCTGCAGGGCCCTTGCCTGCTGGGGACAAGGCCATCGCTCTCCTGGGGCGCACACTCTGAACTCTGAGCCCAGTTCCAGATGAGATGTTTGTTGTCTGTTCCTGTTGCTGTAGATATCGGGGTGAGTTGTTCTCATCCTGTTGTTAGAGAAGCTTTTCTTTCCTAGCTCCCTTCTAGAACTTTCCGTGTAAGGGTTTGCACCTGTGGCTCTTGCGGTTTCCAGGTGGAGGTGACAGACTTTGCCTCTCTTCCTTTCCCGTCTTAGTGCTGTCCCTTGTGGGGCAAGTGGAACCGTGACACCAGACAGAAGAACTGGTCTGGTGGAGCAGATTTTAAAAACCCTGGGCCTGACTATTCTAGAAGGAAATTAATTCTACAGCTCATCAATGAGCTCCAGGGGAGAGCCACCATCCCAGACCTGTACAGATCCTGACAGAGGTTACCTCAGTGTTTCCAAGCAATCGAGGGAACTGACATACCTCTGGGCACATGTGTGAAGTCAGTGACGCTGGTTCTCTCCATCAGCCATGTAGATTCCAGGGATCTGACTGGGACCATCAGACTGGTGCCTTTATCTGAGCCATCTCACTATCCCTTTAACCTGTCATGATGCCATGTCATTAAGAAACCACTCTAGGCAGGCCGTGTTCAAGTCTGTACCCTCATCTTGTTCTTACTGATGTTCGTACTTGTCTACAGTGAACCCCTTAAGGACCAAGAGATTCTCAATTGCTCCTTCATATGGCATTTCCTCCCCGTTGGCTTGCTTTTTAGGGTTGGGGTCAGTTCCCCCTCCATCCCTAAGCTGCCCCTCGGCCCTGTAACTTAGGTCAGGGTCACTCCCCCGGGTTGGCCTCTCACTCACTGTCTCCTGGGGTTGCCGCACACACTGCAGAGCAGGCAGCATGGCCTTTCTGCTGGCTTTTATTGGTCAGTGTGGTTTTGCCTGTGTGCTCTGGTGCTGTGTTTGCTATGGTGTGAGGCGCTTCTCTGGTTGGTGGCTGTGGCCGACAAACCTGGCCCTTAAGAGAAGTAGGGTTTCCCTTTTCACATTGTTTTGGACGGTCAGGACGGTCAGGTTTGGATGGCCGCTGAGCACCATGGCCCTGGGTGGCACATGGTAGGGATGGGAACGTGTAGGGAGTGTCTTTCCTGCCTGAGGCCTGGGGGGGACCAAGTATAATCGTCAGAGGCATAACCCAAGTGACCTTTTTCTGACTAGGCCCCTCCTAGAGTTTGCAGAACATCCCAAAACATTGCCACCAGTTGGGGGTCATCGAGTGACCAACACGGGATCCTGCAAAGACAACCCCAGTTCAAACCACAACAGAACACACTGGCATCTGGAGATAAGGAGTCCACTCCCAGGCTTCCACATGTGATGCAGGGCCTCGTGGGTCCTGGGCTGCCCTTGTCCTCGCTGTATAGCTGAGGGCGAGCTTGAATCCCCGATCCTCTGGTCTCTACCCTCTGAAGTGCTGGGGTTGCATATGTATAGCCTGCATGTATAAAAAGCCCTGGTTTGGCCTGACGGTGGTGGCGCACGCCTGTAATCCCAGCACTTGGGAGGCAGAGGCAGGTGGATTTCTGAGTTCTAGGCCAGCCTGATCTACAGAGTGAGTTCCAGGACAGCCACAGCTACATAGAGAAACCCTGTCTTGACCCCCCCCCCCAAAAAAAAGCCCTGGTTTGTGTGGTGATGGGATTGAACCGGGCTTTCTACATCCTGGGCGAGCATTCTAGCACTTGAGCGCCAGCCCCAGCCTGCCGTGTGGAACCAGCGTGCTGTGTTCTGGTCAAAGTGTTGCAGACAGCTAGCCCGGAAGGGCGGTGAGGTAGCGGGAGGACATAGCGGGGAGGACGTAGCTCCTTGCTGGTTGGTTCATTCTTTCTTTCCTTACCTTTTGTCCCCCCCCCCCCGAGTTAATTATTATACCCAGAGCTTTCAGGCAGAAGCCCCAGCAGGTGAGGCTCAACCCCTGCCCTCTGCTCCCTTCACAGGTCTTAGGGAGGAGAGCGCTTTGCTTACACGTCCTGATCATGGTTGATCATCCATGATTGAAGGGAGTAAAGGCAGGAACTTAAGCAGGATCATGGAGGGGGGGGGCTGCTTACTGGCTCATTAGGCCTGCTTTCTTATAGAACCCAGTACGACCTGCTCAGGGGATGCGCCACCCACAGTAGGCTGAGCTCATCCACATCACTCAAGAAGCAAGAAAACGTCACATAGACCCAGCCACTGACCAATCTGAGGGGGGCATTTCCTCAGCTGAGGTTCCTTTCTCCCAAGTGACTGTAGCTTGTGTCACGTTGACAAACAGTAGCCAGTCCAGCTGTCCTCCCAGTATCCAGTAAGACACAGGGATAATGGTGTGAGAACAGTAGAGGGGGGAGGTCCAGCCACCTCGAGCTCACCTCAGGATGCTGACAGGAGCCTTTGGGTGTAATAGAGGAGGAGCAGGAGCACCTGAGTTAAGCAGCCCTGCGGAGGTGTGCTCTGCCTATCACCGTGTCAGCTCAGGTCCCACAGTGATGTCAGACATGTAACCTGGCTCCTGGGGACAGTCCGCTCCTGGGGACAGTCCGCCCCTGGGTGTAGCCGCTTGCAGACAGTTGTTCTCTTTGTGGGTCCTGGTCAGCCCCATGGAAGCTTTGCTGTTCCTGGAGTCCAAGGGTAACTGGAGCTTTGGGACAGTGGCTGGAGACCTGTAGATGCCTGTGGGACCTGGGACAGAACACTGTAAACGCCAGTGGCAAACTGCTTTACCTCTTGTGCCTTGAAGGAGATGAGATGGGTGCGGTGGATTGACACTCCCGTGCCTAACACTTACACAGAGCCAAGCCGCAAACGGGCCCTAGCAAGGAGACACACAGAGCCAGGGCGAGAGGCCCCCCTCACCCATGTCCCCATCGCTTCTGGGCAGCTGTACAGCGCCTACTTCACGGTGACCTCAATTTCCCGCTGGCCACTTTTCTTTGTACCTGTTTGTTGTTTCCTTAGGTCAACCCCCAGGGAAGCCCACACACAGAGGGACCTGCCCCTCCTGGTTTCTCTGGGTGACTGGCGTGTTCCTGTGTGGACTGACTTTGTTCTGGGTTTTGTGGGTTCCTGGTGCCTTCCCTTGCTAGCATTGGAAGTGTTTTTCTTCTGAGTTGGAGTTGTCTCCTGAACACACCTCCCTCCTTCCCTCCCTCCTCCATTCATGGACAGTGGCCCCTACCATCCCTCCACTCCTGATACCTGATATCCTTCCTCTCCCCAAAATGGACACTGGCCCTTACCCTGTCCTTGCACTTTGAGGGTCGGGAGGCCGAGAACGATGCGTCGTGGGGCACTTGTGCTCCTGTTTGGTACACAGACTGTCATCTTGATCTTCTTTGGTTTAGATTTGCTTTCTAGATCTATGACAATTTCCAGTTCACGATTTTACATCCCAAAGCCCTTCTCTGTGGAGTCAGATCCAGCTGTGGAGCCAGCTGTTTGCACAGCTCGGCTGCCCCCCTGCTTATTAATTCTGATCCATCTTTGGTTTCAATGGAGTCAATGTGGAGTCATTTTCAGTAGGGCATGTGAACACCCAGCCTTGCATCCTTAAGCGTGTCTGTGTGAGTCCGTCCTGGCAATATCATCTGACAGAGTTCTCTGTCCCGCACACACCCTTCACACCCAGCAGCATCCTGAATCATCTCTGCCTGCGGGTACCATGTGGGGCCAAGGCCCTGAGGATGGTAGGATCCCATTCCGTCCTCCCCTCCCTCTGTCCCTCCCATCTTCCACCTTCCTCGTCCCTCCTCCTCCTCTTCCATCTTCTCTCCCTCTTCCCCTCCCATTCGCTCCTTTCTTGCTCCCTCAGCAGCCTTCCCCTCAGCCCAGAGGTGCTAGGAATGCATCCCTGGCTGGTGCAAATGGAGACTTCCCTGGCTGGCTGCTTGGTTTCCTTCTCCTGACTGTGACACTGCCCCTCCCTGGCCCTGGCCGGGGACATGACTTCACCCCCTCCTGCCTCTGTCCCTTTCTTCTCTCTATTCCTTTTTTCTGCCCTGCTGGGTTTGCTCACATCATGGCTACTTCCTCAGTTCTAGAAGCTTCTGGTTTCCCCGGGGGACTTTTCTCTTAACTGTTGGCTTTCTTCTCATCTTTTTGAACACCTCACCATCTTTGACTTTTTACTTCCATGGAGCTTGTCCTCTGTAAATTGCTCTGAGCACATCGATAAGGTTTTCGGGTTTTTTTGTTTTGTTTTGTTTTGTTTTTTGTTTTTTTTGTTTTTTGTTTTTTCGAGACAGGGTTTCTCTGTGTAGTCCTGGCTGTCCTGGAACTCACTCTGTAGACCAGGCTGGCCTCGAACTCAGAAATCCGCCTGCCTCTGCCTCTGCCTCCCAAGTGCTGGGATTACAGGCCGATAAGGTTTTATCTACAATGCCCTGACATGTTAGCAGCAATTTTTTTTTCTAAAGTGTATTTGTTGTCTTTCTTTCTTTCTTTCTTTCTTTCTTTTCCATCACTTTCCTTCCCTCTCTGAGAAGCTCCTACATCCAAGAGAGATCTATTTCGTAAATCATCCGTCTTTGGAGAGGCCCGTGCGTGTCTCACAGCAGTGGCAGCTGCGTGTTAGGTCTGACAGGCTCAGTCATACATCACTACAGTTTGTCTACTACAAACTGCCCCGACTCAGTTGGGCCGCCTCCTCCTTCGGGGCCGGGAAGAGAGCAGCCACCCTCTGGCTCGTAACTCGTAACCTTCATCCAGGCCAGCACCTGACCCTCCACACCCACAGACCCTCAAGTAGACCCAGGGAACCGTGTGCTTAGATGGGGCTCACCCAGGAGCCAAGGATGACGGACATACCGAGGTCCCTTTGTCCTCTGTGGACTCTGGGGGTCAGGTCACATGACTGAATGTGTATGTAGCCCATGAAAAGTGGGGCCACAATAAAAGGCTTTTGATCACACAACGGAACATGAATTTGTAATCAAACACGTTATGAACCCAGGGTGCCTCTGACAGCGCTTGCCCGTGCTGCAAGGTGTGAACTCACGAGCCTTTGGTTGTGAGCACACACGCACGTTTTACTTTGCATATGCCATTATGCCGCATGATGCCAAAGAACACTGCCTAAACCCTCTGCGGCTCGGCTCTGAGGCACCAACAGCTTTCTGCTCTGTGGAGGCAATGGCTTAATTACAGGAAACAAAGGTGTTAGGTGCGTCCCTTCCATCGCTCTTCACGTGAGTAGCAGGTGATTGTATCTGTGTTCGAACATTTGGATTTAGAACTTGCTATTTCTTTTGCTGACTGGGGTTAATTTTAAATTGTTGAACTAGGGCTGGCGGGGTAGCTCCGTGGGGACAGCGCTTGCCCACCAAGCACCAGGTGCTAGGTTCAATCCCCAGAGTGGTATAAGAACTGGGTGTGGCGGAACACATGTGTTATCCCAGGACTGGGAAGTCGAGGCAGGGGGATCAGAAGTTCAAGGTCATCCTCAGCTTGGGCTCCATAAGAACCTGTCTTTAGGAAGAAAATGTCATTCAGTGAGGCTGGAGAGAAGGCTCTAGAACTCTGCTGCTCTCACAGAGTTCATGGCTCAGTTCCCAGCACCGGGTGGCTCACAGCCACTTGTAACTAATCACACAGACCCGGGCAGTGGTGGCGTGCTGCTTTAATCTCAGCACTCAGGAGGCAGAGGCAGACAGATCTCTGAGTTCAAGGTCAGCCAGATTTACAACTTCAGTTTCAGGACAGCCAGGGCTACATCGAGAAACCCTGTCCAGAAAAACAAACAAACAAACAAACAAACAAACAAAGTTATTCAAAATATCTTGGTTTGAGATCAGGAAATGTGAATCTCAAGTGGTCAGTTTCATGCAGCCCAGTGACTGTCATCAGGCAAAAAAAAAAAAAAAAAAAAAAAGAAAAAAGAAAAAAAATGGGAAATGTGGGTAAGGGTGTGGGGAAGAGGAGCCTTTGTCGCCATCGGTGGTGTGAACTGGCCGTGTGGAGGTTTACAGAAAGCTAAACATAGAGAACATAGAGTTACTATCGCTCCTGAGACACCAGCTCATCCTTGTTCATCGCGGCTCTATTGAAAATAGCTAGAGGTTGGAACTAGCCTAGATGTCTGTCTACTGATGGACGCATAATGGGAACTTAGTACTGGATCAGGCAGTCCTCCTGAGTATCAGAACTTAAAGAGTAAATCTCTTTGTATATATAGAAAGGGGGACTTATTAGAATGACTTACAGACTGTGGTCCAGCAAATCCAGCAAGGTCTGGCTTGTGAATGAAAAGTCCAAGAATCCAGTAGTTGCTCAGTCCATGAGGCTGGGTGTCTCAGCGTGTCTTTAGTATCCTCCGGAATCCTGAAGAAGCAGGACTTGCTGGCAGGGCAAGGGTGCGCAGGCAAAGAGCAAAAGAGGTGGGTTAAAGGCGTGTCTTCCTACCACAGAGATCCAGGTTAGTAGATTTTCCCACTTCAAATTAATCAAAAGCCACTCGCAGGTATGCTCTCCATTTTTGAGTTTTGGTTAATTCCAGACAGAGTCAAGTTGACAACCAAGAACAGCCATCACAAGTACTATGTGTATACCAGGTTCTCTCCTCTGCTCGCCCTAGCTCCTGTTTTTATAAATATTCATCTATATGGGAGTGGCAGATTAGGAACCAGAGCATAAGACGGTGAAATGGAGTGTGGGTAACAGCACCTGCCAGATCAGAGGGCACATGTGGGAACCTGAGGCAGGAGACTGGGGGGGGGGGGGCAGCGGTCAGAGGGTCAGCCAAAACCTAGTAGGTATTAAAAATGCCACAGGGAACCCTGCTACTTTGCTTCTGAGATTCAAAAAAGAAAAAAGAAAAGAAAAATGTCACTTTCCTGGGGAGGTAAAAAGAATTTCCAACAACCCCAAAAATGGCCGTAAATACGTTTCCACCATTTTGTTGATGTGAGTCAGTGTTCTCAGGCTATTATAAAGCCAAAATATCCATCCAGTCTGGGTCATAGAATAAAATATTCTGCCAAGATTCAATTCTCATTTCTATGCAAATTTGTTTCCCCCTTTAATTAAAGATAAAATATGTCTTTACCAAAGAATTGTTTTTAAATTAATTCCTGTATGGTTCATTATCAATAAGTGTTTGGCTTGCATGTCTACTTTATTCTGTACCTGTATACAAAGGGTCACAGGGTCGTGTGAACATTTCCCAGGAAAAGGGGTCATGAGTGACAAAGGCTTTAAAAGTCTTGGTGTGAGTCTCCAGGAGGCCAGCAGTGCCGAGCCAAGCTTGGTCAAAAACCCCTGGGACGAAGCAAGAGGCTATAGGGGCAGGGGCAGCTCATCCAGGCCCCAGGGGCAGGCGTGCGACTATGGACTATCGCTCTAAGGGAGGGTTCACAGATGTCACTAACAGCTAGGGGAGGGACCTAGTGTTGGTTGTAGAAAGCAGGTAACTTTTTCTCTCTGGAGGCCACTGTACAGAGGACTGGCAGGGAGAGGGGGCCCCGGGCTCCGGAGCACACAGGAAGCAATTTGATTTCAGGCAGGCTTGCATGTGGATACATTTCCATTCAGCATGGATTTTTTTTTTTTTAAATTCACTTTCTAAGGACTTTGTAAACAATTCTAATCTACTTTATTCGATCCTGGGATATAAGACAGGCAGAAAGTGTCCTAAGATGCTTGTCTGCGGTACCATCTGCTCCTGGGCCCTGCTACACCTTTCTCTGTGCTTCTCTAGCACTGTGCTCTCCCTCCTCCTTCTTCCCACCTCCCTCCTCCCACAGCCTCTTCCCTCGACAGCCTCTCAGCTTTGAGAGGCTGAACATTCTGGTGATTAACTCAGAAAGGGATTTCAACCATGACCCATTCCCTCCCCTCCCCACCCCCAGATTCACCCAGGAAAGAGAGAAATGTCCTCAAATAAGTCCGACTGGCATGAGGACAAACACAAGAACTGTAACTCTGGTCTGGGTGTGATGCCAGTCATAAAACACTCCGGTCTGGTGCTGCTGGCTCGACACTAGGAGGAAATCCTGGCAGAATTATAGCCATGAAGCCAGTCTAGGGATACAATACAGAAACCTATAATTCAGGTACAAAAACAATCTCCGAAGGCCCACCAGCCATCCACCCTCCTCTTTTTTTTTTCCAGGAGGATTCAATGAAATTAGAATAAAATAAATTTACATATATATCAATTTTATTATTAAAATATATTCACACCAGTAAATAGAGTTATTGGAGAAGGGCAAGCTTGTCTGCGTGCCAGACTCAAAAATAGACCTCTTTGGCTTATCAGAAAACAAAGTTATTGTCTCCTCACCAAATATAAATCTCCTCTTGGAGCCAATAAGTGCAGTGTGTTCCAATGTAATGCTTTGTCAGGCTCTCGCCTCATAAACCCGCAGCCCATAATAGTAAATTACATTCCGCCGAGCAGTATCAATCTCTCTGCTCTACCACCGCACGGTGAGGGAAGCCCAGCGATTGATGTGTCGAGAGGAAGGAGAAAAAGTTATTTGAGAACAAATAAAATGGGCTATAAAGTTTGTTAAAACGTAATAATAATAGGAGAGAGACAAAGAGAGCCGCTTCCAAGGCTGTGCACAGAAGCCTGCCCTCGGCTGGCTGTGAAATAATTCATTTCCTGCTGCCAGTCTGCGGCCACGGGCTCTCTCTAAGATCCATGTTCACTATGCAGGGGGTGGGAATAAGCTCTGAAGGAGACCCGGAAGTTGGTGGCATCTCAGACAGGTGGGTGTCTGAACCCCTACTTTTTCCTGAGACCTTAACCGGCCCCACTCCCATGGTCCCAGTCACAATTGTGGGTCCTGGAAAGGGAGGTGAAGGAGGGGACCTTGAAGGATCTGCCATTTATCAGACTGCTAGCGAGGGCGTTGTTTATTACACTGTCTTCTCCGGTGTTTCTCTATACTATTGGATTAGTTTTAGAACCATCAAGAACACTCGAGAACGTTCCCCATCTGTGACTTACACTGTGCCAAACTGGAAACTGCCATCTAGGTTCCTCTGAGGAGTGGTGGCGCCTGAATTCATACTTTTTATGTTTTCTAAGTCATGTGTGTCTTGCATCCAGAGGTTGGCTTGTCCCTGCCAAGGCCAAGGGCTCTCCTCATAGCTGTCATCATCCTGTTGGTGATGGGTGCTGATGTTTTCTGTTAGACGGCACTTCGCAGAGCTGTTGCCTCCAAAGACCTAGAGACCAGCCTCTATGGAGAGACAGGCCAGCAAGCCAGCCCTCTGTGCATGGGACTGAGGCGACCCCTCAAAGGCAGCCCTTCCTTTCTTTACACTGTCCCCCATTCTGGTGACCCATGTCTTAATCCCAGCACTGAGAGGCAGAGCAGGCAGGTCACTGTGAGTTCAAGGCCAGTCTGGTCTACACAGTAAGACCCTGTCTCAGTAAAATTTAAAAATGTATTTTATATGTATGGGCTTTTGCCTGCATATATATCTGTGCACCACATGTGTGCCTGGTGCCTGCAGAGGCCAGATGAGAGAGAACATTGCATCTTCTGGAACTGGAGTTACAGACAGTTGGAGCTGCCGTGTAGGTGGTGGGAATTGAACCCAGGTCCTCTGGGAGAGCAGCCTGTGTTCTTAACCATTGACTTTATATTATACCGGACTAACTATGGCTGTTTTCATGAAGTATGCAATACATGCTGGCCTACGAGCCTCGCTTTGCTCTCCTCCCCTTCCTCGCCTGTCCCAGCTCCTCCTGTAAGACCCCTCATTCCCCCCAGCGGGGCCTTCCACTTTCATAGCATCCGTGTAGAAAGGATTTTGTGCATAGAGAGGGAGTTTTTTGAACGCACAGCGAGAGCGAGTGAATGACATTCCCCCTCCTCCTCCTTTTCTGCATTTCTCCTCCTCCTCCTCCTCCTACTCCTCCTCCTCCTCCTCCTCCTCCTCCCCCTCTCCCTCCTCCCTCCTCTTCCACCACCATCATTATCATGGTTTTTCAAGACAACGTTTCTTTGTAGCCCTGGCTGTCCTTGAACTCACTCTGTAGACCAGGCTGGTCTCGAGCTCAGAGATCCACCTGCCTCTGCCTACCTTTCTTCCCTCTGCTGGGATAAAAAGCACGGGCCACCACCACCCTGCAACATTTTTCCTCCTGAGACCAACTTAATCCAAACAATGTGCTGGTCTTCAGTTGTATCTCTTTTCCTACAAGGGAAATGACCTCCTCCTCCTTTATGGTTACCTTTGGTCTGTTGACGAACACCTAGGTCTTTGTTTTTGTTTTTTGTTTTTGAGACAGGGTCCTACTCTGCGGCCTTGGCTAGCCTAGAGCTCACTATACTGACCAGGCTGACCTCAGACTCAGAGATCCAATTGTCTTTGCCTCCTGATTGCTGAGCTCAAAGGCGTGCAACCACACCTGGCCTGGTCAGCTAGTTTGAGTTCAGCATTTGGCCTTTAAGCCTTGGGCTGCACTGCACACCCGAGTGACCTGTTGGCTGAAGTCCTCCACACCAGTTCCCTGGAGTGGTGGAGCTGGGACCTGGGAAGAGCTGTTTCCCGACGTGCATGCTGACCCCACAGAGGCTGGAGGAGTCCGCGCAGCTTTGGGTCAGTCCTCACCAGCATCTGTTGCTATCAGTTTCACGATGGCTGCCACTCTGATAGGCGTGAGGGAGAGGCTCATTGTAGTAATGGGGTTTTTGGTTTGTTTTTACAAGACTTACTTCCATCTTGAATTATATGCATGTGCGTGCTGAGCCCACGGGAGGCCAGAAGCGGGTGTTGGCTCCCCCAGAGTTGGAGTTCCAGGTGGGGAGCTGAACTCGGTGAGGGTGACACTTCCTCTTGTTCCCTGCAGCTCCTCGGTGTGCTTTTGTTTGTATTCTCTGACGACAAGTGACGTTGAGCATTTTTTTTCCTGTGTGCATCAGTCATTTGAACTTCTCCTGAGAACCGTCTGCTCGTCTCCTTGGTCCCTTCCTCACTGGATTAGCCATCGCTTGTGGCTGTTTCTGGGTTTGAGGAGGACGTTTCTCCCCTGCCCTCCATACCTCCTCTTCCATGATGGACAGGAGTAAGGATCACTGAATGGGATTTCTGTGGAGTGTTGGCTCTCCGCCCTCCTTCCATCCCATCAAAGCCACAGCCACCAAGCAGGGTTACTCAGGGAAGACGACTACCTTCGTTAGAGCAGCTGGGCCCTCAAACCCAGCTCTGGTGCTGTCACTAATCCCCATAGTGGGATTAGCGTTCATTGCTGTGGTCACAGCTAACCTCAGCTTCCTTGTCTGTCAAATGAGGTAGCAATCACGACTCTCGACTTCATGGTGACTCTCGACTTCATGGTGACTCTCGACTTCATGGTAGCCTGCTCTAGAGAATGGAAGGAACATGATGGTGCATGTGTGTGTTTGTTTGTGTGTGTGTGTGTGTGTGTGTGCCTGTGTCTCTGTGTGTATGCATTTTTGTGAGTGTGTGTGTCTGTGGATGTATGTATTTATGTTTTTGTGTATGTGTGGATGTATGTGTATATGTATTTGTGTGTGAATGTGTCTGAGTATGTGAGTGTGTCTGAGTGTATGTGTGTGAATGTGTGTATGTGTGTATGCACATGTGTGTATTATGTATATGAGTGTGTGAGAGTGTGTGTATATGTGTGTATGTGTATATTGTGAGTGTGACTGTGTATATGTGACTGTATGTTTTGTGTTTGTGTGTATGTGTGTAAGGGGATGATTTATATAAATCCTGTAGCTGCGATAGTCTAAAATGAGCTGGCTTCACGGCCTCCCACCGGGCAGGCTCACCCAGACATGGAGGACGCAGCTTAGTTCTGTCATAAAGCAGCTTGCACACACCCTCCCAATTGGGGATATTTATTGATACCGAGTGAAGTAAACATGTTGCTTAATGACAGTCACCGTGCGTTATCTAGTCCCAGCTTGGTAGAAGTGGAAATGGCTGAATCATTTCATGCCAAAGATGACTGCCCATGAGGGACACTAGCACAAACAGCTCATTGTCCTTATTATTATTAATTATTAACTAAGCAGGGTCTCCTCAAGTCTAGGCTAGGCTCAAACTCCCTATGACAGTAGCCAAGATGACCTTGGACTCCTGATCCTCCTGCCTCAACCTCCCAAGTGCTGGCACCGCAAGTATGAAAGCAGCCAATTCTGTTCACGTTTAAAACATGGGATATTTTGCTGTGACGTGAAGTCCAGAACTGAATTCGGCAGGTAGTTCATAGTCCTAGCTCTCTTGGTTTTATTTCAGGGCTTGTTACTTTTCATTCCCTGTGACAAGTTCCTTTCGAGAACAACATCCTGAAGCCCTTGGATAAGGACAGGGCCTCTTCTAATCGCTCCAAAGTAAGGATGCTTTCATTCTTAAGAGGGCAGCAGTAAGAGCAAAGAAAAATTAAAATGCAAAGTAGAATTGCTTGTGTGAGGCACATGCGCTCTCTCTCTCTCTCTCTCTCTCTCTCTCTCTCTCTCCTCTCATTATCACTTGGTCCTTCCAGGAAGCTCCCACATCTCTGCAGCTGATCCTTATGTGGATTAGGGATAATAAACAGCCCATTAATGAAGGCCTGAATGAAGAAATGGAGTTGGACTCGGCGGCAGAGCTCTGCAGCTGGCAGAGGTTAATAACTCCATTACCGCAGCTCTCCGCCTGAGCTGCCCGACCAGCAGGGTGTTAGCCTTATCTTACTCCTCATTAATTGAGCTAATAGAACCCGGGTGACCCTGGCTTGCTGCTGTCGTCACAGAGTCTGCCAGACATGGGCTGGAATACTTATCATCAACCAGACAGGGATGTCTCTGACTAGGTAGGGTTCCTTTCTTGAGCACCTGTGAGCTGCAAACCCCAGACTCTTAAGCAGAGCTGTCTGGCTTGGCAGGGAGGGGTCTCCGCGTTGACCGATTGTTTCCTACAAGCAAAAGCATGGGGCAGTTGCTTCCTTCGGTCTGCTAGGCAGGTGTTGCTCTGGGCTTGCAGGCTTTAGCCTCCCCTCTTTGGCTTCATGATTGTAATTCTAGTACTTGAGATGCTGAGGCAGGGCCCATGAATTAAAGGCCAGCCTGGATATAGAGTGAGACCCCGTCTCAATGAGACACAACACACACACACACACACACACACACACACACACACTGACTTTGGAGGAAGTGACTGCTGTTTCAGCTAATCCCCTGGGATCAAGGATGCCAAGAGTCACATGCCCCCTTTGAGACATGAAGAAATCAGGTGCACTCGTATCATAGGAACCTCTGAGATCACATAGACACTGGTGTCTATTTGTAAAAAAAAAAAAAAAAAAAAAAAAAAAAAGTGTATTTTCATCTACCATGCCTGCAGTCACATAAGAGTAAAGGTCCTTTAGGGCTCAGGTGTGTCCAACCTGTGGCCCATGAGACACAGGCGGCCAAGGCCAAATCAGCTATGCATTCCGCCTGACACAAAAATCCCCCTTGCCTGTGGTATGTATGTGTGCCTGAGTGACTTGATTCTTTTTATTTTTATTTCTAAAAGGTGTGTTTATTTTATGTATCTGAGCACATGCATACCTACATGCCAGAAGCAGGCATCGGATCACAGCACAGGTGGCTGTGAGCCACCACGTGGTTGCGGGGATTTGAACTCAGGACCTCTGGAAGAGCAGTCAGTGCTCTTAAGCGCTGAACCATCTCTCCAGCCCCATGACTTGATTCTTTTTTTTTTTTTTCCTGAGACAGGGTTTCTCTGTGTAGTCCTGGCTGTCCTGGAACTCGCTCTGTAGACCAGGCTGGCCTCAAACTCAGAAATCTGCCTGTCTCTACCTCCCAAGTGCTGGGATTACAGGCATGTGCCACCATGCCCGGCTCGTAACTTGATTCTAAAATGCGATCTTTGTCGATGAACTCATCTGTCGTGTTGCAGTGTAAGGAGTTGGACATGTCTGAGTAGTAGATATGACATAGTAACAGGCAGATAAATGGAAGCCCAAGCTTGTCACTTACAGTGAGAGGGAGCTGCCGGGGGGGGGGGGAGGTCACACCTAGCCACAGAGACCAGAGTTCAATGGCTTCCTTCCTGCACACTGGGTAATTCAAATCGTTTCTAGGCTCCAGACCTTTGATGCTTGTAGGGCTCTGGTAGGGCTCTGCGAGCATTTGTGTGTGTGTGTGTGTGTGTGTGTGTGTGTGCAGTGTTTGTGTGTGCAGTGTTTGTGATTGCCTATGGAACTGTAGTACAGCCACCTGACATGGTACTGGGAATTGAACTCAGGTCCTCTGGAAGAGTAATACATGCTCTTAACCACTCTGGTCTCTCTTTAGCCCCAGGAGTCAAAAGATTTAGCCCCAACTTCAAGCTGTGATGAAGACAGCCCCTTTGTAATGTGGTATACTTGGTCCTCTGTAGGACAGTGTATGCTAGTGCTAGTCCTTGACCATGTGACATTAAAGCTCACTCAGGAATCCAACCCCTCTCTGTATCCTGCAGCACGTGACCTTCCTGTGTCTCCCTGTGTTACCATGTGGGTCCTGGGCTATCTCTTATGCACTGTCTCTAGCATAGACCTTACAAGGCAGAGGCACAGTCTTCTAGGACTGGCGGCCCAGGTACAAAGGTGCTTGCCATGCCTGCTGTACGTGGAGATAGCACTGTGGCTGACCTAAAAGTGAATCTCAGCCGGCAGCAGGAAGCAGACTTCACTGTAGCAAAGCTAAGCGCCCCAGTGGTAGGTCACTTCTGGAGGTGGTGGAGGGCAGGGCTAGCCTGAAACAAGGCTCCTACGTGCCTGAGCTCTGAAGGGTCTGAGGTCAGAGGGCAGGCTGCCTCAGGAGCTGAGTCTGGGGCTCAAGACAAAGGTACTCCCAGCCTTGGGCCTCAAGCCCAAGGCAGAGCCCGACTGTGGCAGTGAGGAGCCGTGAGCCCATAGTCCCTGGGGTTGTAGCATTTTAATCTTTCAGTAAATCAGAAACGGAGCAGACAATGAGAATGCTCCCATTAGCCGCCTGCCAAGAGACTGTTGGCACTTTACCATTTATTTCCAATGTTTGTGTAAGAAAAAATTCTGGGGAACAGGGCCCTGAGCAAACGGAAGGGGGTGAGCTGCTTTTTCCTGGGTTAAAACTCGACGACAGTCTGCTGCTAGCTTCGCTGTCTGTCTCTGAGAGCACAAGAGCAATTCCTCTGGAAGCAAGGACATCAGAGATGGCTGCTACCTTCGGCCTCTACCTACAGCCATGAGGAGTTGTGCAGAGTGTTAAAATCTGTGAGTCTCAGAGACAGGTAGGCCGAGGTGGCCACAGATATAGCTGTGTCGGCCCGATGCGGAAGCTGGGACTTGGGAAGAGTGCTGTGTGGTGTCTCAGCATGGTAAACAGCTGGTGAGCCTAGGAGAGATGGCCCATGCATCAAGAAATCAGGTAGTCTTAAGGAAGAGTCCCTGAAGCCTGGCTTAAGAGACCCCGAAGAGCAGGGATTGGCGTAATAGTTTTTTAAACGTGATTTTGTGTGCCAAGCACTGGGCCAGTGGTGTGCCTCAGTGGGTAAAGCACCTGCTGCCAAACTTGGTGACATGAGTTTAATCCCTGGAACCCAAAAAAGAACAGGTAGGAGGTCAGAGGTATGTATTGACGTTCAGTGCTGTTGGCCAGCTTTCCTGAATGTAGTCCAGGGACATCAGACCTACCTATAGCGTGAGCCCCACTTTCCCGTAACCCCAAGAGGCCTAGGAGAGGTACTCTGCTGTCCCTTTTTCTTAGCATGCTGCCCTGGTTAATCATCCTCTTGACCAGATCCAGAATGTCAGACAGTTTTCCGGGACAGCTTTACTGAGGCAGGAGGAGCCACCTCACGTGACTAGCTGTCCTGTGACCCTGCCTCTGTGGCTTCCCCACCAGGATGCCCGCATCCTCAGGCAGTGAACTGAAATCAACTCTTCGCTTAAGTTACTTCTACCCAGGTGTTCGGCGGCGGAGAGGAGAATGGTTGGTACAATTTTCCAAGCACATGTGCCATTTGGAGAGAAAAAATGGCTTTCTGGACTTTGCGTCAGCAACTGCTAAGCCTCAGGGCTGGGAATTGCCCCTCTGCCCAGCTTCAAGGCCCAGTCTCTCCTCTGGCAAAACCGGCTCAATCCCCTCCCCCCAATGGATTCCAGGCTCTTATTAGAGGTCCAGTGCCTTGCATCCAGCAAGAAGCAGGTTGGCCCAAGATAGCTGCAAGACACCTGGGAAGATAAACAGGCCTTCTGCAAGGCAGAAGTCAGATCAAAGCAATCTCCTGCCTCAGGTGGAGACTGACAGGTGACCTTTAACAGAACGGAGCCCAGGGTAGTTGGCATTTGAGTGGCGCCATGATGGAGATGCCCCCATTTGAGACAGACACGACGCTCAACCGTTAACTTAAATTCATTTCCTGGAGATGGGCACGCACCCGGCAGTATCAGCCGACTTGGGGAAATGGTGTTTGTTTTTCTTTACTCAGAGGAGACTCAGGAGACATCAGTGTGGACTTCAATTTCCAGCTTCCTCAGAGGTATTAAATAAAGTGCTGATCTGCTGAACTCAGCCTCCAGTGAGAAAGCCAAGGCCCCTGCCAGATGAGGCAGTCCATGGTGGGCTCCGTGAGGCCGTCCTGCCTAAATATCAGCTAAACCATTTTATATCAAAAACTTTTAAGACAGTCACACACACACACACACAAAAAGTGCAGGTTTACTGTTTTATGAGATGGTGAAACTGGGCACTGTAGTCCCTGTTGAGATTCCAGACGCCCCTGCACCGATGGGTGGGCCAGGGCCGCCTGCCCCGGGCTGCTGTCAGAGCTTTCACTGGCTCTTCAGTGTGACGCCTCTGCCTTTGGGGAAGGCATTCCAGAAACAGAGACAGGGCCACATGTCAAAGACATTCCGGGCCAGAGAGACGCCCCGGCCTGCTCCTTCCTGCCCGCCCTCCACTCCCATTTTGTCCTGTCTCCATGTCTCAGCTCACACGCCTACTTCCAGTCCCCTAAGCACAGTGCTGCTCCTTTCAGAGCCCTGTGGGGTTTCATACAAATCCTGTTGTCCCTAAAGGCCTAGCTCAAACACTGAGTCCTACAGGAAAGCCTGCCCTACGGCCTCTCTAAGCTCCGCGTAAGCGCAGAACTACACACATTGTTCTTGGTGTGACCAGGCAGTGGTCAAGCCCGTGGAATGCTGGCTTGGCAAACCCCATTTGAGTTCTTAGGACACAAAGGGAAAGGAAGCCTGGTACGCTTTGCCGTCATGTGTCATGCCTTCAGGCTGGAGTGAGGAAGGTGTGCCACAGCCAGTGTGCACATGACATCCCAGGTTCTATGGAGAACAAGGGGGAAAGGAAGAGGGAAGAGAAGGGAACGTGTGGGCCAGAAGGTGGCCAGGGAAGGCCTTTGTGACGTGGAACAGAGGCTTGCTGCGGTTAGACAGGTGTGTGGTGAGGTCTGCTTTCTCTGCATGTTACTGTGTTTGTGAGCAGCCGAGGGTTGAACCTGGGGCCTTATGCAAGCTAACCAAGTCTCTACCGCTGAGTTCCCATCCCCAGCCCCTCTGCTTTAGCAGGATAACTAAGGTCGGCCGTGATATCTCATGCCTGTAACCTCAACAGTAAGTAAGGGGTCAGAGGCAACCAGATTGCTTCAAGTTCCTGCTCAGCTTACACAGCAGACATGGCTCCTCCCTCTCTCCTTGGCTTTAGACCCCCTTCTAGCCATGTCCTCACATGTCATCCACCCATGTACACAGGGCCCAGGTGTTTTGGAATGCCTGTTCCCTCTTACAGGAATACATAGAGAGCATGCTGGTTGCCAAGAGTACCTTAGTCACCACTCTGAAGGCCTGTCGCTAACACAGTTGTCTCTGAAACTCCAGGAGCAGGAGCTTGCTCATAGCAACCTCAGGGGCTCAGGTCAGCATGTATGGGACACCCAGGAGGGATCTGTGTAAGTCTGGAGCTGGGTGGGGTGGAGCTGCTGGATCTCTAGTTCACGAATGCTCAGTGTGGTAGTGTTCCTGGGTTCTAGAAGGTTCTCCAGCCTTGCTTATTTCTTTGGTGGTTCCAAATATGGCGTGGATGGACAGTAGCCCTGGTTGTTCATATGGAGCAGCAGAAGGCCAAGAGCCTTGAGGGAATTTTGGTCAGAATGTTCTAGATAGATGGAGGCCTGCACCAGCCAGCCTTCCCCACAGTGTTTCTAAGCTTAGCTCTTCTCTCTTTGAGAGGCCCTTAGTACATCCCACAGAGTTGTTAGGTTTTTGTTGTTGTTGTTGTTGTTGTTGTTGATTTGGATTTGGTTTTTTTCGAGAAAGGGTTTCTCTGTGTAGCCCTGGCTGTCCTGGAACTCACTCTGTAGACCAGGCTGGCCTCGAACTCAGAAATCCCCCTGCCTCTGCCTCCCAGAGTGCTGGGATTACAGGTGTGCGCCACCACCGCCCGGCTGTTTGGGGTTTTTATTGACTGCCTCTTGTGAGGCTCTGCACCCCAAGCTATCTCCCACGATCCAGATGAGATATAGGGAGTCTCCCCCAACCCAGCTCTGCCCGGCTCGGAGGGGAGATCTAATACTGCTCACCCCACTTGATCCTGTCTCATTTGGTGTCTGTTTCTAGAGCATGGGGGTCTTTCAGCATTTGTGAGGTGACTGGTAATCTTGGATCCTGCTACTGCTCTTCGCCTAACCCCACAGAGCCCCCATCAATTCCCCAGCGTGTTCACCAGGGCCCCTATTCACCATCACAGACCCTGACCATTACCTAATGGTAACAACCAGTCTGGAAAGCTGTTGCTTGTGCCTATTCCTAGGTTAAAAACAGGAATTGGGGGCAGGGGACACCCCCCCCCAACCCTTCTCTGCTTCTCTGTCACTGGAGGCCGAAGACACTGGGCTGTCTTTTCTCATTGCATGGTTCAAATAAGGAAAGCCACACCCAGGAGTGCCCTGGGTTCACCCTCCTCATGACCCTGAAGAGAGATGCAGGCTCAGAGAGCTGATGCCAGTCCCCTGGAGCTACTACTGTTGGCCTCCAGCCCTAGCTGGGATGTGGCAGTGGCCTCAATTGTTTTTGCTTTTGCTATTAAATGCATTTTCTACAGGTGAGGGGCAGAGCTGCTCACCAGGCTTCCCAGCCCTTGTTTGCTTCCCGCCTAGACTCAAGGCAGGTCAGGGCTGGCTGGATTGCTTATTACCTGGTGGATTCTCCATTGGTTGGTTTAGCTTTGTACCAGATGTGGCACCGGGCAAGAAGCTCTGGGAGGGCCGCCCTCCCTCCCTTAACAATAATTAGCCTTGTAAGACTAATGGAGGAGATCGTGTCTAATTACCCCATTGAAGGCCCAATTATGCGATTAGCTATAAGCTAATGATGAAAAGAGCCTCTCATTTGCATAGCATTAAGTTAATTGCACCATAAGCGGAGGGGTCGGGTGGGTGATGACGGCAGGATTGTGTTTCGGAAAGGCTCCTAATGACCAGCGAGGACTGTCCGCTGACAGCTTTATTAATTAACAGAGATCTGGTTACAGGCTGGAATGGCAAATGGTAGTCAGCGTAAGCCAGAGACGGGGTGGAGATGGGGGTGGGGTAGGAGGTGGGGGTGGGTGGAGGTGGGGGATGGGGGGCATGGGGGAGCCTTGCTGCTGCTTCTGAGGCCCAGCACCTGTCAGGCAGGAAGTGTGCTCACTCACCAGCACCTGCGGGAGGTGTTCACACTCTGGCCTCGCACTCTCACCTGCTCCCCGGTGCTTCTGTGTGAGCCGTGCTGGGGACCCAGCCCCACCTGTGGAGCTTCCCCAGAGGGCTCCCCTCTGCTCCCCTCTGCGGCAGCTGCTAACCACAGAGTCTGTGGAGTCAGCCACTGAGGCGGCCTGATTGCTCCTGTTTGTCAGTGAGATTTCCAGCATGTGGATAATCTTGAGAGTGCCTTAATTAATTAATTAATTAATTAGCAAGATTCCCTGGGAACATCATAAACAAACAAACAGCAAAATTCCTAGAAAACAACAAAATTCCTAGAAAACGTGGGAGGGTGGGGCTGGAGCTCAAAACCGTTCGCCAGGGAGCGGCAGGCAGGCTCTGCTGTCGTGATTTTGACGCCTTCTCCCAGGAGGTTCACTGCCGTCGGTTCCCACCGCCCACGCGTCTCATTTCGCCTGCCACCTGGCCCCTGGCCTTAGGGACTCTCTCTTGGTTACTGTTTGGTGAATGAGCAATGAAGCCAGTCGGAAGAGATGGGCCTGGGCCATGACCCAGTTGCTTCCCGGTGAGCTGCAGAGCAGTGGCTTTAAACAAACAGAGTCGCGGTCCTTGCAGTCCAGCTTGCTCCTTCGTCTACAGAACACTGTAGCACTATCTGTACCTGGAACTCTCTAAGCACCAGGAAGTCTTACACTGCCCGTGTGTGTTTAGCGGGCATCCTAATGCCCTCTCTTGGCGCAGGGCTCAGCTTTCTGTTTCCTGGGATGGATGA